>JAQFVV010000253.1:316968-501968 GCA_028023455.1 Epiperipatus broadwayi
GGTTTTAGTTTCTCCATAATATGTTGCCATGCAATTTCTTTGGTGGCAGGTGATTTTGTATACAACTTGAGGGGTGAGTTCGGGTTTGATCCTGTCTTTGGTGTTATTGATAAGTCTATTTGTGTTAGAAGGTGAATGGAAAGTGACTTCAAATTCACTTGATAGTTTATTAATAAGGCTTTTGGCTGTTGAATGCTTAAATAACTAATAAAATATCAAAAATCGAAATCATGAAAACATTATTGTTTATTTAAACATATAGTCCATGATGAGATTTACACATATGCACCACATTCACATGCAGATCCATAGGAATGATAAACTTCAATCACATTGTTTGCATCCATGCACTACCCCTTAAGGGAAGAATGGCTTTATGAACATAAAATAAATTTATTTTTTGTATTTTTATTAATTATAAAGATAGGAACTATAAGATATATTAATTAGAAAAAACTGTCAACCATATTTAGATATTAAATATCCTCCTTCAGTATAGTAAAATTGTTATTGGAGAATAAACTTAATATCACATAAAATTTGTTTTTTCTATAAGAACTGCAGAAAATAATTATAAATATGTAAATGGATTTAATTTTCATTTTTATGACAAATCTTTTTTTTTCCCATATGTCAAAGCATCTGCTGGGAAGCAAACTTATGACAACCATCTGCAAGCAACTGCTTGCTTGCATGGAAGCTGTGCTGACCTCTTGGCTACCATTGCTTGACCATGACAAATATTTTAATCGAAAATTGTGTATTGATATAACAACTCTGAAAAATTTACTGTTTCCATGATTATATATTAATAGAAGTACAGTATTAATATATATGAGTATGGGTATATATTTGATTAGAATATGCTATGAGTAGCTGCACTAAAATTAAGTACAACAATACACCATAAAAATTGTCTAACATAGTGATTTTTTTGAAAATTGAAATGAAAATTCAATTAAAATAATTATAATCTCATTTTTCAATAAATTAAATAACATTAAATTAAAAAAACAAAACTGAGCCATTTCCTGATATTTCTGTGACAATTTGGAGTCACTCTCATTACCACCATAACCTTTATCATTAGTGAAAAACATTTTCTATTTTTAAATTAATCCTTGCTATTTTGTGTTTATTTCTTTAAATTTTTAATTATTAACAAAAAACAAAAATATGTTTATTTTTACAATAATTATTTACGCATAAATTTGAAATTTCAGATTTTCATACTTATTTACATATTTTTATAAGATTCTTGTTTAATTAAAGAATTTTTTGTATTATTTTCATAATTCACATAGAGCAAATTTTTGCTGTTGTTTTTAAGGGGGGTAGGAGAATGGATACAGTGAAGCTATGAACTACACTGTATAAATATATACTACTTCAATTAAGCACTATTCAATATATATATAAGCAAGGAAGAAAATATTAAAATTCATAAATTTAAGCAATTTTATAATAGGATAGCAGTCATTTTTTCATTTTGGAGCACAATATGCAATCACATTTTTTAATAACAAAAAAACCTTAAAATTTGTAAATTTAATAAATTTTACAATATGATTGCAATTCCTTTTTATTTCACAATATAATGTGCAATCTTTTTATTAATAAAATTTCTTTAGTTTACATTGAAATGACATACATTTTATTATCTCTTTATTATGCGTTCTGAATTTGATGCACAGTACTTCATATAATAGTATGTTTTCTAAGAGTAATAGTAAAAGATTTACAAAGATATGTACTTAAAAACATCAAAATTTGTCAGTTGGTTTTTGAAAATAGGATTATAACGATGTTAGTAATGTATAAAAAAAGTAATTTATAACATAAAAAAATAATAGTTAAAAATATATAATAAAAATTAAAAAGTTTAGAAGTAATTAAGAAAATATAAGTAAAAATATAATAAAATGGTAGGTTAAATAACAAAATTTAAAAATTAATATTTTAAAAAATATAATAAATAGATTTAAAATAATTTAATAATAAAATAATATAAATAAAAAATAAAATTAATTAAGAGTAAAATAATAAAATGAAAAATGATTATTTATAATGGTCAGATTAAGATATATGTTTTGATTATGTATATAAATATATGTATAAAATGTTTAATTGTATGATTATATATTTGGATATTGTTGCTCTGATGATGACTGCAGGACAGTCGAAACTGTAAGAGTAATGTTTTGTTATAAATAATAGTAAAAGTTGTAAATTGTTATGTAAAACTTCAAAACAATTAGAGATAGTGTAGACTGTTGAAAATATTAATACTATTATGTTTTTACAGAAAAAAAAACTTATTATATGAAAAAGAATGTATTTAATTGCAATGAAAGTTGAATATTTTGCTATTTATTTTATTTTTAAAATAAAGATTAAGCACAAGATTTTTGTTTGTGAGTAAATGTGAATGAGTTAAATCATACTCAGTCAAATATATAACAATGTGAGCCTATCTAGTTTTTAAAAAAAAAAAACATGTTTATAATATAATCTTAATTTATATCTGTAGAATATACACATAAAAGAACATCTGTGTTATATAATTAATATATATAAGATACATATAAATAAAGATTTCATATTAATATTTTCAGAAGGTTCTATGTAGAAAAAAATAGTTAAATAGCTGATATTGCAATACAGGAAAAGTACTTTTCTTGGAGCTGTTTCTTTCTCATACATTCTTATGATTTAAAAGAGAAACTCTGAGGAAAGTACTCTTATTGTATTGAACCTTTATCTATTTAGCTGTTTATTTTTATTACATGAAATTTCTTGAAAATGATGATATAAGATCATATATATGTGGGTGGGTGTATGCATTTAAGTTAACAATTACAGTCTACTTGCAAATCAAAAAAAATCAATAGATATTCTATTATAAATGTTTATCAACAAAATATGAGCTATTGAATGAAATATACAATGCCCATGAGCTTGAGACACAATATGTGAATACCTTAGCTGTGCTGTATAAGGATATGGTTTACTTAATCACTCCTATATTTGATTTCAATTCTTACACTAACATCAGTATTCTAATCATTTATTAATATCAAAATGCTAAATTCTTTACTTTACCTACTCTGTTTGAAGTAAAGTGATTTATTATATGTATTAAATGATATCAAAAATTGATTAAAAATATGTGGTTTAATTAACATAAAATATAAAATAAGAGATCAATAAAAATGGTGATTATAGATGTTTAATTTAAAAAAAACAGAATCAAAATAGGTTTGTAGATAAAAATAAACAAAAAAAGTTTAAAACTTCTATGTTTTTTTAAATATACTGTGAATTAGCACATTCAGAGTATTGTACCAGTCAAAACATGTATATCCATCTAACATAAGCTGGAACTCACAAAATGTGCTTCAAACCCAGTCAAACCCGAGATTTAGGTCAGGGACCAACCTGAATTCGAATCCACTCTCTAAGTCCGAGATCTAACACCTAATGAACAACATAATAGTGATGACACATGAGAATTAATTTTAATCTGACCCACTAGCAAAACGGAGAAGACAATGAGACATCTATTAATTATGACTAAACTAAAATATATATAAGCATGGCTGTACTTTTGGAAGTGGAGAAAAGGAATTTGAACAACTCAGATAAGTTAGACAATAAAAATATAGTTTAATATAATGACAAATTATTATACATTATGACTTAATGGTATACATTAGTGTGTGCGTGAATGAGCAAGCAGTAGATGATTACATAGTGTCATTCACACTATTATTTTCATACGCTCCTTTATTAGCTAAATAATATATGATAAATAAACACACATCTTTGGTGGGTCCAATATTAAGATGCCAATCGATTATTAGAAAGAAGTTACATAAAATTGCTATTAACGCTTTTATATATGGTTCTGAAACATGGTGATTAACATTATTTCAGGGAGCATTCTGAGATTCATTACAGATATAATACAAACTATTTTCACATCATTATGGTACATGAAAATAAATAAAATACATTTGAAAACATATTTGATTATATGACAAAATACTTAATGAAACTTCTTTTAATTAGCGCTGATAAGAAGAATGCTTTATTTTCCCCAAGGCATATAGATACTATTAAATACAAAAATAAGTTACGATGGTGGGATTATATAAAATTGAAATAAATTTAATTAATAAAACTAGTAATAGTTGGCACTTATATATATTTTGAGGAGAGCAAACTTTTAATATTATTACAGTACTAAAATTAGGTCATAAGCAAAAGAAATAATAATAATATGAAGTTTGGGCAGTACTGACATAATAGCCAAAAATAACTAAGAGGAAACAGTCATGCTTCTGGATGAGAATGAAGTCTAAGCCCCCCTTCTTGGGCAATCCTTAGAGAAAAGTGGATAGGCATGGTGTGGCCCAGACTTTTACTGGTATAACTGACATGAGAGGCCCTTTATTTACAAAGAAGTGAATATGCATAGTGTGTGCCAAACTTATGGAAATCACTGCCAGAGGCATTTTTATATGAAATAAAGGTGGTTCTGGATAGCTCAACTATCTATGGAATGAGATATGAGAAGAAATCTATGGGTTCAAATTTGTCACAACCCCCAGATTAGAAAACTAGAAGCACGTAATATATCTATATATGAAGATAGCCAAATGTCAGTAATGCAGTAATGATACATGTCACTAACGACATTGAATAAATTTTACTGCTTTAAAATAAATGACCCTTGTTTGAATACTATAATTTAGACAAATAATATGCTATGCAGTTATAATATATATAGAGAGATTTAGATTTCATTTACTAAAATATACTTGAAGATTTTATTTAGCAAAAGAGACATTAAGATTTACCCCCTTCCTTTTTTTACTACTTAAAATAATTCAATCCCATCTTCATGGATTTTACAACAACTGAGAATATTTAAGTACTGTATTTGATATTTTAAGAGTATGTAAAAATAAAACTAGCAGTTATAAAAAAAACTAATCGGTCACCTTTTTGGAATTGAATAACATTTATAAAATAAATAAGGTTTCAAAGTGTTAATTAGCTTGAGTTCTGGATTCACCCCAGGTAGAAAATCCAGAGTTAAACAATATATATATATATAATTTTTTTTTTTTTTATATATATATATATATTGTACTAAAACATAAATAAAATGTTGGCTCATAAAACAATCTGGTGAGCGTATTAATTAACAATACATTATATTTTTAAAGAACGTTAAATCCTTAATTAATGGAGATTTAATTGAAAGACAAAGGATTTTAGAAATTACATTCACCAGGTTGCTGAAAATTGGCATATTAATAATAAAACCACACATATAAAATCAAATAATAAATAAATGACTGCACCAAAGTTAAGGAAATTTAAGAGTATATGAGAGAGAGTTAATATTACAGAAATGACTTAAGAGCAAATTACATATTAAAACAAAACAAAGTTATATCACATATTAGAAGAAATCTTGATAGATGAATTAGGCTAGATTTACTTTCAATGGTGGCAGTTTGAAATAATTTACCTTGCACAATTTTAAGAGTTCATATTAAAAAGTCCAGCTCATGCATGGCAGTTTTTATATGACAACAAGTTTTTATTCAGCATTCTAAAGTTCTTCATTGGGCTTTTACTTCATTTCACAGGAGCATAAAATATGACACAGCGATGGCAGATGATGACTCAACAGGGCTGAGAAGAGTGGTGGACTTACTACTACATCATTATTTTTTAACTTTCACACCACCATGGGTTATTTTTACTGCAGTTTTTTCAATAGTAGCTAATCTATCTCGATTAAAAATTTGACCATTTTATACTTTGCCCAGGTATTTGAAGAATGCTTTTAATTACATAGTTTTAGTTTAAAATCTAATCTCTGATCTAAAATCTTAAGTTTCCTTTGTTCATTGTTGTTGAAAGATGCAACTGAATATAATGTCCAAAATAAATTCAAATCTATTTCCAGATTAGAAATAGATTTGACAAAAATGTTTATGACAAATGAAAATCTTTAATCTTAATCCCATTTTAAATAAAAACTTTAATTAAAAATATCTTCCCCAGATTAAAACAATAGTGTTTTCAACCCTTTAATTATTTTTGACAATTAACGGTTGCATCTTCCATTTTGGATTTTATAAAGTACAGTTTAATAAGAAAAAAAAATACTTTAAAAAAAAAGTTTAAAAATGACGTATAATAAAATATTTACAAAAAAAAATCAATATTTTGTTAGTAATTTGCTCTTATACATATATGTATATTTGAGCCACACCTATGTACTTTAATAAAAAGAATGAATAATCAAAATTAATAATAATAAAATGTTATTGAAAGTTAAAATTGATAAATTTAGGAGCGCATCTCAAATATATACATAAAATATATATACATGACAAAAGAAATGGGATGGGATATAGTGTTTGAATACAGGTTAGTAGATGGAACTATGAAGCACAATCTTAAGCTAAGATTGACTGCTTCAGTATCAACATATATAACCTCATTTACATGCTAAACAGAAAAATAAAAAGAAACCAAAATGTAAATAAATAAATAAAAACAATAAAATTCATAACTTTATAGACTTTATGATGCATGAACAATCATTTTGTCATTTGTCCAAGTCATACATGATTAAGTTTAAAATAAAAAATTAAATAAATTATGTAAATAAATTTTGCAATACATCAGCAACTATTTTTTCATCTCAGAACATCATATGTAATCATGTTGACAACATATATACATTTTCTTCTTTCTTTATTATCTATTATGAATTGAATTTGGACTATTTTGCATTAAAATGTTTTCTAAATATAATTCTAAAAGTTTTACAACATTTTAGAAAATAATTAAAGTTGATACAGAGGTTAAATCATCAAAAGAATTAGAGATCATTGTTTCTTGATACATTTCTATACAAGAATAAAACTTCATGAAATATATATAGAAGGCATTTGAACTCAGATTTTCAAGCTTCCTAAAGCTTTCCACTCCATTCTATACAACGGATACACATGAACACATACATGTAAAAAAGATAAATGATTTCCAGTATACATATTTCATGATCAACATATTCAGATCATAATCTCCCATATATATATATATAATAATAAAAATAATGAAGTTATATATATATATATAATAATAAAAATAATGAAGTTAATCATAACAAATTATTATAAACAATCCTTAAATCTGCAAAAGTACTTTCTGTTAATTTCTTAAACCTACCTCAACTGCCATTAAATTAAAAAACAAAACAAAGTGGAACAAACATCATCAATTCAAATTCCATGAACTTCTATTTTAATGTTAGCAGCTTGTCTATTTATTAAATGCATTTTATTCCTATTTAAAAAAAATTGCCTCCTTAATTTTTCTTTTACTATGGTTCTCTCTTCATGAAGAATTTTCAGATTTTAAAAATCAAATTTAAAATTACATTACATGTTTTTTCATGATCAAAGGAAACTGAATGAGACATTAAGTCACCATTATTTTTTTACTTTTTACATGCTTATATAACAATTCATGCTCCCTCAATCTCTTCTCAATACTGCACCTAGATTTAACTATATATGATAGCATACAATCACAAAAAGTTTATTATATGATATTATTTTTCTGCTTGATAGGTATGACATCCTTTGAATTATTGACTAATTTATTAATATTGTTTGGAACATAGAATGAAACATTACACACATTCTTATATATATATATATATATATATATATATATATATATATATATATATATATATATATATATATTATATATATATATATATATATATATATATATATCATATATATCATTAAAAAATTTCACTTGTGGATTTGAAATAAATGAAATAGATATCCATTGTTTATTATTAATCTTCATTTACTTTAAATTCTTATAACGTTTTTTTAAATTGACATAAACTATTGCTTATTTGTTTCATTTTATAACCAACATCAAGCAATTCCTTGGCAAATATCTCAATATTTTTCAGTTTATCATTTTGGTAACGACATAATTTTTCATTTCGACAAAAAGATCTAAAACTTGCCATCGTATGCACCATTAGTACTTTTGATTTACAATTTATATATCTCCTTTTTTGCAGTGGCTTAATTATTAATTTATAATTTAATATACTGTTATCTCTTGTAATAATTAAATCTAAATATTTAATATTTTTGTCCTGTTCCTTTTCAATAGTCCATTTCAAGCCATTCAACTTATTTAATTCCTCTACAAGCAAATTTATTGTATTAGTATTCCCACAAACAAAAACATCATCCACATATCTTTTATAAATTTTAATATCTCCCAAAGTACCCATATTTAAAATACTACTCTCATATGTAGATAAAACAAAATTGCATACTTGTGCAACTACAGGCAGACCCATATGCCAACCTTTAGACATTTTATAATATTGATCTTCAAAAGATGCAACAATGTTATCATTAAAAAATTTTAAAGAATCAACAATAAACTTTATCCTATATTTACAAACACTTTTACTTTTTAATGTCTGTTCAATTATTTTTATGGAATTCATTCTGTCAATAGATCCATACATTTCTGTTACATCCAATGAAACAATAACATCATTCTCATCAATCACCAAATTTGTAATACTATTTACAAAGTCAAACAATGAAGCAATAGTATTTTCCACAAATCCTAAAAAATCTAGTCAAAGCTTACCAATATATTTAGAAGTCTGATACATGAATGAACCACCAAAATCTATCATAACTCACAAAGGATTACTTTTTTTATGTAATTTTATATTTACAAAAATACAAGGACATACAGCACAAGAAGGATATATCATATAGTATGCATTATTACTTAGAAGCTTTATTTTTAGCACTTTTTAAAATATCTCTAATAAACTTTATTCTTTGACCATCTGTACTATATTCTTCAATCAAAAACAAACCAAGTTTCTCCATTTGCACTTTAACTTTATCAATATATTGGCATTTCATCATCAAACACATACACAGCCCTTTGTCCTCTTTCAAACAAATCATATTATCAGTCTTCAATCTCCATTTAAATTCCAAAATAGCAATTCCCATGATTTATCATAAGGCATTGAATTAAATTTATTACAATTAATTTTCTTAATAATATCATCAGCAAAATGATCATTACCAGGAAGCATTTCAAATGTATTTTGAATTGCAGCTGTTCAATATTCATTTGAAATGATTCCTGGTAATGATCATTTTGCTAATATTATTAAGAAAATTAATTGTAAGAAATTTAATATAATGTCTTATGATAAATCATGGGAATTTTATATTTTGGAATTTAAATGGAGATTGAAGACTGATAATATGATTTGTTTGAAAGAGGACAAAGGGCTGTGTATGTGTTTGACAATGAAATGTCAATATATTGATAGAGTTAAAATCCAAAATGGAGAAACTTGGTTTCTTTTTGATTGAAAAATATAATATGGATGGTGAAAGAATGAAATTTATTAGTGATATTTTAAAAAGTACTAAAAATAAAGCTTTAAATAATAATACATACTATATATATCCTTCTTGTGCTGTATGTTCTCATATTGTTGCAAATATAAAATTACATAAAGAAGGTAATCCTTTGCAAGTTATGATAAATTTTAGTGGTTCATTCATGTATCAGACTTCAAAATATATTGGTGAGCTTTTACAAAACTTTTTAGTATTTGGGGAAAATACAATTGCTTCATCATTTAACTTTGTAAATAGTATTAAAAATGTGATGATTGGTGAGAATGATGTTATTTCCTCATTGGATGTAACAGAAATGTATGGATCTATTGACAGAATGAATTCCATAAAAATAATTGAACAGACATTAAAAAGTAAAAGTATTTGCAAATATATGATAAAGTTTATTGTTGATTCTTTAAAAAAATTTAATGATAACATTGTTGCATCTTTTGAAGGTCAATATTACAAAATGTCTAAATGTTGGCATGTGGGTCTGCCTGTAGTTGCACAAGTTTGCAATTTTGTTTTACCTACATATGAAAATAGTATTTTAAATATATGTACTTTTGGAGATATTAAAATTTATAAAAGATATGTGGATGATGTTTTTGTTTATGGAAATACTAATACAATAAATTTGCTTGTAGAGGAATTAAATAAGTTGAATGGCTTGAAATGGACTATTGAAAAGGAACAGGACAAGAATATTAAATATTTAGATTTAATTATTACAAGAGATAACAGTATATTAAATTATAAATTAATAATTAAGCCACTGCAAAAAAGGAGATATATAAATTGTAAATAAAAAGTACCAATGATGCATAAGATGTCAAGTTTTAGATCATTTTTGTTTCATAATGAAAAATTATGTTGTTACTAAAGTGATAAACTGAAAAAATATTGAGATATTTGCTAAGGAATTGCTTGATGTTGGTTATAAAATGGAACAAATAAGCAATACTTTATGTCAATTTAAAAAAAGTTATAATGATTTAAAGGAAATGAAGATTAATAGTAAACAATGGATATCTATTCCATTTATTTCAAATCTACAAGTGAAAAATGTTTTAAGGATATATATAAGAATGTGTTTAATGTTTCATTCTACATTCCAAACAATATTAATAAATTAGTCAATAATTCTAAGAATGTCATACCCATCAAGTGGAAAAGTAATGTCATATATCAAATTTTTTTTGTGATTGTATATAGGTGAATCTAGATATAGTATTGAGAAGAGATTGAGGGAGCATGAATTGTTATATAAGCATGTAACAAATAAAAATAATGGTGATTTAATGTCACCTTCAGTTGTTTATTTTTGATCATGAAAAAACATGTAAATATAAATTTCAAATTTATTTTCAAAATGTGAAAATTCATGAAGAGAAAAACCATTGTAAAAGAAAAATTAAGGAGGCAATTTTTATAAATAGGAATATAATGCATTTAATAAATAGACAAGCTGCTAACACTAAAATACGAGATTTGTGGAATTTGAATTGATGACGTTTGCTTCCACTTTGTTTTTGTTTTTTTAATTTAATAGCAGTTGAGGCAGGTTTAAGAAATTAAATGAAAGTATTTCTGTAGATTTAAGGATTTTTTATAATAGTTTGTTACCGTTAACTTTATTATTTTTATTATAATTACAATTTTGTTTTAATTAAGGGACATATATATATAAGTGCTTAGTTTATATTAAAATAGCAAATCTTCAAACTTTAATGGTGAGGCTAAGTGCGAGATTATGATCTGAACCAAGTGATGAATGCTGGTTCAGCATGAAATACATAAATTGGAAATTATTTATCTTTTTTCCATGTATGTGGTCATGTGTGTCTGTTGTATAGGATGAAGTAGATAGCTGTAGGGAGATTTAATGTATGAGTTCAAATCCCTTCTAATTGCAATAAATTTAGCTATATATATATATGATCACTAGATGGAGCTTTACCAATAGCCCACTATCAAGCTTTGTTTACATAAATGCTGAGAGAAATAGAATTCAATATCTCTTTCAAATTGTCTCAAACCTTTAAACCATGGTTTCGAGCTAGTTGGCTCATGTCAGTAAAGAGTAGGAAGACTAGAAACTAGATCTAAACACCAACTCTAAAATCAGCATTTATGAAACTCATTTCTATCAGCTTGAGAGCATGAATTTTTCAGATATGTAAATATATTTAAATCAAGTCAGACAAACTAGATAGCTATATGGGTCTGAATTCAGTTCAGTTTCACCATATAGTAAAAGTCTCTGCAATCTATATCATTGCAAAAACCTTCAAGGGTACATTTATGTTAAACAAAACAAGTTGTAAATTTTGTAACTTGCTAGCTTACAAGTTACAAAATTTATAACTTGTTCTGTTTATCATATATATATATATCCCAAAGTATATGCAATTATGATGAAAGTCAGTCATTTTATTGTATTTACAAAATAAAAATATGGTAGAGTAAGTTTTTATTATTATTATTATTATTATTATTATTATTATTATTATTATTATTATTATTATTATTATTATTATTATTATTATTATTATTATTATTATTATTATTATTATTATTATTATTATTATTATTATTATTATTATTATTATTATTATTATTATTTTGAATAAATGAATGAGTGAATATCAACTTAATAAAATATATATATAAATTTGAACTCTTAGATTATTATTACTTTTTTAATATTATCTATACTATAACCTTAATGTATATATGCATACTACACATATAAAAGTGTCTGTGTTATATATATATAAATGTGTGTGTTGAAAAGTATTGTACACTTGTTAAAGAAATAATATAAATTCTATTCTAACCAACATTTATTAAGAAAATGTAATTGTCATACATAATGTATGATGCACACAAGGAGGATTTTAGCAAAATCTACGTATTACAGCTCCACCATAATAAAAATGATGCAAAGCAAAACAAAGCTTGTATATAATATTTATGTTGCAGAAATATTTAAGTTTAGCTACAAAACTATGAAAAATGAAAAGAGTATAAAAACGTTAATAAATTAATTGCTTTATGTTTATTGATCCTTTTTTGTAATTAGCTAAAATGAAAAATTTCCTTCAAAATATCAAAAATTAATGTTATATGTTAATAACATTAGACAACATGGTTATCGATGTCTTTTTAAAGTGATTATATATTACTTTCAATTTTATTTGACTATATATTATTTAGACTGTGTTGTTTTGCCTTTCTTTTACTTTGCTGATTAGTTCAAAAATATAGAGTGTTGCTAAATTTGAAATCAGAACCACTCATTTTGCTGAAAAATATATTTCTGTGTCATCTGTAAGTCAGTTAATTGAGAAAATATATATCTGAGATTATTTGAAGATTTTCATATCTACTTAAATATATTTATAACGATGTAATAACGTAATTGTAAAATATATAAAATAAAATTTTATCTCTAAGAGTGCAATTATTAAGTAAGGTAAATTCTTTTATAAGTTAACTACAGTTTACCATTATATTTTTTAAAACACATCTTATTATATCAACATAAATTTAAAGCCACGTCTAAAAAATGTATAAGAAGACAAACTGCATAAGTTGTACATTGGGTATAGTATAAAAAGATAAATAATATGAGTAAATATATTTTATTAATGTTTTGAGTTAAAAAAATTATATTAAGTAAATAAAACTTCCTTCTAACATCTGTTGAAGTATACTTATAATTAAATATCAACTGAATGAATATTTGAACATAGTATTAATTTTTTATTCGTTCACAACAAATATAAAAAGTAGCTACATTTATGAATAATATATATATGATCACTACATGGAGCTTTACCAATAGCCCACTCTCAAGCTTTGTTTACATAAACGCTGAGAGCTTTCAAATTCTCTCTCTCTCTCAGCGTTTATGTAAACAAAGCTTGATAGTGGGTTATTGGTAAAGCTCCATCTAGTGATCATAAAATGCAAGCTATGAGTAAGTTAAGAAATTTATAACTTGTTTTGCTTATCATATATATATATGTTGATACGAATATTTTCACGGGTTGCATATATAAAAGACATATTTTGCGGGTTCATCCATGTTAAAATAGTTTAAATACTGACATTTCAACTTGGTAACACAAGTCATCCACTGAGTGACAAAAAGTAGAAAGACGGTTGTAGAGGTGCTACAATCACTAATTTGAAAAAATGTTAAAGTTCCAGCAATAGCAAAAATTGGTGGAACTTTAACATTTTTTCAAATCAGTGATTGTAGCGCCTCTACAACCATTGCTATTGGTGGAACTTTAACGTTTTTTTCAAATCAGTGATTGTAGCACCTCTACAACCGTCTTTCTACTTTTTATCACTCAGTGGATGACTTGTGTTACCAAATCAAAACATCAGTATTTAAAATATTTTAACACAGATGAACCCGCAAAATGTCTTATATATATATATATAGTAACACATATACTTAAACTTTAGTTATTAGATAATTACAAATAAAAGTATTATTAAAGTGTAATTAGCAATTATTCATTCAAAAATAGTCTTAACTGCTATAAAACAAATATATTAAATAATAAAAAAATTTACCTTCACTTTTACAAGTAGGTTTAGTGCAAATATTTTTTCCATATTCTGAAAAATGTATATATAAACATAAATAATTAATGGTAAAAGCAATATTATATTTTAAAATTCTTTAGAAACACTTTCGATTATGTTGTAATCCTTGTCAGCTTTAACTGAATTTCAAATTTGAAATTCAGTTAAAGCCGAGTAGGATTACTACACAATAAAAAGTACTTCTAAAGAATTTTAAAATATAATATGGCTTTTATCTTTAATTATTTATGTTTTATATATAGTACATTTTATAATGGGTGTTATAATTTTACACACACATGTGCATATATATATATATATATATATATATTAACCTTTTTTCCCAGCTTATAGACACTTGCGGATGTTATGTGCCACTTATAGCCTTTTGCCCAGATGGATGGATGAATGCTCCTCCATTTCCAGATAACATTATCTCTAAAGCCTCTCTCAGGATCAATGATGATGTGATAGAACATCCATAATCATATTTGCCAGGGTGCCAAATTTCAACTTCAATGAAAATATTGGGCTAAACCTTATTTTAACAACTTATTAATAATTTTTAATAATGATATCTAATGAATGGGTTAATAAATAATCAATAGTCTAAGAGAATACTGAGAATGCATTAAAAATAATAATACTCTTGAAATCTCTTGGTTGTTGAAGAGAAGAAACTTTAAGCACTACTCCCATTATAATTTATATTCTCAGCACACTCCCCATTCATTACCATTAAAGTCACAATTAAAATTTTGTTTCAGATTACAAATAGTTCTTTGTCCACCTCTACTCTCCTGACTTATCCCTCCATTATCATCACATTCCTAAGTCTATTGCACTATTATCTCTTTTACTGTCAAATTTTCCATCATACTAACTCAATTATCTCCTATGATAATCTCTTCTCAGGGTTTTAGAACAATAAGGTCTGGAAGTCGAACAAGCTGCTAAGGATTATTGGTAATAAACACTCTTTTCACGATCACCTCCGAAGTTGATCTTGGTTGACTTTAATGGAGCCAATGTCCACTTCACCAAAGCTTGAATAATTAAGCTTACATTAAACGTTGGAAATAGCATATCACAAACACTTTCATTCTTAAAAAAAAATCATAAGGAAGCAAATCTAGAGAGGTGTTTGAATACAACAAATGGGGAAGGGATTTTATGCCCACCCACTGCATTCACTATCACCCAATAACCATCCCACCATTCATAATCTATACTTCAATTATACTGAATTATTTCCAGAGTATTGGTAATCTTGAGTCTTGCCATGCTACATAAGCTCAGAAAATTAACCATTTAAATAAATTTTACCTGATATGATTTACCAAAATGATGCTTCATATATAAATAATAATGTATTTATGGATTTGAGAATTCTAGATTTTAATAACCCACAAAATTTAGAGACTTATACACAAATTTTTATTTAAAAAAAAATAACAAATTTTACTAACAAATATAACAATAAAATAATATGTACATTATTTCTATGGTTCACATGGCTTTCCCCTGTTCTACAACCATATGATAAAAAAAAGGATCCCCAAATCAACAGATAATTTTCCGAGGTTTTAAAATACAAATATTAATTCTTAATTACTAGAGAATCACAATTGCCATGGAGTAATACTAATAAAATAGACAAATAATGATAATAGTTACCTTCATATATGTTTTGTTCTTAATTTTAACTAAGACATAGTGAACATTAAATCCCCCCCCCCCCAGTGTTTATTGCTTTCAATTACTGATTTATTTCTAAGGATAACTCTCCCAGTAATAAAATTTAATAATTTCCATTAATTATTTTAACTTAATATGCCTTCACCTTATGCTTTACAATGGAGATATTTTATGTATGGTCTTCTTGCCATTAAGTTACTTTTAGTTACTTTTCAAATGTCAACAAATTGGTACCTAGCTTAATCATTATCATATGTGCATAAAGTCTATAGCTATGCCCCTACAATAATAATACTTCAGTAATCTTACAATTCCTGCAAAGTTCTCAGCTGGCTGTGGATATGTTTTTTAAGTAATTTTATATATGCACTGCTTACAGTGTTCTCAGGTTTTATTTAACCCTTAAGTTTAATATTTATTTACATTATTATTCTTGGCACTTATTGATCAATTAAAATATATCAACAAAGCAATATTCAAGTATACTAATCACACACACACACACACACACTATACACACTCATCCTGACATCAAATTGAGTTTGCAACCATGTAACCAACATTTAACAGTAATACTTAACAATAGCTGTAATTCATATACCCATAAGGAATATCAACATTAACATGATATAGGCAGTGACCCAAATAAGAGAAAATACCTTTTCACTAAGGTTGAGGGATGCTAGGATTTTATCGCTAGTCATACAGGGAGATTTCAGTATACCTATTAACCTCTGACCATCAATACAGAAATCATTTTATGGTGTAGAAAATAACCAAGTGGAAAACTCTTCCACTGTATTTAAATACTTTATAAAAAATGGAGTAAACATCTTAGTGAGTGAGCTAAACTACGACTCCACTAGCTTGGTGGGGACTCTTTGTTCATCCATGTATAGGTACAAGGAAAAACTTTCACATCTACATTCCTCTCATGAAATAGTACACCAGAACATTAGCCAACAATATTTCCAAGCCTTAATTAGCTTATATCTAACTTTAACCTTACAATAATTTTAATAATAGTAATAACAAATGTGTATTACTTTTTTTTAAAAAATTATCCTTCTACACTTTATAACATAATGATGTTAGCACAACCTTCACACCACCCTTATAAAACATATCAATAAGTCTAAGCATTTGATAATAATACCTGATCTGATCTAAACAACATTTTACTTAACATTATCTCTCACTCTCTTCATAAAAAAATGTAAAGCATTTAATACAGGCACATACAAAATGATATGATATTAACTTATCTACCAAATAATAATAATAATAATAATAATAATAATTTTAACATAGATTAACTTTAAATGAATATATATGATTAAAATCTCTTTTTTTTTAGATTAAATGTTAGAAACGAATAACAAATAATAAAATTATACTTAAACAGTCATCCTGAATCATCCTTTCGATCTCTGGTTTTCATTTTTGATGCAGCTTTTTTTCCCTTCTTTGTTTGTTCCATGTGTGCACATATCACTTTAGATAGTTCCTTTTAGTTACAAATCCTTAATCTGAGGCTTTATTTGAAAGAATCACCTTTATATAAGTTCAGTCCTTATGCTAAAACGTAATAAAATTTCCATGTTGATTATAAGACTTTCTCCATTTTGGGTTCTGGGCATTATTTACACTTTTATAGCTGAAAATAACTAGCCATTAAGTTTTGACATGTACAAGTCCACTTATTGATGTATTTTTCATTTCACTTATGACAATTTGATGCTTTATATAAGATTGTAGTGTTCAGTTTTACCCTATTTGTGAAATCAAAATTAATTTTCTCTTGGAATTTTGTATAGTACAAATAGCTAAATCTTTTAAATATAATAAATTTAAATGTGAAATAATAACTCATTTAACTCAGTGTTTCCCTGATTTTTCCTGAGCAAACTTCCCTCTGCAGTTTAAGTTCCATCAATTGCTTATTCGTGATCAATTGAGTATATTTAGATGGAAGACAAATCATGAAGTTGGTCAATTTTGGAGAGGACAGGGTGTACACCTAATATAAGCTTATTCATTTGTATGAATGTTATAAAATTTGGCTAAGTTTTATCATTCAGGAGATGGAACAAAAAAAAATTAACAACAGGCTTACGATTTCTTTCCTTTTTTTAAAAAAAAATTGCTTTTTTACCCAACAATGAGGCTTCTCCGGATAACCAATGATGACTAACAAGAAAAAGAGAGCCCCTCTAAAGACAAATAAAGCTCTTATATTGCCTGGGTTCCTTCATCTCCCCCCAAATGATTGACCTCTCAAACCATTTATGTCTATGTTTTACTTGATTAATTACCTATTGTCTTTTTTGTTGTTGTTTTAAACGTATCCCCTTCTGAATGATTGACCTGCCAAACCATTTATATCTGCATTCCAATGGATTGTCTGCCCATTGTTTTTAAACTTATACATTCCTGTGTCACAGATATCATGTGATTTTTTTAAATATATTTCCACTCGTGGAAATCTTCCCAAAGAACAAATGAAAGAAAACTCTCCCAAATAATAAATGAGAGAAAGTTCTTCCCTCCCCCTTTCTCTTTTTTTTAATAATAATAAAAAAATGCATAGCAACCCAACTTCAAACCCAGAATCTTGACCAAAAATTGGCCATTATGAATGAATCATTGAACTTTTTAAAAGAGATCTCCAATGAGATAACACATGATAATTATTATTCAATAATTAACTTTATAATTAAAATTCACAACAAATCATATACATACACGCACCCCTCACACATACAATTCTAATTAGACTGATTGCTCAATATTCTGATTAATTCTTGATCTTTTTTGACATTATTATTTGATTACTTATTGCATTTTAACTTATTATTGTAAAATTATGATTATCTATTTTCATTCTCTCAAAGTAGTTTTGTAAATCACACAACCCTTTTCCTTCTCTCCAATCTCCAACTATTAAAATGATGTATAAATATTGCTAATCTATAAACTTCTCAATTATATCTTTGGCTATTAAACTATTTTATGAATCAATACTAAATAAAATAATATTTGCTTAGAAATTTTTATGATTAAATTTTTAATTTGCATACCAAATAAAACTATGCAATCCCTAAGAATATGACTTGAATTCAAACTCAGCATTGGCTAGAAAGCTTGTCTGTAAAATATATATATATATAGCTCAGGAGGAAAAATTTTATCAAACACTGTCATACATAACTATGTCTAAAATCTAATGGAGCTTTGGGCAAGCCCAAGGGCTACTATATATATATTAGAAAATATAGTACTTATTGCCCAAGGGCTACTATATATATATTAGAAAATACAGTACTTAAAAGTTTATAAAAATATATCTATAACCGTCACTTAGGAGCCCTTTCAATTATCCTTGTATTTTTTGGCAACTAATGCTTTTAAAGTGTCAGCATTTCCATAATTTCATGATGTCAACTTTCCCATAATTCCCTGAACTTAACGTTTGCTGTTTGCCTGTTGATTAAATCTTGCTTGTATTTATATATTAACATTGCTTCCTTAATTTTTCTTTTATTATTATTTCTTTCAGTTTCCAATATTTTTACATTACTATAATTAAAATTAAAACCATATATACATGAGTTATTATGCTCATAAAAGACAGAAGCTGATAAATTATCATTATTTTTATAATTTTGTTTTGGATTTTGAACCCTTTTTAATAATAAGTGCTCTTTTGTTCTTTTTTCCAATGTGCACCTCAATTCACCTATATATCCACTACCACACCTACATGTCAATTTGTAAATGATACAATTTTTATTTGCTAATAGGGTTTTATCTTTTGAATTATTTATTAATTCATTTAATGTAGATGGTGCATAAAATGCAATATCCAATATACTTTTAAAAATTTTCTTAATGAAACTTGCCTGTTGATTTGAAATATATGCTATTGATATCCAAATTTTTTTATCAAAAGAATTAAATTATTATTAATATTATTTTTATATTTAGAATTAAAATTTTAATAGTATAATAAACATAATTATAATTATATCCAATGTTTAACAATTCATTATAATAAATTTCAATATTTTTGTTTTTATCTGATGCATATTTACAAAGGTTATTTAAGTGATTTTTAAGCATGAATTTTATAAAATGAGTAATGTCTGGCCAATGAGTCTTCCTGCAGTTGTCTAAATATGTAATTTTGTGATATCTTCATATGAAGAAAATATTTTGAAAAAGGAATATTATCAGAAAGATATTACTTTATACAATCAGTATGTTGATGATGTTTTTGTTTGTAGAAAGCCAAATGCTATTAATGATTTGTTTAATGAATTAAATAATATAAAGGGCTTAAAATAAATTAAAACAGATGAAAATTCAATGAGTGTTCAATTTTTAGTTTTCAAAATAACTAGAAACAAAGATAAACTGGATTTCTATATGATTCTTAAACCAATAGCAAAAATAATATATTCCATATGAATCAAAAGTGCCAATGTCATATAAAATGGCAGGTTTAAAGTCCTTCTTATTTAGAAATGATAACCTTTGTAAATATGCACCGGATAAAACCAAAAATATTGAAATTCATTATAATGAGTTGCTAAATGTTGGATATAATTATGATTATGTTTATTATACTATTAAAAATTTTAATTCTAAATATAAAAACAATATTAATAATAATGTTAATTCTTCTGATAAAAAAATTTGGATATCAATATCATATATTTCGAATCATCAGGCAAGTGTCATTAAGAAAATTTTTAAAAGTATATGGGATATTGCATTTTATGCACCACCTACATTAAATAAATTAATAAATAATTCAAAAGATAAAACCTTATTAGTGAATAAAAGTTGTATTATTAACAAATTGACATGTAGGTGTGGTAGTGGATATATAGGTGAATCGAGGTGCACATTGGAAAAAAGAACAAAAGAGCACTTATTATTAAAAAGGGTTCAAAATACAAAACAAAATTATAAAAATAATGATAATTTATCAGTTTCTGTCTTTTATGACCATAATATATGGTTTTGATTTTAATTATAGTAATGTAAAATAATGGTAAATAATTTATAAAATAATATAAATAAAAACTCATAGAGAAATATTTTTGATTATATTCATAATCATTATCAATTCGACTCAAATTTTAAAAATGAAATCATCTATTACCAACCAGAAACAAATATCAATTTAAATATCCCACATTTTATTAATCCTAACATTTGTTTAATAAAATGTATTCAAAGATGGATCATAGTGTAAAATATGCTAATTTATTGTCATGTGATTTAAAATTAATACAAAAGTATGTTTTAGGGTTTGGTTCAAAATATGTAGTTGATATAGTTGATGATTATAAACTTAAGATTATATCATCAGTTCAAAATTTTTATGATGAAAAATTAATGATCGCAGAGGAGTTTATCAAAATTGTTAAAAATGCTAAATTAGAAAACTTTAGTAAATAAATAATTCATGGAAAAGGGTTATTGGATTATTTAAAAGGCAATTAATAAAAGATAAATGGATTTGTTTAAAGGAAGATAAAAGTTTATGAATGTGTTTAATTTCAATAATGAATATGTTTGAGGTGTTATATTACAAATAAAAAAATTAAATTTTGAATTGATTGATAAATATAATGTTGATTCAGAAAGAATGAAATTTATTAATAACATTTTATTAAAGGCAAAAAATAAAGGAATAAATGATAATGTGTATTATTCATATATCCTTCAAGTGCTATTTGTCCATGTGAATTTTCTAATGTAAAATTGCATAAGGAAAGTTATCTGCTTAGAATAATTTTGGATTTTGGAGGGTTGTTTATGTATAAGACTAATAAATATATAGCGATAATTTTACAGGATTTACTTGAATTTGTAAAATATTCTGTAATATCATCATTTGATTTTGTTGGAAAAATGATGTATTGATCTAGTGATAGAATTGATTCAATTAAGATTATTCATCAAGCTGTATTGGAGAAAAAAGTTGATAATCAATTAATATGTTTTGTGATGAAGACATTAAATTTTATTGAACAAAATATTATTGCATCATTTAATGGTGAATTTTATAAAATGTGTAAAGGATGGCCAATGGGATTACCAATGGTGACACAGTTATGCAGTTATGTTTTGTCTTATTATGAATAAATTTATATTTATGGGAAATATTAAGATATACACCTGGGTCTCTTTTTATGTGGATTTATTTAATGTGATTTTGAAGTTATGCGATTCATGTTTCTTCAGAAGTCGAACTCCGATAATGCACTATTACTTTAAATAATAAATTTCATGCACTTACATCATATTGAAAGTAAGAGCAGATTATTGGAATTCGACTTTCATCTTAGTAATTTCAATATTTTCAGTGCTTTATAATAGTAAGATTTTATGCAATAATGAAATTAAAATCATGATTTCCACATTTTATGTATACACACATTAAATTTTACAAGATTATAATGTAAATTTGTTGAAACATTGTGCGTGTTAATTTTGTATTTTAAATCACATTCTGTTTTTGCTTTTTAAAAAAGAACGTAATCAATTATTAATCATTTAGTGTCCACAAGTTTATTTTTAATTATTTTCTTATTAATGACACTAATCACGAATGTGTCTTAAATTCCAACGAGAGCTAAATGGTTGTATGTCTGGATATCGAGAGCTTCATAAACAATTAATAAAATCAGCATCTCAAAGATTAATTACTAATTACATTGTCACCAGAAAACCATTAACACAACATGAGAGTGAAGTTGGCGGTAGTTGTATTTCCTCTTGTGAAGAATCTGATTTTTTACCAGTTTGCAAATGAACCTGTTTATTGGAAAGTAGCGATAATAATTAAAATGTGTATTCAAAAATGTCAATTATTGTACTATAAATTATGCATAAAAATATATTATTTTGAATAAAATTAAATTTTATAATTAAAAAAAGTTTGTCTTGTATTAATTTTTTTCAAATTTGAAATTTTTTATTAGTCATATTTTATTTTCTTATTTTTTTGTGTGCGAATTTTAATGTAATTACTTTTATGCAATTTTTGAAAAATCACAGTCCATATCCCCCCTTTTTCAAGGTAAGTTACATCTATTTTTGCGTGATTTCATTTGCGTGTGTTTTCTGAGGAATCTATCTATCGCGCGTAAAATGAAACCCAGGTGTATACGAAATATGTGGACGATGTTTTTGTATGTGCTTCTTCGGAAATGATTGATAAAATTTTTGATGAATATAATAAATTAAAAGGTCTTAAATGGACTATGGAGAAAGAATAGAATAATAGTATTAAATATTTAAAATTGATGTTTTCAAGGAACAATAATAAGATTGACTATAAATTGTCTATTAAACCTATTGCAATGAGAGGGTATATTCCATATTTATCTAAAGCCAACATAATTATAAAATAGCTGGTTTTAGGTCTTTTTACATAGAAATAATATTTTGTGTAAATAGATATGAGATAAAAAGAGAAATATTAAAAATTATGTGAGTGAATTATTAAGTGTGGGTTGTAATATAAAAAAAAATCAGGTGATTTGTCAATTTAATAAGAATAATTAATAGAAATGTTGGGGATGAAAAAATTGAAAGTAAGAAGTAGATATCTTTGCCTTTTAATAATAATAATCAAGTAAAATTTATGAAAAAAGTTTGTAATAGAATATATAATGTTTCTTTTTATGGATCAGATAATTTAAATAGAATGGTTAATAATTCAAAGATAAGTTAGAAAAAAATAATGTAAGGTAATTTATAGAATTTTTTGTGAGTGTAACTTATCATATGTGGCAGAATCTAGATATAATATGGAGAAAATAATTAATGATCATAAATTGCTGTATAAAAGAGTTTTAAAAATGTACAGATATGTAGTGATAGTAATAATGAAGTGAAGTTATACTGAACCTGTTTTTTATGATCATGATAAGAATTGTAATTTTAAATTTGATTTTGATATAAAAAAGATAAAAATTTTAGGTCATGAGTGAGATAATGAAAAAAGAAAAATTAAAGAGGCAGTTTTTATTAATAGGTATAAAAATACATTAATAAATAGACAGTCAGAAAATGTTAGAATTAATGAATTGTGGGATATTTAAATCAATATATGTTTCCAGTTGGTAATAGATGATTTCATTTTTGAAATTTGAGTTCAGTTGATAATGATTAGGAATATAATTGAAAATATTTCTCTACGAGTTTTTAATTATATTATATTATGTTATTTACCATTATTTGGAATATATATATATATTGTAATGATCCGGAGAATAGTACTCACCGTGATCTGCACTACAGGGCGCCATCTAGACATTTAAACCTAGAAAAATTTATAAAGTAGGCAGATACGTAAGTAAAAAAAAAAAAAAATTTTTTTTCAATTTTGATTCCGGTCGTTAACCCAAGTCACTAGCTCAGTGAGTAGCAGAGATTTAACAATATAATATCTTATCTACTTATATTTTTTTTAAAAAAAGAATAAAATAAGCCACTGCCAGTAATTAACATACAAACATTTATTAACGCACATATATAAGATTTAAAATTATTTTAGCATCAGTTTACCTTTTAAAACTTAACTTACATTTTTAACTTTGATTTTAATTTACATTTTAATTTTTACAACTTTACATTTTAATTTTTTATAAGTTCACACAGAGGAGTTTATAAAAGTTTGTTTTAAAATGTTGAGTATAGATCGGTTACATAGATTACACGGTTAAAAACATTTCAAAATAAACATAAATGATCAAAATATAAAATCATTGATACCGACAATTGCAGAGGGAAATTTATAAGTAACCCAATTGTAGTCACCATAAGATACTTGCATTGTCACCAATAACTTAAAAGACATCCGAATAAATACATTATAGATATTCACCATAAGGTATCATTATTTATCGAATGTCTATATATTTTGATCAAATATGAAAGCCCAAAACATACTTAACCGATAACCAATCCATGAAGCGTCTATAAACAACTTAAATTTAATGCATTTTTATTTAGGGTCGAATATGAATAGACTACATAGATTTGCATTTGAAAAAAAAAATTATATTCCTATTTAACCTTAGGCTAAAATTCGCAGTCAAACTGGCATCAATTCATCTGATATATCAATGTATTCAATGTAATACAGAATATGACAGCACCAAAACGATTAAGAGAAGACATTGATTCTCGTCAGATAGGAATATTACATCTATCTAATGAGAATAACAATAAAAAAAAACTCCATAGAAAGGAACTGCGTTCTCCATCTTATAATTCCTTCCATAGGCAAACGGGTGAGTGCGGCGTATATATAAACGATTCTGCCAGTAGCGAATCTCCGACTACATCTACTAACTACATCAATATATCCAATCCATTGACCCAATCTAACAATGACACAAATAACCTAAGATTACCCTCCCCTAATATAACTTTACAAATCTATACAGCCATTCACGCCCGACTTAAGTTTAACATTGATATATTTTAATTTATCGGAAAACAGAAATCATAAATAAACTTAAAGAACAAAATTAAATAAATGGAAATGATTTTAAATAAATAAATAAAAACATCAACTAACAATATTAATAAAGAATTTAGTTTGGTCAGATAGGATTCTATTGCATTATTTACTAAAAAGGTTTTTAAACTTTAGAGTTCTTATTTTTTCAAGTGAATATAAAGTTCTTATGATTTTTAAAACGTCCAGCTTTATCTTTTACAGTTGCTTGCCATTGTTGGTAATTTTGAATGGGAATTCCCATGCCGTACTGAAGATATTGGTATCCCATTAGCCATTGTTTTTATTTATTCGGAGGTCTTTACTTGAGCTGGTCTTTAACATAGAAAACGATGTCATTTTTTTTTGAACAACTGAAGGAATTGAAAAGTGCGTCTTTTCAATCCCTTCTCCTTCAACTCCACACTAACACATATAGTCACATCATAATAACTAATTACTTAAACAAAATCAAACTTGTCCTTTTATATTAATTTGAAGGATCCAATGGACATTACGTCTTGATGATGATATGGTCCTTTCACTGAGGTCTGATTCCATTGTTTTTCATTCATTGGCTATTTGTTTCTATTGTTTTCCTATCTGACCAATGTTTTTACATTTAAATGCCCAAGGCTAGTTTATATTTAACTAATTAAAACACTCATTTCCATTTCTGATTAATTAATGTGTTTTCAAACTTAAAGATATATTTTTATCTTTAAATCTCTACTGAAAATTTAGTTTTAAAACACTTTTTTTTAAATAAAGTTTTCGTTTAATAATTTTTTTTTCTGTGCAATTTATATATACGAGTTTAAGATGATATTTAATTTCAATTTTTAATTCTTAAAGAAAATTTTTAAATGCGAACATGTTTAATAATAAAAAAACAATGTAATGTCGTCTGTGCTTGTTACAATATATATATATATATAATCATTACAATATATATATATATATATATATATATATATATATATATATATATATATATATATATATATCATCATCATCCACAACCATTATCAATCCACTATAGGATGAAGGTCTGTCAAAGTTCAATCCATTTTCTCTGATCTTTAGCTTTTCTTTTCCACATCACCCCCACACAGTTTCTTATTTCATCCATCCATCTCACATGTAGTGTCTTTCTGGGTCTTTTATAATCTCTTGGAAATCCAGTTTAAGATTCCAAATGTCCATCTATTATCATCTCTTATAGCAATATGTCCATCCCAACTCCACTTCAGTCTTTTAATTTTTTACTGAGCTCGGTAACACCTGTTTGTTCTCTATTAATAATCTGACCAAGATATTTGTAACTGTTAACTTCTTCTAACTCGTCATAATCTATCTTTTTTTTCATATTTTGAGAAAATCCATTTAACATCACTTTAGTATTTTTAACATTTATCTTTACTCCTACTTTCCTACTTTCATCTGATAACTCCTGTAACATTTACTGCAGTTTTAAAGCATTATTTAAAAAACAAACAACACCATCTGAAAAATCTAAATGACTTAAATAATCTCCATTTACTTTCACTCCTTTCACTTCTCATTTTAATCCACAAAATACTTCTTGCAGCACTACTATAAAAAGTTTTGAAGATGTAAAGTCACCCTGTCTTACACTCTTCTTAATGTTGACTTTCCCAGTATCATTATGTAATCTAATTGTTGCTGTTGCATTTCTATAAATATTCTTTAAAAATATAACAATATCCTGGATCTATACCATGATGACCCAATGCTTTAATCACTGAAGAAATGTTTATAAAATCAAATGCCTTTTCATAATCTACAAATCCAAAGCATAATGGCAACTCATATTCATTTGACCTTTCTATAACTTCTTTCAATACCTGGATATGATCTACTGTACTAAAACCACTTTTAAATCCAGCTTGTTCTCTTGGTTTGTGGAAATCCAATGTTCTCTGTAGATGAGTTGTAATTATTCTGGTAAAAAATTTGTATAAATCTGATAAAAGTCTGATAGATCTGTAATTTCTAATATCTTCTTTATATTAATACTGCATTCTTCCAATCATCTGGTACATCTTTATCATTTAGACATTTGGTATATAACTTTACTAATTTTTTCTATTTCTTCACCTGCTTCTTTTAATATATCAATTATAAATTCCATTATTACCTGGAGCCTTTCCTTTCTTAATACATTTCATTGCACGTCTCACATCTACATTTAAAATTCTGGGCAAATAGGAAAATGTAATAGATATAGGAGATACTTGTTATTTATTACTATATAATTCTCAATAAAAGTCCTCTACCCATTTCATGATGTCATCTCTTATTTCAGTAATAATTCCATCTTTTTTTTCTTATTGCAGATATAAATTTCCTACTAATACCAAAATGTTGTTTTACACTCTTGAGACTTTTATTCTCTTCTACAGTTTTCCTTGCTAATTCACAATTATAATTTCTTATACCATTTTCAACTCTTTTCCACACCATTTTACAAAATTCGAGATATTCAATCCTTTTTAATGCATCATTTTTGTATATGTTCATATTCTTTCTTTTTTTCATAAATTCTCTAGTCTCAGTAAAAAATTTATTGTCAATTGCTGCTTTTTTCAACCACCTATCTTTGTTGCAGTTTTTAAAAGTGTATCAGTTATTTTCATATTAATTTCATTCAAATCTGAATCATGTTCAAATCTACTAATACTTGAAACCGATTTGTAAGTTATAATTTAAATCCATTAGAATGTTTCTGAAGTTTAGGAATATCTCTTTTTTTTAATAATTTTTGTCTCTCTGGTTTTGCATTTACACATATCTTAAGTGATCATCATCTTACCAATCGATGATCACTTCCTGTCTTAAATTTATTAAGAACATTACTATCTTGAAATGTATATTTTCTGTTAGTCAAAATATAATCCAATTCCGCTTCTATGTCCATTTCCTTTTAACATTTTTTTCAAAAAAATAATTCGTAATATAAAGTTTTTCTTTTTCTGCAAACTATACAAGTCTATATCCTCTTTCATTTCTATTACCATAACCAAATTTACCACAGCACTTTCATCTTTCATTGGTTTACCAATTTTAGAATTAAAGTTTCCCATAACAAATTTAAAATGTTTACACTGATCAAAATCGCTTTGTACATCCATATAAAAATCTTCTACTTCATCACTATGAGATTTGTTGGGCATAAACCTGAATAATCTGCATTTGGTATCTGCTATTAAGTTGTATAACTAATCTTACCACTCTGACCAATACACCATCAATCTCCACAATGTTGTTCTTCCACTTTTTATTTATAATGAATCCTACTCCACTCAGACTCCCAGTATTTGTGCCTTTATAATAGAGTAGATGTCCATTTTTTAAATCAATTGTCTCTTCACCTTTTCTTCTAACTTCACAAAGTCCAATAATGTCCCATTTAAAATAAGACAGTTCTTCTTCTAATCATTGCAATCTTCCTTCACTTGAAAGTGATCTACCATTGTAAGTACCTAAATAAAAAGTCATCTTCAAATGGCAGCGTCTGCAATCAAAAATGGATGAATAATAAAAAGGGTTTCTTTCTAATCCAAAGAGACATTTTTATAACATCAAGATAAAAAAATCAGAGCTTAAAAATCAGACTACAGAAATGACCAATGTTTAATACCCAAATAGTTTTAAGTAACCACACTAAATTTATTGTCTAATGGAGGGGTACACAACTTCTATATAAAATTCAAATTAAATGATGAGATTTTAGTTTGCTCCAAAACAGAATATCCAGACTAAATGCAAAACAAATTTGAGGCAGAATTTTCCTGTGATTAATGGTCAACTGGACAAACTTGATGATATTTCCTATGAAAAACCAGTTGTATCATATGTACTTCAATCCAAAGTATCTTATGCACAGAAAATCAAAGCCAGGATATAATCAAATTCACTTGTTTACAGGTTTCATGTAATCTACTCTTCAATCTTATATGAGGAAATATATGGCTTGGATGATCAAACAGATTACATCATTTTGATGATAGGATCGCAGACTCCCTTATGTGTTAATAAATGTCTTGTGGATAACATACCTTCATGGGAAGAGTATAAAAAAATTAATGATAAGTTCAACCAATCAGTCCCTTAACTCCTCAAATCTTTAAAAAAATTTCAGAACCCACTCACATTAGTCATATAAGTGACCTATAATGATGCAAAACCTATAACATTCCAAATTGATTTACTTTACAACACCTTAATACTTAATGACCATTGGAAACTTATAACCAGGGTTTACCACCATAAGAATAAATGCTACTTAATTCTTGAATTTTCCTCCACTGTATCTAAAACTATTTTCAAAAACAACTATAGGAGGATTAGTGATTTCTGGCTTTGTCAGATCGATCTAGATATTAAAAAATCAGCCAAAGGTACCATTATGAACTGTTTTCCAGGGTTTGAAGCTGAAAACCTGCAATCCCTGTTATACAATTATGGAAAGATCTCTGTATTTAAATATGTGTATTAAAAAGGCATGCGTTTTCAAATGCTGTCAAATACGACCACATTTGACATAGATCTCCACAAAAACATAACCACTGTAGACATTCCCTTCTTTTTCAAAGTGTATGGGTCTTCTCTTGCAGTGGAGTTTCAAGGAGTTCTCTCACAGTGTTATCTTTGTAAGTACATAGAACTTCTGATTAAAAATTGCCCCAAAACATGTGTGAAATATAAAGGCAAAGTGACAATAGCGGATGCTAGTTCGTCAAAATATTGGTATGTAATGGAAAAGAATACATGGTTCAGCCTAAAAAGTATTAATTTATTATATATATATTTACATAATTAAACAGACACTTATAAGTGTGTATATATATACACACATATTTATAAGTGTTTGTTTAATTATGTAAATATACAGATAATGAAATATAAAATGTACTTACCTAAATCTTTTTCTAAAGTTAAGTGTATTAGACAAATCAATAAGCCTGGAATTAACCACCTAAAAATAATTTAATCATATCATAGAATGTGTTGAATATATATGCAACATAATTCATAAACAATAGATAAAGAATCATTTTAACTTTAATTTTAAAAACATTAAAAAGCTGATTTCAGACGTGCTTTCCTTTAATAAGTTTTTTTATTTGTTTTCATTAACTAAATAAAAACACTAATATTGGTTTCTGACTATTATTTTACCACAGGAAATAAATTTTTAATATTTTTTCTCAACTGTATTATAAAAGACAAAATAGAAAGTGAAAGAGAACTCAAATTTTATAAAATACTTTTGCATATATTCAAAAATAACTGGAATCATTCTCTGGTATGTGTGCCTCTATATTACACATACTTTTTGCATGAATCATTGTGCATCAATCTGCCAAATAATATCATATTGTGAAATCATGGTTTTACATAATACATTTTTTTCTAAAGTAGGTTTCACATACTTGTCAATTTTTTATAATGGTGGAAATGTTTGAATTAACAGTGATGTTTTGTTTATACAAATGGCATTTTTCTCTCAGATTTAGTTCATAATTGTTATTCATTTTATATGCTAGTTCTGAAATATTTATGTGATGTTGTAAAATGTACATATCTTATTTGGGTCATAGAAAAAGAATGCAAATTCGACCTCAACAGTGTCACCTCTCAAAAGCTTGAATGTGAAACATTTCTTAATTAAATTCAGCGTGAACCAGCTTATCTATTATTATATTCTCTTGCTTTTACTGCATGCAATTTTATTTTAATCTCTCAAATCAAATTGTTTTGTGTGAACTTTGAACTGGAATAGCGTTGTGACAGAAGCATTAAAATGCATCGTTTTGCAAGTGGTAAACTCACTTTAACCTGTGCATAGCAGTAAATAGATCATACTTTTTAAAATGATTCAATTTGCAACACCTAAAAATATACAACTTTTTATTACAAAATTCTGTTTATTTTTGGGTCTTCCTGTTTATACTTTTTGTGACAAACTTACATAAAATCATTATATTTTGAGTTTATAATAATACAGATTCTTATTAATATATAATAAGAAATTGCTTATATCTTCTATGTGATAAACACAACCAGTTCTTTTCTGTACTCTATTGGCATATGTTTTCAGTGAATGCAAAAGGTAAAAACCACTCTGGTAATGGAGATTTAAATTCACTACTATGTGATAATCACTGTTATCACTAAAGTATAGCTCTAGCTGACCACTCAATATCTCAATTACTTGTAGTAGCTAGAAGAAAATATATTTTGCAACAATCAATTGAGAATGAATTAACCAAAGACATCCCATCATTTACTTTAAGAATATTTAATTCACCAAAAATTTTGTTAAGTCTTATTCTTTCTGATCATTATAATATATAGATAAATATTTTAACCAGTTTGGTTACATGGCACACAACAACATAGTGTGTGTGCATATATATATATATATATATATATATATATATATATATATATATATATATATATATATATATATGATCACTGGATAAAGCTTTACCAATAGCCCACTATCAAGCTTTGTTTACATAAATGCTGAGAGAGGTAGAATTCAATATCTCTTTCAAATTGTCTCCAACCTTTAAACCATGTTTTTGAGCTAGTTGGCTCACATCAGTAAAGGGTAGGAAGACTAGAAACTAGATCTAAACACCAACTCTACAATCAGCACTTAAGAAACATGTTTCTATCAGCTTGAAAGCATGAATTTTTCAGATACGTAAGTATCTTCAAATCCAGGTTTTTGCAATGATGTAGATTGCAGAGGCTTTTACTATATGGTGAAACTGAACTAAATTCAGACCCATATAGCTATCGGGGGCCGGGGGGCGGAAGCGGCAAAAACAGAAAGAAGGGAATTGGGTTTCTTCTAATGGGGGGGGATTGCAGGGAAATTTCATGGAGAGATAGAAAGGGCGAAAATCTTTTCAAAAATAAATTTGATAAAATATCGGAAATATTTTCTTACGAGAGAATATTTCGTTTAAAGTCAGCGTAAAATTTTGTTTCTGGGAGCAAGAAAGGGGGGGGGTGTTTGGGGCTTTTTGTTTTTGAAGAGGGTGTGGGGGAAAGGGGGGTCTTCTGGCGGTGGGGGGGGGGGTTGGGGGGTGGTGGGGGGGGGGGGGGGGGGTGTTTGGGATGTCGATTTTTAGAAAAGCCCAGATATCTCGGGAGGAAGATTGGAAAGATATGTAAAAATGTTTTATGTTTTATGGAAATTTAAGAAAAAATTATTTAAATAATAGTTTATATAGGATTATTAAAAAAAAAAGAAAATTAAATAAAAGGATATTAATTATAAGAAAAGATTAAGATTGTAAAAATAATAATTTATATTGTATATAAAATATATATTATTAGAAAAATAGTAATTTTATATATATATTATTTATAAAAATGTATTATAAATAGAGAGAAAATGAATAAATTTTATTGATATTTTATAATTGGGGATATTGGTATATAAAGTGTGGTATTTAAAGGATATAAATTTTTTAAATAAATATTAAATTTTATGTGTTAAAGAATAATTGATATAGATATTTCATATTATAAAATATATTAATATAAAAAGATATTTATTATATAATGATGTATAATAATAATATAATATTTTTAATTAAATATAAATGAATTTATTTTTCAAACAAGATAATCTTTGGAAAAGATAGAATGAAATTTTGAAAGTATATTTAAATTTAAGTATTGAAAATGAGGGGAAGTTGTAATTGATTTAAATTTAATGAATGAATGTTGAATGAAAGTATTCTTATAAATTAAAATTTGTAAAAATAATATTTATAGATGATGTATAAATGTTAATATATGTTGAAATAATATGATCAAAGAAAATGGGAAAGATGAGAATAATTGATGGAATAAGAGAATGAGGAGATAGTAAATTGATATAATGAAACCACTATGTAATAACTTGAATTTTGTATTAATCACATATCACATGTATGTAAATCACAATATGCTAATTTGTCATTATTGTATATTAGTCAAGATCAGAAGCTTTAATTGATATGAATAGCCTAATTCTAGACCTTAATATCATTTATTTTATTTTTTTGTTAATAAACTTGGTTTCACTTATGAAAATTATTGCAGTGGTTTTAAATATTTTAGAATATCTGTTTCTATCATCTCTTGGTCACATACAGTAATAGACCTTGTGTTCTCCCGAGCTGTATTTGTATATAACAGACTTTTATATGAATAGGGATGTATATTAGTGCTTTTGGGTATCCATAAATGATCAATCATCATTCTGATTGATGAAAAAGAGAATCCTCTTGAAAGCCCATCCACTACATTTTATTTTAGTTTAATCTTATTAAAAGTTAAGTTTATAGTTGGCCAGTACAAGTGGCCAGAGTATTGATAATGGTCAGCCTATTTTAATGTCCCAGTATAATTGTTTTTCTGATTTTTTATTATTATGTATTTTGATGGATGAGTTAATAGTTAAATAATTGCCCCAAGCTAGCAATGGCTCAATAGTTAGCTTGGTCTATAGAAGACCCATTTCCAATCCAGTCACCAGATTGATTGTTGATTTCTTTTGATGGTTTGTTCATGATGATGAATGATTATTATTTGTAGTATTACTCCCACTTATTTAGACTTATTATAATGCTGGTTAATGTATAATTTTGATTATAGTTGCTCTGAGGAGTAGATGGCTGATCTTTCAAAAATCTTATGTTCTCATGCTCTACTTGTAATATATAAAACTGCATATATATTTTTGGATGTAAAAATTACTTTAATATTTAATTTTAAAATTTTATTAGATGATTTTCCCCACCACCTCTCATTACCTCATCCTGTTACAATGTATAAAAAACCTAAAGCTAAACCCAAATTCACAACTAAGTCAGAGTAACCCAAGAAGATAAACTCTTTAAACACAACTAAAAGAAGAAGAATTAAAAAATCTTTTATTATTAAAAATTGTTTATTATTTATTGAATGGATATATTTTGACAAACACCCAATATAGACCAACGATTTACATGTTTCCCCTTAGATGTTAAAATATATTTAAGTAGAAGTAATTATTTGTATGAATCCATTTTTGTATATAGTCCAAGTATTTATAAAATGGATTATGCATTTATAATATTAATTTGTATGCTGATAATCATTTGGTACAGCATTGAATATATGTTGGTAATGGTTCTTAAGTGTGTTATAATCGTACATGTTATTCTGAAGACACTTGACTGGAATTTGTGTTATTGTCACCTACTGCATAAAATTCAGATACCTTACATATATGCAGTAATATCAAATTTAGCTTTAACATGCCAACCAAATTATATAACAACAAGATAATTGAGATTATTAATTTACTATTGAAATTTGGTTCATAATGCTATTCTGGATATTAAAAACACCATACAAGTATATATATATATATATATATATATATATATATATGCAAGGTTTTTACTTATTAATAAACAAATTAAATAAGTTACATTATTATGGTTAGTTAAAGATTACAATATAATAACTCCTTTTAATATATTTAATATAATTTATATTTACTTTTCCTATACAATCTTAATTGATATACGTGCTAGGAACTGTATGTAAGAAAAGCTTAGGAATGAGCAACTTTTGATATCTTAATCCTGATATGTACTCCTAACAATAATTAGTGGATGAGAGAATTGTGGGTAATAGATATAATATAAATGTTATGTAGTTATATGGCCCTCTTTTTTGACAGAGGGGAAACAGGATTCCTTTGTATTACTCAAGTTAGAATTGACGATTAACACTAAAATATATCAATAATGAACTTAACTCTGATCTGCATAATTTTGGCTTCAGATTAAGCTCTTACCTTTATATTTAACTAAGAGGGTGAAATGAGGCTACAAGAGTGAATTAGATCCAAAAATCTGGGTGTATTTTTTTCAGATCCAAGGTTTCTCAATGATGAGAGCCATACATTAAAAACTAGTCTGGTCATAATGTATGAGTAGGTACTAGATAGGGAATTTGATACACAAACATTCAAGCAAAAATTGAGTGCTAAGGCTTGCACTAGGTGCCACTAGTGTATGGAGGAAATTGCTACGATTTTAATATTGAAATTTAAAAAGATGATAAATAAAATATTACAAATTACAAATCTATTAGTTTTGTTTCAGTTGTGTTATATAATCCTTATTAAGATAATTACAATTTGGTCTATAGTAAATTTGTTGGATTTAAAACTGGTTTTTGGCATAGTAGTTAATATCCAAGTATTGAGTAAAGTTATAAAAATGAATAATGAATATTCACTACAATTACACTTTATGCTTTAAATGAGTAGATTTGCAAAACATTTGATTGTATAAAAAATTCTAACGTGATTAATCCTTTGGATAATCAAAAATTAGACTGAGAAAATTTTATCATATTTTGAAAAATATTCATCAAAATATAATAGCTGTAATCAAATATAGAATGAGTATGACAGGGTTATTCCACATCTACATCAATTATGCAAAAAGTATTTTATCAATTAAAATAGAAGAATTTTACAAATGATGTAATTTGTAATGATTGATTGAATACAAGTATAAATTATATACCTGGAGATATGTAATTATATATAGGATTTGATCATAGACATTCAAGCTCCCATCAACTATCCAATATATCTCATACAACCAATACACATAACCACACACATGTGTAAAAGAGACGATCTCCAATATATGTATTTCATGCTGAACCAGCACTCATCACTTGGTTTATATCATCATCTCCCACACATATATATAATCAGTACTCAGTTTATATTAAAATACCATATCTTTACATTTTGATGGACAGGCTTCAGTCTATTCCATCCTCCAACTGGGTGTTCCATGATCATATTTTCAATGGTCCAGATGGCTGAAGAGTTGGAGGGAAAATAGATTGAAGTATGTCTTTAAAGTTTGAGAATCTGCTATCTTAATATAAACAAAGCACTGATTATACATGTGTGTGGGATCTGATGATCTAGACCAACTGATAAGTGTTGGTTCAGCATGAAATATGCATATTGGAGATCATTTATATTTTTAAAATGTGTGTCATTATTCTGTCTTTTGCATAAGATATTTTGGATAGTTGAAAGGAGCTTGAAAGTCTGTGTTCAAATCCTTTATATAAATGATATAATTGTACTTACAAATAATGCTTTTAAATCTACAAAAAGGGTTATATAAACCCCCCCCAAAAAAAAACGTAGTGCTAAAAATAAATACTAATAAGACTTAAATTATACTGAATCGATTTTCTCAGATGCTTTAAAAATGTTAACTTAAATTATCTTGGTCAGATTATTATTAATGTGCATGAAAACATAATTGATTACATTAATCACAGATTTAAATTTAGATGATGTGCTTGCTTTTGATAGAATTTTTTTAATATTAAAAAAAAGGCCATTACATTACATTTTTAAATGCTGACAGTTTTTGTTGTTACACTTTGTGAAAGTTTTGAAAATGTGAAACTTTTCACTTCTATATAAATTCTTCATTTTATACTGAAACTCAATAAATTGGACATGTATTTTAATTTAACTTTATAAATTAATAATATTCTAAAAAATCACATTCGGTTTTTTAAATATTCAAAAACTGACTTGTAAGTATGAACATAGAATTCTAATAAACAAATATGTATTTGTAATAAATCTATTAAATTCTAATTTAAAATCTGTTATTTTCTTTATAATTACTAGAGTATTTGAAAGGATGTTAATACTATGTCAATTCTGACAGATAATAGCATTGCATACATTGCTATTTTCTTTATAGTATCGTTATGTTTATTAACTTCTATTTCTAAAACTAAAAATCAAATTAATTAAAAGGGTATATGTGCATTCTTTTTGGTTTAAACAATTATCAATCAATTAGTGTATATATTTATTTTATATCAAAAACTTTGTGTGAAAGCTAGACCAGTAGGAAGTGAACATTCATTTGAGCAGCATTGTCTGTTATAAGCAATTTAAAAAATCCATAAAAGCAGTAAAAGAGAATCTATATTATTAAGGAAAATCTTATATTAAACTGGGTTATGATAACAGTAAAGCAGCAATATGTAGTAGCTGAACAACCACACTTTTTCAGAGAGAAAGACCCAATAATTCTCAGTGAATATATTGTAACTGAAACCCCTTTGTAACCATAAATCATCAATTAATCTAGTTCGCACATTGCTATATTGTATTTCTCAACCACCAATCAATTAATCGAGCCCCATTTTTGCACCAAAAACTGTAATCAAAAAGTCTGATCAGGTCACAACAGACAAAATTAATGGTATAGCATGAAATTGTTATGATTTAATCTTTTCTTGAACAGGGTTTATCACAAAGACCCATCATAGCAGTATGTGAAAGTACATTAGATTAACCTAAGACAAATTATAATTGGGTAATTTTTATTATCATTCAAAACCTTAATATGCGGTTTTAATTTGCATGAGACCTTATGGCCAACCATGGACAAGATGGCATAATTTGTGAAACTATTAAAGATTATTTTTTCAGAATAACGTGTATGATTCCCCAAGTCTATAATAGCTATTATATGGTAGATACAAGTTATTAACAAGAAAGCAATAATTGTAAGTATCACTATAACATGGTTTATTATAGCACAGATATACTTATGATTTTGGTACAAATGCTAGAATAGGCATGTGCTTTGCAATAATAGGTAAGCATAGAAAAACTTGGGTTTCTTCCTCATTAATTTAAATTTATAATTAAATCAATAGCAGTGAGATTCTTATTGTGTTTGATGAATTGCAAATCATAGCATTAAGAGAATGAATTCTATCATAATATTATCTAGGAAATTTATCTTTGAATTTTGAGCCTAATATTATAAACATTTATAAAAACAATAAATTTTGTATTATATTCTAGAATTAACAAAGCAAAGCTAAAATGATGGAAGAGGTAAATGGTATTTTATTGTACCCCATACATCATGAACTACCCAAGAACAAAATCATTCAAATATTTCCCAGAATATTAGTAAGACTTATATGCCCTATTAGTGACAATATGTGCTCTAATGTATGGTCTACTCAATATGTAGGATTTTCTGGTTTTTGTGAATGACAAATAGCAATGGCATAAGAGGTTAAATCATGAGTTAAAATTTATTTACAATTTTATCATTAACAAATAGTTGATTATATAATGTTTCAATATAATATATAAATAAGTAAACAAATGAAATAAACAAAATTAATAAAATGTCATTCCATCTATTTGCTTTAATACATGGATAATATACATAGTTTTATACTAAATATAATGACAAGGGTTTATTATAAATGGATTTAACTTCAGCCCTGATAAAAAAGAATAGAGTTCAACATCAAGTCATGAAATATCCAATGTGTCAGTTCCAGAACCAATGAACCTATATTGCAAACTTATAATTATAATCAATAAGTAATGACATATTTGTGAGAGTTAGCCATAATTAAATACTGAACTAAAGTGGAAATTTAAATCTCAATTCGGCTAAATATTATGTAAACAAATATATGATACATTATGGAGACAATTTAGATAGGATTCCCTGCTATACCTTATGACTGCACTTACAGGTTATACCTATAGATGAAAGAAGATAATTTTAACATCATAGTACATAAATACATGGCCCAAACCTACATTTATGAAATAAAATATTCCTGCAGATGCATTCACCTACACATAAGAATAACACAACACTGAATGCCCTGTGGATTTCTAAACTACCATCAAGCAACAAGTATAATTACACACAGTTCTGTGGTTAAACCATCAGCATAGGAATGAATGCAAGATACAGAAAATGGTAAATAATTATTCTGAGGATTAACCACCAGCATAGACTAATGCCATTTAACATTACAAAGCAGTATTAATGTTTATTTCAAATCAAAATGTAAAATCCTCCTCCTCAGTTATTCTGCTAACTCAGAAACATTGGCTGTCTAGCAGACATGGGTTCAGACATAATGAAGAAGTGTTTTATAAAAAAGAACAACTGAGATAATGACTAACTCTGCTTAAAATATGAGCATAATAACAATGTAATAAATATGATATAAGTATAGGCACAGAACACTGGAAAGACTCATAGGAATAATTCATGTAAATTCATCAATAATAATAATTCCTAAACTTCTCACAAGCACTGTTCCCTCAATTAATTATTCTCTTCAATCCCTTGGATTTAAATTAAGCATAGTAAGTACATATTATGAACTTCATATATAAGTTCATATGAAAATAAAATCAAAATAAAATAAATTCTTAATTCAAATAAACATTAAAGTACACAACATTTTGGGTATAGTAAATATCCACCCATGAAATAAATATAGCAAATCTTTTAACAATTAATATACATCACATGAAACAATAATTTTTTAATTATAACACTGAACTTCAGAGGTGTGATTATATTCCTTTTGTTTCCAATTATTGTGACTATTCCCAAATTAATGGACTCTTGTGTGAGCTCTATGAATGGACTAGATAATTTTTAAAAACACAACATGTAGACTTATAATTAGAATATTCCTTAGAAGTTACTAAATTCTACATCCTATGTCAAGTATTATTTCAAATTTATAATATTTAAATTATCTTAATCTGTCTCTTCAACATCAAAAACTAGAAATAATAATCGGAGCAAATAATAATCTAACACTTCAACATTGGCTATGGAAGTCAGAAAATAATTTTTCTTTTAGTTAGCTGTTCAACAGCTGTTAACATTATTTCAATAATAAACAAATCAAATAGTAGGAACATAATTGATAACCTAAGTTCAAATAGGATAATCAATTCCTATTATTCAGCCATTGACACACAAAGACATTAAAATAGCATTTCACTCTGCATGTGCATAATATAATAATAGTTGTTAAAATTATGACTGTAAGATTTTAAAAATTAAATTAATCTATTACTTTATGATGCACGTATAATATAGTTATCCGAATAAATCATGGAATTAAGATATTTATTTAATGTTAACTGTTTGTAAATAATAGAGACTATTTCAAATACACTGACTTTTTAGCTATTATTTCCACTTTCAGGGTTAATCGTTCCTATATATTTTAATGATAGATATTTGAGAGGGTTATCAGCGACTTAATTATTGGTTGGAAAACTTGAACAGATTATCTAAATTCAACCAGTCGTGTTGTTGTTAAAATATCACAAATTTTATAGTTTGATTTATACAGGAGAAATTTTGGTTTAATTCATTTCGTTAATAATTTTTTAAAATGTTCGTTACATGCTTTACATACATGTTACTTTTACTCCATTTTTTTTTAAATAATTATGAATGCTCTGTCACACTGGAAAACACAAAACGTGTTTATCATATTTTATCTAATAATTGAAAATTAATTAGCTTTTGATTTAAATTAAAGATGATTTCTAGGATTATTTTTAAATAAATAAGAATTATTATTATTTTTAATCACACTTTACTAAATTTGATATATGTTGTTGATTTCTTACAGGTTAAACACATCTTATCTAAATCAGTGGATGGAAAAGAGCAATTTTTAATACATTAAAAAATACATGCAATAAGGAAGGCAAAATATTACATATTCTCATTATTAAGTTATTTCAAATGAAAGTATCAAGTAAATATAAAATGCAAACCAAGACAATCAAGTCATATCAATGAAAAGGTAAGATATTGAAATAGAGTTGAGTGGGACATATCACTAGAAGAGCTAATAAAAATAGATGAACAGTTGCATTTTTAAATTGGATCTAAAGATATTGTACAAGACCTAGAAAAGACCGAAGAAAATTGTTAATGAGAAGAGAGATAGAAATCAGAAAAGCTGGAAAAAATTTGGTGAAATTTTAATCTTGCATGGATTAATAATGTGAAAATGATGATAATGTTTTGTTTTAAATTCATTTTAGAAGAGGAATATAAAACACATAGTCTGTTTTTAAGTAATTAATAAGTTTTTAAGTAATTAATTATCTTAAAGAAATACAGAAGAAAAATGTACTTACATAATTTTTGAAAATCTATTTTTTTTGTATGTCTTTTAATATTACACACGCACTTATTCATATAGGAGGTTATTTTGCCTAAAAAATAAATAATAATATATATTTTTAAATATATATATATCCATTTCTAGAATTCGTATAACAAATATAAAAGTGATAATTATAGTAAATTTTTATTGAAAAAAGTACTGACTTAGAAATGACATAAAAATAATTTCCGTTTAATTTAATTTATTATATAATAATTTTAAAATGCAATGGAAATATCCGTTGTTTATATGAGAATATGAAAGTACGGTATATAAAATATTCAATTTTTATTATAATAACATTAATTTGCCACATAAATTATGACTAAATATTTTTCTTTCATCTATAAATGTCATTTTTCATTACATATTTTAATAGTTAAAATATATTATTCTTACTTTACATGTATATATATATTAATTAATTAAGAAAATTATCAAGTGTATATATATATATTTGCATTAGGATTTGTAAATATAAATGATGTAAAAATTAATAATTGAATATATTTAAAATGTATTTTGTTCCTAATAAATAAAATTATTTTTAACCAGTTTATTCACCCACATCTATTTTTTGAGGAAATACAATGTTTTGATTTTTATATAATAATAATAATAATAATAATAATAATAATAATAGCAACAGCAATAACAACAACAACAACAATAATAATAATAATACAATAACAATAACAATAATAATAATAATAATAATAATTCATTGTAAAAAAAGAAACAAATTTTAATTGGGGTGGGGTCTATTGTGGCTTTTTGGATAAGAAAATATATGTCTTTATTATCGTTAAACGAAATTGATGGAGAATTTATTGCACACATTGTTGGTAAGTATTTCACTCTGACATGATTAATTTGTTAAAAACTAAGAATATAAAAATTGTTATAATAATAAATATTAATATAAGGAAATGCACAATATTGTTAAGTTAAGTGTATTATTAAAGGAGGTCAGCATTTGATCTATAAAAATATTTAAAAATTGCCCTATATGATTTAAATGACAAGTCTGTGAAAATTGAAAATTGAATTTTTAAAAATCAGAGGGACCATAAGTATTGGAAAATAAACGGGAATATCTTGATGTTAGCAAAGCTTTAATTACAAATGCTTATATAGTCAAATGTTTTTTCAGAAAGTGTTTTTAAATTCAATATTTCTGCACTTTGATAGTAAATTACATGCACACTTTTCAAATCAATTGTCTTTTCATCTTCCTTCTAACTTCACAAAAACAATCAACATTTTTGGACTCTAAATTATTATATGTTAATTGCAGATGGTTAAAAATGAGATAAATTATCTCTCCTGTAATATTTGAATTACGTTATCTATTTTCCAGCAAATGATGACATATGAGAAATTAAGCACACAACCTTACCTCACTTTGGTGAGAAAAAATCTGATTTATTAATTATAAAATTAATATTATTTACATTAAACAATTATTCAGTCTACTAATGTTAAAATAAAATGTGATTTATTGTTAATTGTAGAATTGATAAACGTCAGCAGTTGTTTCTGGGCTTATTTAACATTTACGTTATTTCAACCTTTGGTTATATGTCTATATTGCAATAAAATTCGTATTGTAGAGGTTTTTAATATTTTAAAATTATAAGCTTGGTTCGATCGTTTAATGAACAAGTGGTTTTTTAATTAATATATGTGTCCATTTTTTTTTCCTTTACTTTTCTGTTTAAGCATTTTAAATTTCTATTTTATAAAGTATAAACTTTTGGTGTTTTGAAATGTAATCTTCATTCCTATTTTTTATATTTTGTATATTTTAGTCATATGATTTCATCAAACATAGATGTATAAAGTTTGTGCTTTAATTTTTTTATTATTGATGTTAGTTGCAATTTTATAACAAATGGTCATATCATGACAATGTGTGAATTATTCTAGGTCATTTATTTCTTGGATGTGTGAGTGGTACTTTTGGGCAGCCTTTAAATTTTAAAATGGAAACAAATGCACTCTAAATCAGTACCCAAATTTCTTTTGACAACTATTATTTTTATTTATTAAAATAATTTTGCTTTGTTAACATTTAAAATCTTTAACTTTTTTTCTTCTATGTATTACTAATGTAAGCATTCCCAATTAAACATCATTATTTGATATGTGTTGTCATTGGATATCAATTTATTAGTTATGAGTTGTATCTTATCCCCCCCCCCTCAGCTATCCACACGGAATGGTGATGGTACTATACTTTCAAACCTATAGTTGGTGCAAATCATCTTCATTTCAGCCACATTATATTACAAATGTCTGCCATTTAGCAGAAAGTATGATGACCTTCATTCATTATGCAGGCATTTTGGAAATAACTTTTGCTTTTTAGATGGACTAGAATAATTAAATCCCTGAATCTCTATGCATTTGTTGACAACTTGATACCTTTCATTATACTAGTATCATATAAGAAAAGGATTACTTTTTAACACCTTGTGGACAATATATATATATATGTGTGTGTGTGTGTGTGTGTGTGTCAAGATTATTTTATCAGTGTATCTTTCATCTAATCCACTAACACAAAAAGCCAAGCCCCACTTTCATTATACATAAATTTTGCAAAGAAACATTTTTCTTTTCAATTTAATTAGAGATTATGATTTGTAATGAACTTTTCTTCCTATTACCACGTATAATAATGCTGATACAATTTACTTTTCTTAACATCATATAAATAATATTTGATATATTTTATAGTTTATCTTCAGCCTATTCCTTATCTCTTCACCCACAGTATCACCAGTATCACAGAAACCACTTATTTAGAAAGTCAGACTCCTTATCCTTGAACTATTTGGAATATCTACAACTATCAAAAACTTTATTATCCATTTCCTCCTCACTTCTTAATTTCTTTTATTGCTCTCAAATGCATGAGACAGTGGTTCCTATTTTCTTTAACAACCTGTGAACAGATAATCTATTATTTTGTAGACTTATTCTTCTTTAGTTTTTATTTGTGCATTACCATATCATCCAACCTTTCACCAAATGGAAAAAACTCGAATAAACCTTCATTCTGTATGTATGCTAGCCATATAATTTTTATTATAACACTATCAAACAGATTAGATATCAATAGTCAAAATAAGAGTCATAGATCACATGACCCAATTTTCTTTAATAAGTGCACATATGATTATATATAATTAAAAACCAGCTAACACTTAGACAATCCCAATATCAATAACAATCAACAATTTCAAACTGTTGTCAAGGCAACCTTCTTTTAACAATAAATTTTTTTTTTATATATATATATATGATTTCATATTATTATTATTATTGGGATTTTCCATGTGGTAAAATAGCTAAAACCTGATGTTTCAGTACAATAACAAGTACCTTCCTCAAAGCATTCTTTTCTCAAATTATAGGAATGCATGTGAGAAAAATCTCATATGCATTCCTATGATTTGAGAAAAAGAATGCTTTGAGGAAGGTACTTGTTATTGTACCGAAACATCAGCTATTTAGCCATTTTACCACATGGAAATAGCTGACATTTTGGTACAATAACAAGTACCTTCCTCAAAGCAATCTCTTTCTCAAATCAAAGGAATGCCATGAGAAACATCTCATATGCATTCCTATGATTTGAAAAAGAAAACACTTTGAGGAAGGTACTTGCTATTGTACCAAAATGTCAGTTATTTAGTTATTTTACCACACGGAATATCTCAAAAATGATAATAATAATATGAAGTCATCATTTATCCATTAGAATTAATATAAACAAACAAAAAAAAAAAGAATACCAATCAAAACAAAACATATATATATATATATATATATATAATATATATATATATATTGTGGTGTGTGTGTGTGTGTGTGTGTGTTGGGCTGATGTTTGGTTGTAATGAAACTGAGCTAAAGTGAAAGATGCAACTGATAAAAATTAAAATACTAAAATTTAAATATATATATATAAAAAATTGAAGAGATGCTAAATATTTAAACATCAACAATCATTATTCCATCACCAGTAATTAAATGTCAAATTGAATGAATCTTTCCAAAATTTGAATCATAATAATACTACTCCTATCAACATCCAGAAATCATTATAGTAAGGACATTCTTATTTATATTTTACCCATTTGTAATATAATTATAACGGCTTTAAAGCCATCTTTTTCTAATAAACTTCAAAATTTCTACAAAAATGTCAAAATTTGAAACCTCCATGGTTTTTGGATTTGAGAGCTGCCTCAAACCTACCACCAAATCTACACTTTTTTTTGACAAAATACCATTGATATATGTATATATAGATATATATATATATATATATATATATATATATATATATATATATAAACATGGATGGGCTGCTCACCAACAGCATTAGCCAGCGTGGTGAGTTTTTTGGCTTTTTACTTCTGAGTTTAAGATCGAGAAACACCATGGTCTTTCTTCTCAGTGCCTGATAAGGCAGAATGAATGTTTGTGTAAATGATAAATATTTTTCCAATACATATATACAATTATGACAGACAAAAATAAAGCATGGCCCTTATTCCCAGGAGGCTGTAAAGTCACCAACCAAGGCAGCGGTTGGTGGCCGAAGGCGGAGGGTGCTAAGAATCTCCTGATTGCGGACCCAGGCTGCCATTTGATGACAACTTTTTATTTAGGTACTTACAACTGCAGATCACTTTCAAGTGAAGGAAGATTGCAAGAATTAGAAGAAGAACTCTCTTATATTAAATGGGATATTATTGGACTTTGTGAAGTTAGAAGAAAAGGTGAAGAGACAATTGATTTAAAAAGTGGACATATATTTTATTATAAAGGCACAAATATTGGAAATACAAGTGGAGTAGGATTCATTATAAATAAAAAGTGGAAGAACAATATTGTGGAGATTGATGGTGTATCAGACAGAGTGGCAAGATTAGTTATACAACTTAATAGCAGATACCAAATGCAGATAATTCAGGTTTATGCCCCAACAAGTTCTCATAGTGATGAAGTAGTAGAAGATTTTTATATGGATGTACAAAAGGCTTTTGATAAGAGTAAACAACATTTTAAAATTGTTATGGGAGACTTTAATGCTAGAATTGGTAAACAAATGAAAGATGAAAGTGCTGTAGGTAATTTTGGTTATGGTAATAGAAATGAGAGAGGACATAGACTTGTGGAGTTTGCAGAAAAAGAAAAACTTTATATTATGAATTCTTTTTTTGAGAAAAATGTTAAAAGAAATGGACATGGAAACATCCAAATGAAGGTACAGCAGAATTGGATTATATTTTGACTAACAGGAAATACATATTTCAAGATTGTAATGTTCTTAATAGATTTAACACAGGAAGTGATCATCGATTAGTAAGGTGCAAGATGCGTGTTAATGTAAAACTAGAAAGACAAAAATTGTTAAGAAAAACAATATTTACAGTTGATATTCCTAATCTTCAGAAACATTCTAATGAATTTAAATTAGAACTTACAAATCGATTTCAAGTATTAGTAGATTTTGAACATGATTCAGATTTGAATGAAATTAATATGAAAATAACTGATACACTTTTAAAAACTGCAACAAAGATAGCTGGTAGATAAAAGCAGCAATTGACCAACAAAATTTCTATTGAAACTAGAGAATTTATGAAGAAAAGAAGAAATATGAAGATATACAAAAATGATGCACTAAAAAGAATTGAATATCTCGAATTTTGTAAAATGGTGCCGAAAAGAGTTGAAAACGATATAAGAAAATATAACTGTGAACTAGCAAGAAAAGCTGTAGAAGAAAATAAAAGTCTTAAGAATGTAAAACAACCTTTTGGTATTGGTAGGAAATTTATATCTGCAATAAGGAAAAAGATGGAATTATTACTAAAAAGAGAGATGACATCATGAAATTGGTAGAAAATTTTTATCAAGAATTATATAGTAATAAAGATCAAGTACCTTCTATATCTATTACATCTTCCGAATTGCCCAGAATTTTAAATGAAGAAGTGAGAAATGCAATTAAATGTATGAAGAAAGGAAAGGCTCCAGGTAATGATGGAATTATAATTGATATATTAAAAGAAGCAGGTGAAGAAACAGAAAAATTTTTAGCAAAGTTATATACCAAATGTCTAAATGATAAAGATGTACCGGATGATTGGAAGAATGCAGTAATAATATTAATATTTAAAAAAGGTGATAAAGAAGATATTAGAAATTACAGACCTATCAGCCTTTTATCAGTTTTATATAAAATTTTTACCAAAATAATTACAACTCGTCTACAGAGAACATTGGATTTCCACCAACCAAGAGAACAAGCTGGATTTAAAAGTGGTTTTAGTACAGTAGATCATATTCAGGTATTGAGAGAAGTTATAGAAAGGACAAATGAATATGAGTTGTCATTATGTTTTGGATTTGTAGATTATGAAAAGGCATTTGATTCTATAAACATTTCTTCAGTGATTAAAGCATTGGATCATCAAGGTATAGATCCAGGATATTGTCATATTTTAAAGAATATTTATAAAAATGCAACAGCAACAATTAGATTACATAATGATACTGGGAAAGTCAACATTGAGAAAGGTGTAAGACAAGGTGACTCCATATCTCCAAAACTTTTTACAGCAGTGCTGCAAGAAGTATTTTGTGGATTAAAATGGGAAACTAAAGGAGTGAAAGTAAATGGAGATTATTTAAGTCATTTAGATTTCGCAGATGATGTAGTTGTTTTTGCAAATAATGCTTCAGAGCTGCAGGAAATGTTGCAGGAGTTATCAGATGAAAGTAGGAAAGTAGGACTAAAGATAAATGTTAAAAAGACTAAAGTAATGTTTAATCGGTTTGCTCAAAATATGAAAATAAAGATTGATTATGATGAATTAGAAGAAGTTAACAGTTACAAATACCTTGGTCAGATTATTAATACAGATGGAAACATAATGGAGGAAATTAATCATAGAATTAAAATTGGTTGGAGTGCTTTTGGTAGAAATAACTTGATACTAAAAGGAAATATGCCTATGTGTTTGAAAAGGAAGGTTTTTAACAAATGTGTTTTACCAGTTCTTACTTATGGATCTGAGACTTGGACACTCAATAGAAGAGCAATACAGAGACTTCAGACCACTCAAAGAAGTATGGAGAGGTGTATGTTGGGAGTAACAAGAAGAGATCGAAAACGCAATGTATGGGTAAGAGAACAAACAGGTGTTACTGACATCATTGAAAAAATTAAAAGATTGAAGTGGAGTTGGGCTGGACATATTGCTAGAAGAGATGATAATAGATGGACAATTGAAATTTTAAACTGGATTCCAAGAGATTGTAAAAGACCCAGAAAGAGACCACATGTGAGATGGATGGATGAAATAAGAAAGTGTGCAGGGGTGATGTGGAGAAGAGAAGCTAAAGATCGGAGAAGATGGATTAAACTTGGAGAGACCTTCATCCTGCAGTGGATTGATAATGGTTGATAATGATGATATATATATATATATATATATATATATATATATATATATATATATATATATATATGAACATCTACATATATATGCTTCATTTGTAAATAAATGTTAAAACATTTTTCTATAATACAACTAATTGTTTTAAGTATGTGTATGCATGAAAAGAAGCAATCAAATGTAAATTCATCTTTAGCTTTACTTTAACCAGATAAGAATTGGCATTGCTAAGTGTAATATATAGACATAAGATACCACAGGTATACAGAAACGTACATTTTTTTTCAAATCAGAATCTTTTCTAGAAAAAGCATAATTATTTTAAAGATAAACAAACAAATTAATTAATTTTACTAAATAGTTAGGAATGGCATTAAAAGATCTATATCTATTATAATGAGAGTAATATATTCTTGTGTTTTACTTTTGCCAAAAGTTTGTTTTAAATTTTGTTTTTATAATACAGATAGATAAGCGTTTAATAATTAAATAAAAATGTTGAAGACTACTTCATTAACAGGGAAGTGATAAATAAATAACAAGTGTTCAGTAATTAATAAATAGAGTTATTATTGGTAAGTAACAATGTTAAAAAGTTAATCTAGAAAACTTTTGTTTAAAATCATATATAATCCTAGTAAAACATATTGTAGGGGTCTTCAAACCTATTGCCACTAGAATCTATGCTGGAGAAATTTGAAGAATGGAGGAGTAAAAGCTTAGTGTTCGCTTCACTCGACCATCAGGAGAGTATGAGCCAGAGTTCCAGTCTTAAGCCATTGTTGTAGTAGTAATAGAAGTACTCACTAGTTGTGCCAAACTTGCCCACTATAACAATGTGATACAAGCACATAACTAATAACCTGTCATCCTATCCTCACTGAAGGTTCCCAAAAGAACATGTCACTTTACTGCCAAGGTCATTGTCTTGCCCAGTTAAATAATAATCAGAGCAGTATTTTATAAACCTGGATAATAATAAATTTTTTAAAAAATAAATGAAAGAGAAAATGCTTCATAAATAAAAATGTGCACAGGAAAACCAGATTGGAAAGATTCCATGCAATATCTAAGAAGAGGACCATCTCCAAAGACTCTACACAAAGACTCAAGAACATAAGTATGTTTGGAACTTCTGCATCAACAATCAAAGTAAATCAACATTCGAACTTCTATCATGAATTTTTACTGCTGGAAAGATTTTAGTAACTTTCAAATATATTTTATTCCCATTGATCTAATCTTAAGTTGCATATAAGTTTATTTAACTTCTGTAAATCTCTCTCTCTCTCTCTCTCTCTCTCTCTCTCTCTCTCTCTCTATATATATATATATATATATATATATATATATATATATATATATATATATATATATATATATATATTTATAATTTTATGTTTGATGCTAGAATAGGTTTGTATTTAACTTCAATATTTATGAATATTATTATGTATATACTATTGAGAAGTAGTTGTGTGCCAATGTGTATTTTTTTCTAACAATAAAACTGACAATCAGTTTAACTTATCTAAAACTTATTTAAAATATATAAATTGCTTAATTGTCATCATCCTTTACCTTTACTCAATTTTTTTTCTTCAGTTTTGTATTTTTATATTATTCACTTCTAAGGTCGAGTTAAAGGTAAAAATCAAATGAGTTATATAAACATGAAATGCAATTAGTCTAAAATGCTCTAAAATAAACTTATAAAATCCATAAATGATTTATTAAAAGTTTTCCCTTAGTCCTTAGAGGTTTAAGCTATAAAATATATTTATCCAAATGACACTTATACAATATTGAATGAGTGCATGTGCTTTTATTAATAGGCTTCGGGAGGATTTTAATGCTGTCTGGATGAATTATACATATTGATCATTGTTGATCTCATATTAACGATAGGAAGTGATTCTACAGATTGTGTAATAAACTTGTGTTTGGATGTGACAGAAATCGCTTGTGTGATGTAAAAAATATCATTTCAAGCTTAAGATGTGCAAATTTCTAGATTCCAGGCCACTCATTTAATGGTTAGTAGGAATTTCTTTTTATAAATTCACTTGGTTATGCTTGCTTTTATATATTACTTATGAAAGCAATCAAATATTTCCTGCTATAATATTATAAGTTACCCGAAGCATTTGCTTGTATGACCACTCAAAAGCTGATATATCTTCTTTTATTTTTTGTATTTATTTACTGGATAAACCTTTCTTGGAATAAACTGTAATAATATATCTGAAGTATCCCTCCTTTTCCAGATTCACTGGATCCATAATGTTTTGAGTAGAAGAATGTCCATAATCTGAAGATCATTTGATGATCGTGTAAGCATATAGATGCATTTGAATTAATTATATATTATGTTGAATTCTGACCCTGCTGCATTATGAATTTAAATTAGTTATTTATTAAATTATTACTAGATAAAGTCATATTAGAGAAATATATGACAATATTAAGATATCCATGTTTTGCACACGGTGCATCATAGAATGTTAGAGTGTGTGCAATTATAAAACTAGTAATATCTAATAAACTGAAATAATAACAGTCTGCATACCCAATTTCAAGTCACAATAGATTTATAAAATGATAAAATATTTTGTATCAAGATTTACCGATAACTCATGCTGAAAGTTTAAGTTAATATTTGTCTTATCTTGTCCTTTCATTTAAATGGGTTCATATCGCATGAAATGTACAATAATTTAAACAATTTAGGTTCAAACCCCATGCAATGTACTACTAGTTCTTTTATGTTGGCAGCTGAAAAGTGTTTATTATTTTTTGCTACTCTATGGTTCACAACCAATATATTTACAGTTACCACACAACATAGAATCTAAAAGAAAAGGTAGGTGTGTTAAAATAAGATGCAGACGTTACATGAAAATTACCCTGAAGATATAATAATGATATTGGACTTTGTATTGTTTGTTATATGTTGGACCCAGATATGCAAGGTGGTGTTTATTTTTTGGTTTTAGGATTATTTTGTTGGTTATGCATATGTGGCCATTACATACATATATTTTATAAGCTATTATCATCATCATCAACCATTATCAATCCACTGCAGGATGAAGGTCTCTCCAAGTTTAATCCATCTTCTCCGATCTTTAGCTTCTCTTTTCCACAACACCCCTGCACATTTTCTTATTTCATCCATCCATCTCACATGTGGTCTCTTTCTGGGTCTTTTACAATCTCTTGGAATCCAGTTTAAAATTTCAATTGTCCATCTATTATCATTTCTTCTAGCAATATGTCCAGCCCAACTCCATTTCAATCTTTTAATTTTTTCAATAAGGTCAGTAACACCTGTTTGTTGTCTTACCCATACATTGCATTTTCGATCTCTTCTTGTTACTCCCAACATACATCTCTCCATACTCCTTTGAGTGGTCTGAAGTCTCTGTATTGCTCTTCTATTAAGTGTCCAAGTCTCAGATCCATAAGTAAGAACTGGTAAAACACATTTGTTAAAAACCATTCTTTTCAAACACATAGGCATATTTCCTTTTAGTATCAAGTTATTTCTACCAAAAGCACTCCAACCAAGTTTAATTCTATGATTAATTTCCTCCATTATGTTTCCATCTGTATTAATAATCTGACCTAGGTATTTGTAACTGTTAACTTCTTCTAATTCTTCATAATCAATCTTTATTTTCATATTTTGAGCAAATCGATTAAACATTACTTTAGTCTTTTTAACATTTATCTTTAGTCCTACTTTTCTACTTTCATCTGCTAACTCCTGCAACATTTCCTGCAGCTCTGAAGCATTATTTGCAAAAACAACTACATCATCTGCAAAATCTAAATGACTTAAATACTCTCCATTTACTTTCATTCCTTTAGTTTCCCATTTTAATCCACAAAATACTTCTTGCAGCACTGCTGTAAAAAGTTTTGGAGATATGGAGTCACCTTGCCTTACACCTTTCTCAATGTTGATTTTTCCAGTATCATTATGTAATCTAATTGTTGCTGTTGCATTTTTATAAATATTCTTTAAAATATGACAATATCCTGGATCTATACCTTGATGATCCAATGCTTTAATCACTGAAGAAATGTGTATAGAATCGAATGCCTTTTCATAATCTACAAATCCAAAACATAATGACAACTCATATTCATTTGTCCTTTCTATGACTTCTCTCAATACCTGGATATGATCTATTGTACTAAAACCACTTTTAAATCCAGCTTGTTCTCTTGGTTGGTGGAAATCCAAAGTTCTCTGTAGACGAGTTGTAATTATCTTGGTAAAAATTTTATATAAAACTGATAAAAGGCTGATAGGTCTGTAATTTCTAATATCTTCTTTATCACCTTTTTTAAATATTAATATTATTACTGCATTCTTCCAATCTTCTGGTACATCTTTATCATTTAGACATTTGGTATATAACTTTGCTAAAATTGTTTCTATTTCTTCACCTGCTTCTTTTAATATATCAATTATAATTCCATCATTTCCTGGAGCCTTTCCTTTCTTCATACATTTAATTGCATGTCTCACTTCTTCATTTAAAATTCTGGGCAATTTGGAAGATGTAATAGATATAGGAGGTACTTGTTCTTTATTACTATATAATTCTTGATAAAAATCTTCTACCAATTTCATGATGTCATCTCTCTTTTTAGTAATAATTCCATCTTTTTTTCTTATTGCAGATATAAATTTCCTACCAATACCAAAATGTTGTTTAACATTCTTGAGACTTTTATTTTCTTCTACAGCTTTCCTTGCTATTTCACAGTTATACTTTCTTATATCATTTTCAACTCTTTTCCGTACCATTTTACAAAATTCGAGATATTCAATTCTTTTTAATACATCATTTTTGTATATCTTCATATTCCTTCTTTTCTTCATAAATTCTCTAGTCTCAGTAGAAATTTTATTAGTCAATTGCTGCTTTTTTCTACCAGCTATCTTTGTTGCAGTTTTTAAAAGTGTATCAGTTATTTTCATATTAATTTCATTCAAATCTGAATCATGTTCAAAATCTCCTAACACTTGAAACCTATTTGTAAGTTCTAATTTAAATTCATTAGAATGTTTCTGAAGATTAGGAATATCAACTGTAAATATTGTTTTTCTCAATAATTTTTGTCTCTCTAGTTTTACATTAACACGTAACTTACACCTTACTAATCGATGATCACTTCCTGTGTTAAATTTATTAAGAACATTACAATCTTGAAATATGTATTTCCTGTTAGTCAAAATATAATCCAATTCTGCTGTACCTTCATTTGGATGCTTCCATGTCCATTTCCTTTTAACATTTTTCTCAAAAAATGAATTCATAATATAAAGTTTTTCTTTTTCTGCAAACTCCACAAGTCTATGTCCTCTCTCATTTCTATTACCATAACCAAAATTACCTACAGCAATTTCATCTTTCATTTGTCTACCAATTCTAGCATTAAAGTCTCCCATAACAATTTTAAAATGTTGTTTACTCTGATCAAAAGCCTTTTGTACATCCATATAAAAATCTTCTACTACTTCATCACTATGAGAACTTGTTGGGGCATAAACCTGAATTATCTGCATTTGGTATCTGCTATTAAGTTGTATAACTAATCTTGCAACTCTGTCCGATACACCATCAATCTCCACAATATTGTTCTTCCACTTTTTATTTATAATGAATCCTACTCCACTTGTATTTCCAATATGTGTGCCTTTATAATAGAGTATATGTCCACTTTTTAAATCAATTGTTTCTTCACCTTTTCTTCTAACTTCACAAAGTCCAATAATGTCCCATTTAATATAAGACAATTCTTCTTCTAATTCTTGCAATCTTCCTTCACTTGAAAGTGATCTGCAGTTGTAAGTACCTAAATAAAAAGTCGTCATCAAATGGCAGCCTGGGTCCACAATCAGGGGATTCTTAGCACCCTCCGCCTTCGGCCACCAACCGCTGCCTTGGTTGGTGACTTTACAGCCTCCTGGGAATAAGGGCCATGCTTTATTTTTGTCTGTCATAATTGTATATATGTATTGGAAAAATATTTATCATTTACACAAACATTCATTCTGCCTTATCAGGCACTGAGAAGAAAGACCATGGTGTTTCTTGATCTTAAACTCAGAGGTAAAAAGCCAATAAACTCACCATGCTGGCTAATGCATGTTGGTGAGCAGCCCATCCATGTTCGTATACTATATGAATAATCACATAGTAATAACAGCTGCAATGACAAGAACGTATGGAGTGGACATTAGGAATTTGCCCTGCTCGGTTCCTTTAAGGCCTCCAAGAGGAATCAAAGGGTCTCCTTTCAGTTAATAGCAAACTCCTTTCTGCAGCCATATATTATATATATATATATATATATATATATCTATATATATCTATTTATCCGTGAAAACATTAGAATTAATATATATATATAATAGTCAGACAAGTAGACTCTTCAATGTTAAAGAAAAGATGCTAAAGCTATAATGCTTATCTCATGTTTACCCAATCTTGATATTTCAGTTGGATGTTGCAGGTTTTTCACTCGGAAAAAAATACCTGAAAAGAGTTTAAAACTCGGTTTTCTTGAATCATACCCTTCTGTCTTGGATTTCTTTGATGAACTGAAATATATCAGAGTCTATATATTATCCATCAACATTTTAAAATAAACTAGGAACAAAAAAAATTTAAGCTATTACTTTGAGGGCATTTTCGCACCTTTTTTAAAATTTCTTTATATGATCGCTACGTACCCATAATTATCTGTCACAAAGCAGAAAATCATGATTCTCTTTGATATTCTCTGATACTATGTATTGAATAAATCACCATCAAAAAAAACCCCATAACAAAACAATATTTTAACAAGTGTCATACAATATTTATATATATGTAGGTGCTATTTATGATGAGCCACTAAATTTACTATTTCAATTTAATATAACAAATATATTAACTTTTCATATGAGTTATTTTTCTTTTTGTCAAGTTTACAACGACACTATCTACTTACAACTGATATTTTATTTTAATGAGTTACCTTTCACGTTTATACTCCCTAAATGGTCTCTCTCTCTTTAGTTAATTGACTTTAGGATTTTAATACAAAGTTTATTTACTCTAGAACTTATTATATGGTTGTCTTTAACATAAATCTAACAAATGTTGTGAGGACATTACATATAATATTTTTAAAATACAAGCATAATTCATATACTTGGACTTTAAATGTATTGTAAGTGATTTAAACATAGACTTTCAATGTCCTTTCAGTGATCTACTTTATCTTATACAACTAATAAACATTATCACACCTATGTGAAAAAGATAAATGATCTCCAAAAAAGCATTTTGTGCTGAACCAGCACTCTGATCCCTCATGTTGGGATTGAGCAAGATACAGACTGAATCTGTAATATTTTTGAAATACAAGCATAATTCATATAGTTGGAGTTTAAATATAAGGAATTTTAATACAGGCATTCAAGATCCCTTAGGTATCCATTCTATCTCATACAACCAGTACACATGTTCACACACATATGAAAAGTATAAATGAACTCCAATATATACATGTCATGCTGAAGCCAGTACTCTCCAGCTAATCCAAATCATCATCCCCCACACATATGTACAACCAGTGCTTTGCCCATATTAAAATAACAAATTTTTAAACTTTAATGGAGAAGTCTGTCCACTCCACTCTCTAACTTTTCTCCATCCATATCATTGAAAATATAATGATAGAATGACAAAATCACTTCTTGGTGCCAATATCATTGTCATGCCCAAGTTGTACTTAAATCACTCTGACCTCTCATGTATAGGACTTTGTTCATTTAAATACACAAAAGAGGGATGAACAAGTTACAGTCTAAATTTGAACATAAACTTTTACAGCTCCTCTCAACTATCCATTCTATCAGTAATACACATGACCACACACTTGTGAAAAAAATAAATGATCTCCAATATACATCTTTTGTGCTGAACCAGCACTCATCAGTTGAGCCAGATTATCATTACCCACAAATATTGACCCATATTGACCAGTTCATTTTTCCAGGTTTTGGAAAAGCATTTGCTATTTCTAAAACTAAAATTTGCATTTTTTGCCCTCTGCTCAAAATTTTGAGCTTTTTTTATAGCTTTAAAATTCACATATATTTATTTTCTAATAACTTTAATTTCAATGTCAGAAAATCAAATAATTGGTATTACAAAGTAACCAAAACCATGCAATGGTGAGTAACCAAAACCATGCAATGGTGAGTAGTTATTGTTTATTTGGCTTTGCAAGGTACTTCAAGCAAAAATTACAGTTGTCGAGAAAACATAATGATAATCTAAAAACTTGATTTTTTTTAAGTTTGTGATTATATTTGCATTGTAATAATATAATAATTATTAAAAACCAAAAATAATTATTATTACCCATTTATGTTTTACAGAAATGTCTTATTTTAAAATATAAAAGAATATATTCTTCTAAATATTGTTACTATAGAGATTATAGTCACAGGAAAAATGGAAAAATTGCAAAAAAATGTTAAACTTTTGAAGCATAAATTGATAGATTAAGTAGTTATTAAAAATAATTTGTTCAGATTTTTAAAACAAGCATCAAACATTTTTTTTTTCATTTTGCAAATTGAATCAATTCTACCTAAAATTTGATGACATAACATTTTGTTTTGCTTAAAATCTAATTTTTAAAATAATTGCAAAAATGAAATGTGATTTTTTTAAAATTTATTTAATTTCTAAACAAAAATATCTATCAAATGAGGTCCAATTTATTATATTCTGATAAATGATTATGGTTTAATATCAAAATGAAAGTTTAAAGCTTAAATCTAGTGAAAGCAAAAAAATCTGTCAAAATATTAGTGAAAAAATGAAGTGATTAAGGCCTCAATCCACTCCACCCTCCAATTCTTCAATCATCCACATCACTGAAAATATGATAATGAAAAAACCAAATCACCTGTTGATTAAAATATTACTATGTCCATGTTGACCTTAAATCATTCTGATCTCTCATATATAGGACGTTTTCCATTTGAATATAAAGAAGAGGGATATGCAGAATATAGGTTGAATCTGTAATATTTTTGAAATACAATCAAAATTCATCATATACTCTTGGAGTTTAATATTGGACATTTAAATGCAGACTTTCAAGCTCCATTTGACTATCGATTTTATCTCATACAAAAAACATATATGACCACACACATGTATAAAATATAAATGATCTCCAATATATGTATTTTCTGCTGTATCTGTATTCATCAATTGGTCCAGATTATTATCTCCTACACCTATTTATAATAGCATGTTAATATTTAAAAATGCATCATTTACTATCCTATTTCAGGGAACAATAATTATCAGGAACTTTTAAAGTGCTTATTTTGAAATATTGTTTCAATAAATGGTTTCTCTTGGATAAATTTATTTTTATAAATGAACTATTAACTCAAGAGGAATGAGTTAGCTAACTTAAAATTAAAGTGACATTTTTATTGCTCTTAATAATTTGCTGCTGAAAGAAAAAATAATCACTCATTTTATAATTCAACTTTATACTTAATATATACAAAATGTTAGAAAATTCATTATAATTAAAAATATGCTTTATGATTCTTATTATAATGTTCAAAATATGAATGTGTAAACCTGATTCCTCTTTATGTTTCTCCCTGGAAGAAAACCTTAGCTATAGAAAGTAATACTTACTCATGGTCCTCTATATTTGAATATAAATCCTAAAATGTTTAAATGGAAAACCAGCTTAATGCTATAGTGTAAATTATTAAAATCTGATATACATACCCATATGTTTAAAAAATATATGAAATTAAATTACCATTATTAATGTACATGTGTGCATTGGTGTTTAAGGAAATCTTATAAAATAATTTTCAATACCGTGCATATATTTTATATTGCTTTATGGCCAACAAATGAATAAATATTACCTGCTTGTAAAATTGTTTTCTAGAAAATTGTGAAATCTTCAGATAAAAATGTTAATACTTTTAAAAATTTTGGTAAACTGGTTATAATTTAGAATTATAATTTAATATATTTATAATTTATTATTTTCCTGTTCTATATATTCTTGCTTAGTATAATAGTTTAGACATTATGGATCATGTTAGTATTCAGAAGATCACACAAAATTGAGTGTTTTATTAGTGCTATGTAAGATTTTAGTATTATATAACTTAAAGAGTATTGCTTTGTTGCTGATTGTGAGTAATTGCGTAAGCAATGAAAAGATGCAACATATTCTTATTTTATTGAATATATAAGGCTATATTTCATTAAGTCAGATTTGTCACAAAATAAATATCTTATTGGTTTTATATATCAATTAATAATTATGTTTAATAAGAGATTAAAATTAGTTTCTTCTGTATTAAGCTTATCTTGCCAATTAATATTTCCAAGGAAGGTGAGCCTTGTCTCTCTCTTATCAATTATATTTTCCTTGAGTGATATGTATTCTTATACTGCATGCTTGTCTAAATGCTTTGTTTTAGGAAACTCTTATTGTTTTTAGTATTTGTAAGGGTCCTTTCTCACTTTTCTCATAGTCCTAGCATATTTATTTGCTCTCAGAATGTACATGCATCTTTGTGGGATCATGCCATCATTAGGTTTATTGCCTTGTTAAACTTTTCTTTTGGAAATATCATATTTTTGTATTGTAACCATGTATGGTGTATTATATAGCTTTATTGTTATGGTAAATGGTATGATTTTTTTTTTGTTTTGGAGAGTGTAATATTTTCTTAAGATGTGCTTTTAACTACTCATAATGTAGGTAGAGATGTTTTTGATGTATAAATCTGTTCTGCTGTGCTTTACCAGCCTTATGGAAAATAAAAACAATACACCTGGGTCATGCGATAGATAGGTTCCTCAGAAAACACGCGCAAAAATAGACTTAACTTACATTGAAAAAGGGGGGTGCGGTTTGTGATTTTTCAAAATTCGCGTAAAAGCAAAGCACTAATGTAACATTACTTTAAAATTAGCACCAAAAAAATAAGGAAATAAAATATGACTAATAAAAAATTTCAAATTTGAAAAAAATTGATACAAGACAAACTTATTATAACTATAATATTTAATTTTATTCAAAATAATATATTTTATGCATAATTTACAGTACAGTAATTTACATTTTTATACACATTTTAATTATTATTGCTATTTGCCGAAAAACATGTTTGTTTGCAAACTGGTAAAAAAATCAGATTCTCACAAGAGGAAATACAACGAGCACCGAGTTCACTCTCATGTTGTGTTAATGGTTTTCTGTTGACAATGTAATTAGTAATTAATCTTTGAGACGATTTTATTAATTGTTTATGAACTTAGACTTATGATAATAAAAAGACATTTATTCACCACTGCTGGGAAAAGTTTAATTAAAACTAACAACTAAAAATTAAATTCTTATTTTTGCCTTTAATTGTTTTAATTTTCAATTCTGTTTAAAAATCAAATTTCGTTTTACATCACATTAATTTCAAGTCACCGTAAGTAATTTTTAAATTGTTAATTACAATTAAAAATCTGATTTTAATTTTTAATTGTCAAATTTAATTGTGCCCACTGCTATTACTCACCTTTTAAAAATAAACATGCGGACACTAAATGATTAATAATTGATTACGTTCTTTTTTAAAAAGCAAAAACAGAATGTGATTTAAAATGCAAAATTAACATGCACAATGTTTGAACAAATTTACATTATAATCTTGTAAAATTTAATGTGTGTGTACATAAAATGTGGAAATCATGATTTTAATTTCATTATTGCATAAAATCTTACTATTATAAAGCACTGAAAATATTGAAATTACTAAGATGAAAGTCGAATTCCAATAATGTGCTATTACTTTCAATATAACATAAGTGTGCGAAATGTATTATTTAAAGTAATAGCGCATTATCGGAGTTCGACTTCCAGTGAAACATGAATCGCGTAACTTCAAAATCGTGTTAAATAAGTCCGCATAAAAAGAAACCCAGGTGTAATTGCTTTATTCGAAATTTCAAAATTGTATTTATTTACCTAAATAATATTTTTGTTTATATCCCATGTTATTAAATTAGTAATGACTTGAAAGGTTGCTATTCTTTCCACATGCACCTTACTATTACCTTCAGACAGCCAATAGCTGTTAAACAGCCAAGATGCTTAAGACTGGCTTATATATATAAAAGTTAAGTAAAAGAAAAGAGTGGTATCATTCTTTTCTTGTCAAAAAAATCTGTCATGTGTCTAGGCCTGATCGCTCCTCAGACCGCTGTTTAACAGCTATTGGCTGTCTGAAGGTAATAGTAAGGTGCATGTGGAAAGAATAGCAACCTTTCAAGTCATTACCTAAATAAAAAAAATATACATTGTTTTCCTCCATCATCAACAAATAGCATATCATTTCTGGATTGGTAAGACATTATTAATATTTAGATTTACTTATTGTTTGGAAGAATATTATAGTATCATTGTATGCAAAATGTGAAACATCTTGAAATAATTCATAGGTTAAATAAAAATTTCATCCATCAAAAAGCTATAGAGTTATTAGAATAATGAATGGGTTAGCAAACTTTTTACAAGTTAAGAAGGTATAGAATTTATGAAATAATGTTTATGTTTTAATTTCACCATGTATGAGAGTATAGAAGCTTTTTTGTAATAATAATGCCAATAATAATTTAAGTTTTATTAGTGAAGAAAGATAAAACTTTTTGTAAAAATATTTGTGTTCATGAAGTACAGATTGGTCCATCGAAATTAATAATAGTTGATGAACATTTAATTAATTAATTTATATATATATATTTAAGCTACACACTTATATATATATATATATATATATATATGTGTGTGTGTCAAAGCATTGACCAGTAATTGAACCTGGGCCTGCTGCTTGGAAGGCAGCTATGTTAACCACTAGGTCACCAACACTTGACTTTGAAAGTATATTTCTCTACTGGGGCAAAAATGCATTGTATTATAATTAAACTGTGCACTTAAATTTTGTAGATTTCATAGGGTTTTATCATTGTTAAATTGTTTTATTGTTAATAAATGTTATATTTTATTGTTAAGTCTTGTTTTAGAATTTCAATGGAATATTCTTCGCAAATTATTTACCCAGAAATCTAAACATTGTATAATTCATGATGCAATTTATATTTTACTATGATTACTTAAGGTCACTCATTGTCAGCCATTATCAATCCACTGCAAAATGAAGATTTCTCCAAGTTCAATCCATTTCTCCAATATCAGCCTCTTTTGTCCACATCACTGTGGTACACTTCCAACCATCTATTTAGTCCCTTTCTGGATCTTTTAGAATCTCTTGGAATCCAGTTTAAGAATTCAATTTTCATCTATTATCATCTTTTCTAACAATATGTCTAGCCCACCTTCACTCCAGTCTTCCAATTCTTTCAATGATGTCAGTAATACATGATTGTTCTCTTATTCATATATTGCATTTCCAACCTCTTGTTATTACTCATAACATATATCTCTCCATACTTTTTTGAGTGATCTGAAGTTTCTGTATTGCTCTTCTATTAAGTGTCCATGTCTCAGATCCATAAGTAAGAACTGGTACCACATGTTTATTAAATTCCTTTTTTTTTTTCAAACACATAGGCATATTTCCTTTTAATATTAATTATTTCTATTAAAAGCGCTCTAATCAAGTTTAATTCTATGGTTAATTTCTTCCATTATGTTCCCACCTATAGTAATAATCAGACCAGGGTATTTGTTAACTTCTTCTAACTCATCATAATCAATCATTATTTTCTCCTTTTACATAAATCCATTGAACATTACTTCAGTCTTTTTAACTCATCATAATCAATTATTATTTTCTTCTTTTAAATAAATCCACTGAACATTACTTTAGTCTTTTTAACATTTACCTTTAGTCCTACTTTCTTGCTTTCATCTGATAACTTTTGCAATAATTCCTAAAGCTCTGAAACATTATTTGCAAAAACAACTACATCATCTGCAAAATATAAATTTTTTAAATAATCTCCATTTACTTTTACTCTTTTAGCTTCTCATTTTAATCCATAAAATACTTCCTGCAGCACTGTTGTAAAGTGTTTTGAAGATATGGAGTCATCCTGTCTTACATCTTCTCAATGTTAATCTTCCTAGTATCATTATGTAATCTAATTGTTGCTGTTACATTTTTATAAATATTCTTCAGAATATGACAATATCCTGGGTTTATACATTGATGATAGAATGTTTTAAACACTAAAAAATGATTATAGAATCAAATGCATTTTCATAAACTACAAATCCAAAGAATAATGGCAAATATATTCATTGGTCCTTTCTATAACTTCTCTCAGCTTTTTTCTTATAAATTTAATTGCATGGCTTCATTTAAAATCCTGGGCAATTTAGAAGATCATAATAGATGTAGGAGGTATTTGTTCTTTATTAATATATAATCCTTGATAGAAATATTCTATCCATTTCATGATGTCATCTCTGTTTTTAGTAATAGTATCAGCAAAAGCTGGTACTATTACAGATATAAATTTCCTACCAGTGCCAAAATGTTGTTTTATACTGTTGAGATTTTTATTTTCGTTTTCGTTGTTAGTTCACAATTATACTTTCTTATATCATTATCAATTCTTTTTCACATCATTTTACAAAATTCGAGATATTCAATTCTTCTTAATATATCATTTTTATATATCTTTATATTCCTTTTTTTCATAAATTCTCTAGTCTCAGTAGAAATTTTATTGATCAATTGCTGCTTTTTTCTACCAGCTATCTTTGTTGCAGTTTTTAAAAGTGTATCAGTTATTTTCCTGTTAATTTCATTCAAATCTGAATCATGTTCAAAAATCTATTAATACTTGAAAACAATTTGCAAGTTCTAATTCAAATTCATTAGAATGTTTCTAAAGATTAGAAATATCACTTGTAAATATTGTTTTTCTTAATAATTTTTATTTCTCTAGTTTTGCATTAACACATATCTTACATCTTACTAATCGATAATCATTTCTTGTGTTCAATTATTAAGGACCTTATAATCTTGAAATATGTATGTTTTGTTAGTCAAATTATAATCCAATTCTGCTTTACCTTCATTTGAATGTTTCTTTGTCCATTTCCTTTTAACTGTTTTCACAAAAAAAAAAATCATAATATATATATTTTTTCTTTTTCTGCAAATTTCACAGGTAGTTTACCAATTCTAGAATTAAAATCTCCCATAATAATATTAAAATATTGTTTAGTCTGATCAAAAGCATTTTATACATCCATATAAAAATCTACTACTTCATCTCTATAAGAATTTGTTGGCACATAAATCTGAATTGTCTGACTTTGGTATCTGCCATTAATTTGAATAACTAATCTTGTTACTCTGTCTAATACACCATCAATCTCTACAATGTTGATCTTCCACTTTTTATTTCTAATGACTCTTACCCCACTTGTACTTCCAATATTTGTGCCTTTGTCCATTTTTTAAATCAACTGTCCCTTCACCTTTTCATCTAACTTCATAAAGCCCAACAATGTTCCATTTTATATGAGACAATTCTTTTCCCATTTCTTGCAATTTTCTTCTCTTGAAAATGTTCTGCAGTTGTAAGTATCTAAATAAAAAGTAATCATCAAATGGCAGCCTGGGTTTGCAATCAGGGTATTTTAGTATCCTCTGTCTTTAGCCACTAACTTCTGTCTTGGCTGGTGATTTTACAGTCTCCTGGGAATAAGGGCTATGATTTATTTTTGTCTGTCATGATTGTATATATCTTTTAGATAAAAAATTTCCATTCACACACATTCATTCTGCCTTATCGGGCAACTGAAAAGAAAGACCATAGTGTTTCTTGATCTTAAACTTAGAAATAAAAAGCCAATAAACTCACCATTTTGGCTAATGTATGTTGGTGTGCAGCCCATCCATGTTTATATACTATAATAATAATAATAATAATAATAATAATAATAATAATAATAATAATAATAATAATAATAATAATAATAGTAGTAGTAGTAGTAATAATAATAATAATAGTAATAATAATAATAATAATAATAATAATAATAATAATAATAGTAATAATAATAATAATAATAATAATAATAATAATAATAATAATAATAATAATAATAATAATAATTTATTTATTTATTTATTTATTTATTCATCATGAAGCAAACAATAAATGTATAATACAGTGAGATAAATTCCATACAAGAAAAATCTTGTGTGAGGAATTTAAATGTAACAACTAAAAACACTAATAAAATACAAAAAAAAAAAAAGTATAAATATAACAAAATATTAAAATCACACAGATATTGCATTTGGCAATTCAATCACAGTAATAAATAATTACATCATAACATATAATATAAACAAAAAAAAATAAATAAAAATAAAATAAAACTAATGCTTAGCATAATATAACCAGTGCCATAAATGCTTTTTAAAAATCAAATAAGATAGTGTTCATTAAATTCACAGAACAATCTCTTATAAATACATATTAAATAATTTAGGACCATTATAACTAAATTGCTTCCTACTGGATGTTTTAAGAAAATTATGTAAAGCTAACTGATATTTAGTAGATAAACGAGTATTTACTAAAAAACACTAATAAAATACAAATATATATATATATATAACATAAAATATTAAAATTATACACAGATTACATTTGGAAATTCAATAACAGTAGTAAATAATTACAACATAACATACAGTATAAACAAAAATAAAATAAAATAAACAAAATAAAACTAATGCTTAGCATAATATAACCAGTGCCATAAATGCTTTTTAAAAATCAAATAACTAGTGCTCATTAAATTCACAGAACAATCTCTTATAAACATATTAAATAATTTAGGACCATTATAACTAAATTGCTTCCTACTAGATGTTTTAAGAAAATTAGGTAAAGCTAGTTGATATTTAGTAGATAAACGAGTATTTACAACAGAAGATTTAGTATCTAAATGAAGTTTCCTACAATAAATATCAAGAATCACTCTATATTTATACAAATGGAAAACATCTAGTATATTAAAAGTGGCATAAATATCTTTAACAGATGTGGCACGTGATCTACCAAAAATGATACGCATTGTATAATTCTGTAAAACAGACAATGTAGTCATTGCAAAAGTAGAACAGTTCCCCCAAACTGATATATTATAACATAATAAGCTTTGATAAGAAGAAATATATAAAGTAATCAAAGCTGACCGAGGAAAAAATTTAGATAAGTAGAAAAACATATAATTTAATTTACGTAAACGAGAACAAAGGAAGTCAATATGGTTTGACCAAAATAGTCTGGAGTCAATAAAAACACCTAGATAGCAAATATTATCAACAAAAGAAATGTTAGCACAAGTATAAGTGCTATTACAATGCCAAAAATACTTATTACAAATAGTAATGTTAAGCGAATGAATATTTGACCTATAAGAAAAATTAATAGCTTTTGTTTTACTCAGATTAATTGATAAATTATTAAATGCTAACCATTTACTAATTAGGATTAAATCATCATTAATTATTTTTTCAACAAAATTATATGAAACTGCAGCATAAGATAAAGCAATATCATCTGCAAAACCATAAATCTTAGATTCTAAAGGTAAAGAAAATAAATCATTTATATAAATTATAAATAAAATGGGACCCAAAACTGAACCTTGTGGTACACCATGGTTAACTGTTATAAAAGAGCTTACAACACCAGAAATATTTGTTGCTTGTTTTCTATCCTTTAAGTAACTCGCAAACCATGAAATGAATCCACCACGAAAACCATATGAATATAAACGCTTAAGTAAAATTTTGTGAGATACAGAGTCAAATGCCTTAGACAAGTCTAAATAAATAGCAACAGTTTTAAAATCCTTATCTAGTGAAGTTGTCAAATTGTTTACATGACTATAGAAAGTGTCCAAGGTACTTCTACCAGAAATAAATCCATATTGATGTTCATATAAAATATTATTTTTAGATAAAAATGACATCATTTTCTCTTTATCCACCATCTCTAACAATTTGGATATTACAGATATAATAGATATTGGTCTATAATTGTCAAGCTGTACAGGATCACCCTTTTTAAAAACAGGTGTAATAAAACCAACCTTCAAACAAGTAGGAAACAAACCAACATTTAAGGAAAGATTAAACAAATAAACAAGAACAGGTATGAAAGCTGACTTATTTTCCTTAAGAATCTTTGGTGTTAACTTATCTAGATCAGTTGAATGAACATTCTTTAAGAGATCAATTTTACCAGACAAATCCAAATCAGTAACATCTGTACACAAAAAGAATTTACACAAGAATCAGCAAAAGACAATTCTTGTACTGGTGTTCTATCTATTGATAGATCTGAAAAAAAATTATTAAACAAGTCAGCAACACATTTTTCATTATTTTCTACTTCAATCAAATTATCATTGTGTTTTATAAATTTAAGTTGATTTGACAAAGGTTTCTTTACAAGAGAATTTATCAACTTCCATTTCAAAGAAATATTTTTATCATTAAAATATTTTTGATAATATTGAAATTTTAATTTCCGAATATCAGATTTAATCTCAGTATTTAATTTCCTCAAAGTCAACAAATCTCCACCCAAACATTTTAAATGATTTTTTTGATTAATTTTTCCAATCAAATCATTCGTTATCCAGGCTGAGCGCTTGCGGTTTTTGCTAGTCAATTTAAAACTAACCATAGATTTTGCAATTAAAGATTTACAAATATCTTGAAATTTTAAAAATGCTGAATCAACATCATGCAGAGCAAAAACATAATCCCAATTCTGATCAGATAATAACATTTTTAGTTTATTATGTGATAACTTATTAATATATAAATGAGTATTTACATGTGGTCTACAATTTAATAACCTCAACACAGTTGCAAAATGATACGAAATAAAAATATTTTGTACAGACGATTCATAACTTTGATTCTGGTTTAATCTGACAAATATATGATCCAAAATTGATTGACAAGATTTCGTAATACGAGTAGGTGAAAAAATAGCTTGATTAAAACCATAACTATAAAGCAAATTCAAATATCGTACGGTAGGCCCATGTAGATTATTACATAAATCTATATTTAAATCTCCCATAAGAATTACTGAAGTAGTATGTAAATCAGACAATAACACATCAAGTTCAGCTATAAAATCCAAAATGATACTTGTGCACGATCTATATAAAGCAACAATAGTTAATACAAAACAAGGTAAATTCAGATGAATCAAAACGCATTCTGCAGAGGCAAGAAATGGATTATGATACGTAAATTTAATGTTTTCTTTCACAAAAACTAATACACCACCTGAACGTGAAGACGCACGAGGAGAAAGAATATTTGAGTAGCCATCCAGAACATATAAATGCTGTTCTTCAATGGAAATCCAAGATTCAGTTAAAATTATCACATCATAAAAACCGGCAGGAAAATCATTTAAATACACAACAAATTCATCGAAATTAGATCTAACACTTCGTATATTCATATGAAAAACATTTAAATTAGACAAAGTTTCATCATGAGGATAAAATGCATCAAGCTTCACTTTAGGAAATAAATTTCAAAACGCTGACAACTCAGATTCATTTTTAATCAAAACACACGGAGAATTTAAATCATTTCAAATATAAACCAATCCATTACGTATAAAAGCCATACCTTTACGTTCACGCATTTTTTGCTTAGCCTTCCATAACAGCTGTCTAATGTGTGGAGTTATACGTTGATTAATATATACACGCTGACTAGATTCCATTAACAAAAAATCAGAAACCGATTTAATAACATTTCTCTTCAATAAAAATGATTTAGCTAAATTTCGCGAAGCAAAACGAGTAACAATAAAACCTGCTATATTATTAGATTTAGATTTTGTCCGATAAACATTCTCAATACATTTAGTAGTAAAGTTTTCAATTTCAAGTTTTTCCACCAACTTCGTTACAATTAAAGATAAATTTTCATTTTCACAAAAGGGAACACCTTGTATTTCAATTTCACAATCCAACCGTAAACGTTCCATAGAGTCAATTTTTTCCTTTAACAAAGTGATTTCGTTTTCACAAGAATCATACATATTTGACAATCGTAGTAAATTATCATTATTTTTATCAACTTTACCCCGCAAAAAATCCACGTCAACCTGAAGCTTCGCAACCGTAATCGTAAGATCTGAAATTGCCGTATGTATAACCGGAAGTAATTTTAATTTTTCCAAAATATCACTTAAAATCAAGTTCGAAGAATCACTATTATTTACCATAACAGAACCATCACTATCAGGTGGAATTCTACAAACATTACATCTCCATTCCTGCTTTTTTTAAAGACATTCGTCTATAGGTAGCCTCTCCTAACGTTGAGCACGTGTAATGAAAACTGGTGCTACAGCCCATATACGAAACAAAATTTCCATTTTTTGGTAGTAAATCATGACAAATCTTGCAGAAAGACATTTTACAAGCAAATCCAATTAAATCCTATTTTACTGAACACAATAAAAATTAATATTTATAAATAAAAGCAAGAGAGAAAAAATTGAACACGTCTTTAATCTAGAACACCGGAAGATAATAATAATAATAATAATAATAATAATAATAATAATAATAATAATAATAATAATAATAATAATAATAATAATAATAATAATAATAATAATAATAATAATAATAATAATAATTGCAACAACAAGAACATATGGAATAGACTTTAGGAGTTTGATCTTCTCACTTCCTTTAAGGCCTACAAGAGGAATCACAGGATCTTCTTTCAGTTAAAAGCAAACTCCTGTCTGCAACCAATTCTAGTTATATTCACATAAATTAAAGCAATAAATCTCTAAGTTATAATGATTTACAGATACTGAAAATGCATCTAAGGAATAAAATATTTATTCTTTTCTTAAGATTTTACTGATACTATAATTTAACTTCAATTATTTAAAATAAGACTGCTCTTATTATAAAATATTATCAGCTTCATTTTAAAAAAATTGGTTTAAGTTGTTAATAGAATAGTCTAAATGTCCACAACATCCGTTTTTCACTCTTGGTAGTCAAATGTTATCCAAGGAAATTGTCATATTATTCAAAATGAAGAGTTTTATGCATCTTATTTTAATTAAAAATATTTTTCTATTAAATTGCATCATCATATCATCACCACCATCATCATCATCAACATCATCATCATCATCATTATTATTATTATTATTATTATTATTATTATTATTATTATTGTTGTTGTTGTTGTTGTTGTTGTTGTTGTTGTATAGTAGATAGACATTATCTCTGGGGTAAGTGTATATCTACTCACACCTTTCAATAGGATACCATTCATTTGATTAGCTACTTATAAGTAAAATCAAAGAGTGAGAAATCTAATATTAAGAATATTTATAATGAACCCTGAGATCTTAATATCATAATTCAATAAGAAGAAGAAACTATATTTTATGTAAAAGAAATTATTGTGAAAAGAAAGCAAATTGGCACAAATAGACAAATAAGATTTAAAGAACATGATTACTTTTATCTAAATCCTGTTTGTGGATCTGATTATGGCAATAAGATGTTGGACTAGTAGCTGTGAGGTATATGATTCTATAGTGGAGTGGGGGGTACACAATTTTATTATGAGGAAGTGATTATATTATAACCTATCTCTGTGGTATTATGCTGTAAATATTGAGATCTTTGTAGTTTATAAGAGTGAGTTGAGCATTGTCCTCTTAAAATTTATCTTTAATTATAATTAGAGTACTTACAATGTTTAATAAATATTATCATTGTTATTATTAGCCACATGGCTCTTTTTATTATTGGCATAGATCATATTAACAGATAACCCTGAGTTTAGCCTGATGGTTGTTATTGGTTTTTTGTCTCCATCATTCTCTTTTGATGTTATAATATCTTCATGCTACATTTACTAATTACACCAATATATCCAATCCATTAACCCAATTTAACTACGAAACAAATAACCTAAGATTAACCCTCCCTTAATTTAACTAATATAACTTTACAAATCTACGCAGGCTCGACTTAAATTTAACATTTATTAAAAGTTGTTAACAAAAAAAAAATCATAATAAAAACTTAAAAGAATGAAAAAAATAACTTAATGGAAATGATTTTAAAAAAATACATCAAATAAAATTAATTATTAATAATAATTTATGTTGGTCAGATAGGATTCTATTTCTATTAAATACTGAAAAGGTTTTGGAATTAAAGTTCTTACTGTTTTGAAAATGTTCATTAGTTATATAGTTCTTACTGTATTAAAGTTCATCCATAACAGTTGCTTGCAGTTTGGGATCCAGTGTTAATTCCCCCAATGTCCTGTGGTCTAATTATAGGAAAACGATTGGTCCTCTTTTCCTTTTTTTGTCTTATTTTTAGAAAAACTGAAGAAATTGAAAGTGCATCTTTCAATCCCTTCTCCTTCACTTTTCCCCACACTAACACATATAGAACATCTCTTCTTTCACATCTCTTTCTTTATTTTTTTATTTCCAAACTTTTCCTTTTATAATAAACTTTTGGATCGAGTGGACATTACATCATGACGATGATGATCCTTTCATTGAGGTCTGTTTCCTGAGGGATTTCTTTTATTGGCTATTAGTTTCTATTGTTTTTTCTCTCCTATCTGACCTTTAATTATATATTTTGAGATCCCAAAGACTAGTTCACTTGGACTAATTAAAATAATCATTTCCGTTTTAACAATAAATTAATTAAATTTGTACATTCTTAAAGATATATTTTTACCTTTACATCTTTTAAGTTTTTGTTGAAAATTTAGTCTTAAAACCTTTTCTTTTTTTTTTTAAATAAAGTTTTCTTTTAATAATTTTTCATCATCAATATATATATAAAGTGTAGATGACTTTTAAATTCAATTTTTGATTCCTAAAAAAAGTTTTTATCTGTGAACTTTATTTTTAATTTTATTTATATTTTCGTTACATATATATATATATATAAAGAGCTGCCAATAGTTCTAACAAACTTTTTATTTTTTATGATATATGCTCAAGAAAAAGCTCAAATCATCTTTATCTAGGGTTGTCCCCACCCAGACCAGTTTTAAGCTATGGTTCTCTTCAATGATGAGCTAGAACACCAGATTCAAAAACTAACTCAAGATAAACAACTATCTAAAGTCAACTCTTAAGAAGAAGATCTGAAATTTTAGACATCTACAGTCTTTAAATTCAGCTCTCAATTGTCTGAAATTAATTTAGAAATCCATAATTTAATGGGCTTGCAATTTAATTTAGCCAAAGCCCCAACAGTAAAAAAAATGTACAAAATCATTTATATGCACGACTGAAGAAGCGTACAAACTTGTCTGGGGATGGCAAATTCTAGATAAAGATGATTTGAATGCTTTCTCTATAGCATTTATCATAAAAAAATAAGCTTTGTTTAGACTATTGGCGTGCTTTTTATATTACATATGTATAGATGCAAGCTATATAAGTCATGTGACATATAACTATTTTGTTATTATTATATATTGTGACCACCTTGCTCCATGGCTTACCTTAGCTAACATTTCTATATTTACTTGATTTTTTTTTAAAAAAATAGTTAACTGATAAGTAAATAAAAAAAAAAATAATTTTGATGTATATAATACTTTAGTACAGCCCGATGAAGTAGACATTTTATCTTATCTAAGCATAATATTTATATTTCTTTTAATAATTCCAGTTATTATTAAAATAATAGTATTATATTAGCAGAAATAATATTTTAATAGTATAAGAGAGGAGATAGAAATGTAAAATTAATTTAAAGTCAGCTCTATAAGTTTTAAAATATCAAATAAGAATTTTGCTTAAAGTTATTAAGGTATTTAATATTTAAAATCATTAAATATTTATTTGATAGTTATAATAAGTTACAATATTATTTAAAGTAATTAATAAGTTAGGTTAAAGTTTGAAACATCATTTCCTTTATTCATGTATGTGTGGCTTCATGTGATGGAATGTATTTTATAATTAATTAAGTAGTTTATTTTGAATTATTTAAACTCTTTAAAAAATTTAAATAAATAATTATAATATTAGTTAAAAAATAAATCTAAGAGTTATTAATTTATACAATCCCCATACTTTAAATATCATATGATTTACTCCACATACGCCTATTAAAATCTATAAAAAATTTATTTATTTTATAAAGATTATAAATCTCTTGTAAAGTTATTTTAAAAGGAAATTAAAAATGAACATATACGTCGTATATAAAGTATGATGGGTGTAATCATTTAGTGGTGAGGGTTGATAAGACTTGAAGCGTAATCTGAATCTCAGATTAACGCTTCAATATGATTAACATTGGTGATAATTTTTAAAATTTTAAAAGGATCATTTTGACCATTTTTTGTTTTGTCCTATCTAAAGAGGATAGTGTGTTTTAGTTTTTTGTAATAATTATTGACATTTGATCTTTATAATTTTATTGAATTCATTAGTGTTAATCTTTTTGAAACTTTAATAATACTCTCCATGGTAATAGGGTTTTTTATATTAAATGCAGGCATTAATTCTTTGCCAGGTTTAATAATGTGAGATCTTATATTATATATCAATATGTGTGTATATATGTGTGAAAGTGTGTTATGTGTGTATGTGTATGTATGTATGTATTATGTGTGTATGTATGTATGCATGTATGTATGTATGTGTATATGTATGTGTGTGTATGTATGTGTGTATTTCTTATGTATGTCTGTCTGTCTTCTTTTCTATCTGTCTCATTATGTCTCTTCTCTCCTGTATAAAGATGTATGTATTATGATATTATCGACGTATGTATGTACAGATAGACGTACGGCGGATGTATATGTATGTATGCATATGCACATATACTAATACTAATATCGTACAGACAATGACATTAGATAACAATCTTTTTGTTAATAATTTTTAAAATAATTTTTCAGTTAGTTTAAAATACTTTTTGTATAAAAATTTATGAGTTTTATTGTATCTATTAGATTCAATTTATGAAGAAAAATAAAATCCATTTACATCTAGTTTATCTAGTATAATCTTTTTTTTTCAATATTCATTTAATTTCCTTAGGTATTAGAAGTGCAAAACTATCTTGACTATTTTCAGCATTGATTTGTTCAATAGGAAGTTCATGAATTCGTATTATTTTTGTTATTGATTATTTTATTTTTATTAAATTGAAGTATCGTTAGATTTGGAAAAAAAAACTTTTTTAATTGATGACTTTTTAAAATTTTTGTTGGAGTTAACGATGTTTATTTAACTTATGAACATGATTGTTATTCATAAACATGAGATAACTCTCATCGTTCATTCTTGCTCATATAAAATCGGTGCACTTCTAAACTTTAATACCAAAAGAAAAGGTTGATTGCTATGCATCATATAACTTAATACATTAGTTTTTAGGGTGAGAAAGTTTTGAAAAGTTTGTATAGAAATGAGCCAAACCTTTATAAAAATATTGATTAAAAGAAGCATATCAGATTACAAACATGAATGTTGAAATGGCATAATCATTACAGCCTATGACCATAATTGGATTTTCAGAAGGAGCAAATATGACTATTTCCAGGCATTAAAAATATCAAGGAATTATAATATATACGATCCAATACAATAGAATATTAAACAATAAAGTAGTCAAGGATCATAGAAAAAAAGATATGTCAAACATAATTGAAACTGTTAAATGAAAACAACCTACCAATTGCCCAAAAATATTGTCTAAGTTTTAAAATATAAGAAAAACAATCTAGAAATGTACTTAAAAGATAGTATTCATACTGAAATAAGAGAAAATATTCCAAAAGTAATCTTTAAAGTATCCTGAGTAATTAGAACTAAAACTTAAATCTTAACTATGTTGTGGAAAGTGGGACCTCTATGATAAAATAGGATATTTTCTATGAAACATACCTTAATAAATTTTGATCCAAGTTACCTCTTAAGAATTTCCCTATAGCATAAAATTACCAGATTTTAGACAATATGTAAAATAAAATGCCCTGATTTTGTTCACATAAAAGTATTTGAAATGATTACTTTTAATAATATAAATGTACTCAAAGAGAGTTTTTCAATCGCAATACTTCATAAAAAATAGAACTACATTTACTTCTGTAATTTAATGAAATGGTGAAGTATTGGGGTGAAGGTATATGTGCCCCATCCAATCCTTATCTAATGGAGGGCTGAAAAGATAATAGTAGAATAGTAAAAGATTAAATTATAAATGTAAGTACTATAATTTATTAATTTTCTTAATATTTAAAAATATCATAGATGTAGAAAGGTCATTGAAGTAACTAATGAGTTAAAGAAATATTTTTGTTAATTCCAATAATTACTTTGAAATGAAAAAAGATTAATAATAAGTTAGTGATAAGTACCAATGAGGAGAGTTTACTAATAATCTATATTTGGATTTTAAAATGTTATACAAAACAGGAGTGATATAGATAAATATAATCAATTGTTAAAAAAAATAAAGAAAATCTTATAGAATAAATAAAAAATTAAATAAATAGTGGCTGAACAGTTATTTTACTTAATAAGAAATTAGGAGATTGAGAAATGAAAGAAAAAAAACAAAGTAATAAAAAATGCTAAGATATGAAGAAATATTAAATTCCCAAAAAATTAAGAAAATGAAGAAAGTAAATATTTGAAAGTATATATTAGAATTAAACTGAATTAATGTTTAATATATCTGGAATAGAAGATATATATGTTATGTATAAATGGATAAATATATTATAAGTAATTTTTTTTAAAATGTTTGTAAAAATAATAAACCCTTAGAATTAGATAAAAATACTGGTTATTAAAGTTAATTTACAGTGGATAAGTTATTTATTCGTATTCGTTAGTTATTTAAGAAAAATGTAAAACCACTGGATTAAAAGAATTATTTTTATGTTCTTTATTTATATTGTGATTTCAGATACATTGCTCTGTCTGATTAAATCCAAGGGGGAAGGGGAATTAACAAATATATCGGAAGTTAGATTGATAGAAGGAAAGTTGTGAAAATATAGGAAGATAAATGAAGAAATCTCTTTCTCAGTTAAGCTTAGCCATGAATGTGAGAAGACCCCAATATTTATTTTTTCCTAACATGAAATACATTTAAATGATTTTTGTGAATTTTCCAAAAACTTATTTAATTAACAACAATATATATATATATTAAAAGTTGACACCTTTATGACGAGAGGGTCAATAAATATAATCGAAGTGTCATTTTGACCTTCGCGATTTATTTCTAAAGAAAGGATAGTTAGAAAAATTAGTGGAATAAAAACTATAGAATCTTTAAACCTAAATGTATATTGTATAATTATGTAGCTACTTTAAACCTAATCACTGACTGATTTGTTGCTGTTTGTTTAATAAATTTATCACATTTAGCTTTTGTGGCTATAATTTGTAGTGGATTTTTTAATTCTATTTTTTTGTTTTCTATAATGTTATTGTAATTATAAATTTATTTAAACGCACATTGATTACATAAGTAATATTTACTAAGGCTGTAAACCTCAGGAATATGCGCGTGAAAATGCGAAGGTAGGGACCTCTACAGCAGGTCTTAACCGCAAGCTTACGCCTTCCCCTCTTTTCTGCCAAGGCGTAAGCTTGTGGTTAAGACCTGTAGAGGTCCCTACCTTCGCATTTTCACGTGTATAATGTTGTTATTAAAATTTGTATTACTTATCCCTTTCTCCAATTTAAGACCTTTTTTATTAAAATCTTATGAGTTTTTTTCAAGTTTTCTACAGTACTATTAACTTGAATCATATTTTTAACTTTCTTTATTTAACTTTTTTTCATGCATAAAGGAGTTTATTAACATACTTAAATGATGAAATTTCCTTTACTCCGATGAAGCTTATTTTATTTGTTACTTTTTTCATTTACCATTGTCAAACGTCCTCCACTCACAACTTTGACGCCATCCATTTCTGATAAATACACTAATGATTATTACTAATCATTTTCGAAACTAGAGATTATCTCTAGCACAGATATAAATTTTAAACCTCAGTTAAAGATTAATATATCTGATTTTTTAAATTTACACACATGGAGTTATTCACATTTCTCTGTCCCGTATGTAATATCTTTATAGAAATAATAAACACCTTCATACTTCCCCATTCTTTTTAAATTCATATAAATAAAGATACAATAAAAGACAAATGACCCCCAAGATGCATTTCGTGCTGAACCAGCACTCATCAGTTGGCCCATGTCACTATCTCTTATTTTATTTCTTTTATCATATCCAGTTCCAATAATTCAGTAATTAGAAAATACATGTAAGCAAATTAAAAATTTTCACAAGAAATACATTCAACTACATATAGTATAATTTTTAAAGAAGTTTTATTTTTTTTTTTCATAACAAATACAAATGCAAAACGTTCAATGTATTAGTTTCTTTTAGTATAGGATATCTTCACCAAACTTTACAAGGAGGATCATGAACCATGGGTGAAGATTTTGGACAATCGAAAGCTTTCCAAAATTCGGGCATGTTGGACAGTGGCCCATTTACTCTACAAAAAAAAAGTAACGTTAGTAATTGTTTAATTATTTAAATGAGTAAAGACTAAATACAAAACATTTTCTTCCATATGTCAAAGCATCGACCGGGAAGCGAACCCGCAACAACTGTCTGCAAGCAACTGCTTGCTTGCAAGGCGGCTGCGCTGACCTCTCGGCTAAAAACGCTTGACTAATTACAAAACACTTTGTGTCTATATTTTCTATGAAACGTAAATAGTATTCAATATTCATTATCAAAGAAAAAAAAGAATTTAAAACATAAACAATATTTTTTAAATCTGATAAGATTGATAATATAGTATGTGCATGTAAACCTCTATTAAAAGATTGGCATAATCTGCGTGCATTATTATTTTATTCATTAATTTTATAGAAAAGACATTAAATATTCATTTCAGCCTTTTACATATTTTTTTAAATTAAAATATTTTCATGTTAACTTTCTTCAAACATTTTTTTCCTTTGTCTAGTCTGTTCAGTTTTGTAATATTTTGGCATAATTTAAAGCATATAGTAATTTAGGTAGTTTAATAAATTTTCTAAAATGTGCTCAACATTATTAAAATGATAATACGATTATTTTTGCAAGATCAGATGGCATTTTAAAACATCTAGTGATATATTAAGCATTTAACAATTCCATGAACTGATTATTACTCGGCTAAAATTCATTTTTTAAATATATAACTAGGCTCCATATTCTAGCATGACAATGCATATGACAATCATAAGCTCTTGTAGTTAATTATTATGTGAATAGTCTAACTATACTTATAATTGAAAATAACAATGATAGCATTTTATTTTTATATCAATGGGGGTTCAAACATCAGTTAATTTCATTATTAGGAGCTGCATCCAGAGATTGATTTCTTTTGCAAAAGTCACTACAAAAACCTTTATGACATCTTTCTTAGAAAATTATCTTGTGACTTTTTACAGAAAGAAAAATATTTTATCATTGCATTTTTAAAAAAAGACTTTTTTAAGATCATTATCATCATCATCATCATCAACCATTATCAATCCATAGCAGTATAAAGATATTTCCAAGTTCAATCTATCTTCATCATTCTCTAGTCTCTCTTCTCCACATCACTCCTGCACATTTTCTTATTTCATTCATCCATCTCACATTTGGCTTTTGTGTGGGTATTTTAAAATCTTTTGAAATGCAATTTAAAATTTCAATTGTCCATATATTATCATCTCTCTCCACTTCAGTCTTTTAATTCTTTCAATAATGCCAATAGTGCTTGTTTGTTCTCTTACCCATGTATTGCATTTTCAGTCTATTCTTATGACTCCTAACATGCATCCTCCATACTTCTTTGAGTCATTTGAAGTCTCTGTATTGCTCTTATATTAAGTGTCTGAGTCTCAGATCCATAAGTAAGAAGTGGTAAAACACATTTATTAAAAACCTTCCTTTTCAAACAGATAGGCATATTTCCTTTTAATATTATATTATTTCTATCAAAAGCACTCCAACCAAGTTTAATTTTATGATTAATTTCATCCATTATGTTTTAATCTGTAGTAACAATCTGACCAAGGTATTTCTAATTGTTAACTTCTTCTACCTCATCATTATCAATTTTTATTTCCATCTTTTGAGAAAATCCATTAAGCATTACTTTAGTCTTTTTAACATTTATCTTTAGTCCTACTTTCTCAATTTCATCTGAAAACTCTTGAAACATTTCCTGCAGCTCTAAATCATTATTTGAAAAAAAAAACAACTATATCATCTGTGAACTTAAATAATCTTCATTTACTTTTACTTCTTTAGCTTTCCATTTTAATCCACAAAATATTTCTTGCAGCACTGCTGTAAAAAGTTTTGGAGATATGGAGTCACCCTGTCTTACACCATTCTCCATTTTAACTTCCATAGTATCATTATGTAATCTAATTGTTGCTGATGCATTTTTATAAACATTCTTCAGAATATTACAATATCCTGGATCTATACCTGATAATTTAATGATATAATCACTGAAGAAATGCTTATAAAATCAAATGCATTTTTATAATCTACAAATCCACAGCATAATGGCAACTCATATTCAATTGTCCTTTATGTAATTTCTTCCAATACTTGAATATGATCTACTGTACAAAACCTATTTTTAAATCCAGATTGTTCTCTTGGTTGGTGGAAATCCAATGTTCTCTGTAGATGAGTTGTAATTATATTGGTAAGCATTTTATATAAAACTGATAAAAGGCTGATAGGTCTGTAATTTCTAAATTTTAATACTATATCTCCTTTAGACATTTGGTATATAACTTAGCCAAATTTTTTTTTTAAAAGAATGTACTAAAATATATATATATATATTTCCACTAAGTTATGTTTTAATGTGTAAACAAGATTTAACATTAATCAAGGTTAAATAATAGAAGTCACCAAGAAATACAATGTGATTAAGTGTTGCTTACATCGAGACATTATAATCACAAATATTTAAAATCAGTAATTGTAGTATTACAACACAATTTTCTATATTATTTCTCCAGTATTGAAATATACATATAAAAATGTAAAAAAATCTTTCAGGTGAATTTCCATCATTTTTCATAACTATAGTGACAGAAAAAAGATCTTTCTAAAATTTATTGCCTAATTGGATACTCACAGATTTTTTATGATATTTTGTTAATACTTAAGTTGTCCAAAAAGTTCATATATTAAATAAATAAATAAAAAAATAATTCATAGTTTCTATTGCCTGCTATAAAATGTTTCCCAATATTTGTCTTTTCCCATGCATTTTCCCCCAATTTTTATATGTTTCTGGCATTTAGTTGTATTTAATCATAATGAAACATTTCTGTAATATTTATGCTCACTGGAATTTTTTATGTTTATATGTTTTTAATCCATTATTGTAAATATGTGCATATATGTGTGTATGTATCTTTTTTTATCCTTGATCAATTTATTAAGATTACTTAAACTATGGTCCACCATTCCTTATATCTATCCTTAACACTAGCTCAAACCCAAAAACAATAATAGTAACAAGGAAGATTTAATAAAAATTCAGAAAGATTAAGATCAGTTTCATATGGTAGTCCTTCATTTACATCAAGGATCTTCAGTATCCTGTTCTTTATTATTATCAGGTACAAATAAAAGCTATCTTTACTAGATTATTATCTATCATTTAGAGTTAGAAGATGTATCATCAAATATAGTCAGTCTTTTAATAAAAATGATCTTATAATGGAATAATATTCAATATTGCAAAGTGCTTGCTTTGAATGTTATCAGTAACTTGAAACTTAGTTAGCATTTATTTACATTTTCTGATTGCTGCCTTAATTTTCTACAAGCATAAATATTCCTGTTGTATTTAGTACACCAAACAGATGGACAACTCATACATAATTATTTGTTACTTCATTCAATTATCTTGCCATTATATGTAGTACATTAATATACAGTCAACTTATAATTGAGTTATTTTTCAGAGTTGTAACTGTTTTTTCACAAAAGCATATGTTATTTTACATCTCAATAGAATTCTAATATTCAAGGAACAAATATTATACATTTATGTATATTTGAGAGTATATATCATATTAAGAGACATTTCCAAGTTAATTAAAATTGTAAACATTTTCAAGAGGTCTTATGAGATCAGCATAATAAAAGTGATATATGCATTTCTATTTTTTGCAAATCTAGATATAACTGTGCAAAAAATAATAATTATTTTCATAAAAAGTCAATAAAAAAGCTGTTTCAAAATTTAATGAACTGTATTCAATCTGAAATCTAATAAATTAAATTTGTATTAAGTCTGATTAATATATAATAAATTATGAAATGGATCTATAAGTTGATCATTTGATTATGACTCAGTGAGTATTACCTTTATTCACTGTATCAAAAATCTTCTAGAATGACTTGCAAAAAAGAAAAGCATCAAAATATGACATCCACTGCATCTGAAATCTACATGAACTTCATGCTTACTGAAGTTGCATGAGGTTAACTCTGAATGCTCATATTGAATCAAATAAATGAGTTATATACCAATATGCTTTAAATATTAATTTGTAACTATTGTTTTTATATCAAATACTAAAATATTGAAGTAATTTGGTAAAACATTCAACATATAAATATATTATGCTGAAGGTACTTATATTTTTTAAAAAAAAATGATTAAACTTTATTCAGTATAAAATGTTTTACAAGGTAAACATTGATTTACAAAGTGTAATATGGAGATTTAAAATAATATATTGTATTTTTGTCCATAATGTTTCCAAAATTGACCAACTTGTGAAGATTCAAAGCATTAGTCCATGAGATGATTAACTATTAAAAATAAACCTATGTTACAATTAGAAATTATTCATAAAGTCTAGAGTTCAAATATGAATAGCATTTTAAGAGTATGATATTAAGAAATCCAATTTGCGGTAGATAAGTTGAAGAATAGGAAAACACTTGAGATAATATAAAATATGGGCTAAACCAATCTACTGTTCAAATCTCCAAAATGGCCTTGAATATCTTTACAGGGGAGTAAGTTAGAATATTTTGGAAGAACTATGAAAAACAAGGGAAAAAACTAAGTTTTAAAAAGTCTCTGTTGAAATCCATTTTAATCAATGATAATCATTAGGTCAAACTGCAGCTTACTTTGCAACAATGTATGGATAAACATTTATAAGAATAACACACCACTATAAATAACGTTTTTTTTCTTCTTGTGAATGAAAAAATCAATGTCGGAAACGATCCCCACAGCGCCCTCATTCCAGCTCTCACACTTAAAAGAATTAGGATTTAGGCTCCTGGGGCCCCTCCTGACAGCCAGACTCCCTCATTCACTCAGAAAATCTGCATGAAACAAAGAATTTTCATTAAAAGGCAAAATTACTGTAGAATTTTTCAATGGTTGCCATATAATTTGCACAGCGTTTTTATAAAAATTGAAATTATTCTTACTTGTGATAACATGTTGACATAACTTGTATATGAAAAGAGAGCTAAGAAACTCATCTTTTAAGTAGGAATAGTTTTAGAGAAACTTAATTCCCTAAACTATGAAAAAAAAAAGAACTAAAACGGGGAGCCAGAAACAGAATTAACTGGAATTCTTGGCTCCCTCTTGTGGATTGAAGGTACTTATAATTGTTAGCTTCTTTTACAGAAATTCCTCCCTTATAAATTACAGTTAATAGCAATCACATTAAAGTGAGTTTTAACTTATACATGTATAGATAGTTGAATATCTGATATATATCTGTTGAAACAAGAGAAACACATGAATATGCAGGTGGGCATACATAGCATTCCCAATAATAGAATAGAATTTTTAAAAAATAATTTCTATTATTTTTTATTTAATATATTTTTTGGAAAATGGAAGGATAACTAAAAATCGTTCCTATATGTAGAAGAGGGGTGTGTGGTTAATATTTATTTATTTTTTATGAAAGGGAGTAAACATCACTTCTTAGTCACTACATTTTCCTATTAACTCACAGGTATATTAATTAAAATAAAGAGAAATGCTGGTAATATTGCATGCACTTTTTATAATAAATTTCTGAAATAATTGTATATGTTCACACATGCATATATATAAAATACAGTACCCATTATAATATATATATATAGAAGAATTGTATATGTTCACACATGCATATATATAAAATACAGTACCCATTATAATATATATATATAGAAGAAGAAAAATTAACGGTAAATACAGTATTATAGTCTAAATTCCTTTGTAGCGCTTTAGATTATGTGGTAATCCTCATCAGCTTTAACTGAATTTCAAATTTTTAAACTTAATGTTACATATATTTTCATAAGCTGTGTATGGCCATATTTGCAGCTTGCCTATTAATAACATCATAAAAAGAGGAAAATTAAAGAGGCAATATTAATTGATAAATATATGAATGATGTTATTAATAGGCAAGCTGCAAATACGTCCATACACAGCTTATGGAAATATACATAACATTAAGTTTAAAAATTTAAAATTCAGTTAAAGCTGATGAGGATTACCATATAATCGAAAGCGGTACAAAGGAATTTAGACTATAATATTGTATTTACCGTTAATTTTTTTCTATTTACATATATATATATATAAATGAAAACAAGCCATATAATACATGACCTATATAGCTTGCATTATCAATATGTAATAAATAAAGAGTGTGCTAATAGCTCTAAACAAGTTTATTCTTATTTTTTATGATAAATTCTGCAAGAGAAAAAACATTTGAAATCTTTATCTTCAATTGTCCCCATCTCCAGATGGTTTTGAGCTATGGCTCTTTTCAGTGAGGAGTTATGCCATTAGATTCAGAATCCTAACTCAAGATGAGCATCCAAGATAAAGACTGCAAATGCTTTTTCTTGTGAAGTTTATCATAAAAAAAATAAAAATAAGCTTGTTTAGAGCTATTAGCACATTCTTTATTTATTACATATTGGAAATGCAAGCTGTAAAAATCATGTGATATATGACTTGTTTTCATTAATATTATAATTTGACTGTTAAGGCTTTGGGTATATTAAATTGCTAAGCCTACATACTAATATATAAAGTAATTGACTTTAATTCAAACCCATATAGCTTTTTCAGTTGAAAAGCTGAATTTGAAGACATATAGATGTCTGAGAATTTCAGATCTTCTTCTTAATAGTTAAGTATTATATAAATTCTTAGTTTGAATTAAGATTCTGAATCTAATGTCCTAGCTCCCCACTGAAGAGAGTGATAGCTCAAAACTCATCTGGGGATGGAAACAATCCAAGATGATGCTCTCATCTCCAAATGCTTTAGATTGGCCCATACATATAGCTTGGGTGATAAAAGATAAAATAGATCCAGTTTATCTTTTAAAAAGACTTTATCTTGTGTTTGGAAGTGAGAGTATTCATTATAAATAGTACTACATCTGTAAATAGCATGTGCAGTGGCTTTAGCCATTCGATAGTATTATAATTTACAAAAACATCACACTATATAAATCAAATATTCACATATTATTATTATTATTATTATTATTATTATTATTATTATTATTATTATTATTATTATTATTATTATTATTATTGAGATATTATTTTATATAGCGCTATGTTTTAATACTGTAATAGTGATATTAGCGATTAAGCCAATGCACATGCGCTTTAAAGATAAATTATAAATTAATACTCTCACTTTTTTCCATACACAAGATATAGTATTTTAGAAAGAATTGATTGTTGTTGTTATTTTCTTTTCAATAATTCATCATTATCATCATCATCATCATCAACCATTATCAATCCACTGAAGGATGAAGGTCTTTCCAAGTTCAATCCATCTCCGATCTTTAGCTTCTCTTCTCCACATCATCCCTTCACACTTTATTATTGTTTTTCTTTTTTGTTCTTGTTTTCCTTTAATTAACTTACATAATTATCTTTAGTTAATTGTTTTGATTAAATTAAATTTTAATTAAATTATTGAATAGATTTACACACTACATTTTATGTTAAGTATAAAATTTATTTCTGGTTTTTATAAAATTGTTTATTTATAATCTAGTATTCTTCTTTATATCGCCTATAGGAGATTATAAATAAATTGTTTATAACCCTCTCTTAGGCCAATATTTAATGAAAAAAGATTGCTAATAACTTCTATCATTTTAAATGTCTATCATAGTTTTACAAATGTTTTCATTTTAATAAATCACATATAAAATCACTTTTATGAATAAAAATATGATTAGTACTGTATTTTAGTTCCTTTTATTTAAATTATATAATCGAATTAGTATAAATCATTAAATCTGAATGAATTTGCTTACTTTTACTTTGTTATATTTTCAATTTTTTGGTCTATCTCACATTAAACTTAATTAATTTATCTTGCTTGTAATGACCTAGAAGTTTGTATCATTTCAATACATATATACACTAACTTATACATAAATATGTGAATGGATTAAAAAAGGCTCCTTTTGATTAATTATAGCTTGTTTTCTTTCTGCCTGAAGAACCACTCTGATTGGTTGCCACAAATAAATACACCTTGATTGTGGATTTAATTTCATTTATATAACAGAATCCCAATTATTGATTGATTTTCAACTGCATTGTCTGTTACAAATGTAATATATATATATATATATATATATATATATATATATATATATATATATATATATATATATATATATATATATATATATATATATATATATAAGGATTTGAACCAAGACTTTCAACTTTCAAGCTCCCTTTAGATATCCACTCTATCTTATGCAACTGATACACATGACCACACACATGCATAAAATATAAATGATCTCCAATATATAGATTTCATGCTGAACCAGCACTCATCAGTTGATCTAAATCATCATCTGCCACACATATATAATTAGTGCTTGGTTTATGTATGCGTGGGAGATTATAATCTGGACCAACTAATGAATGCAGATTCAGCATAAAGTACATATATTGGAGATCATTTACCTCTTATGTATATGTGTGGTCATGTGTATCAGTTGTATGAAATGGAGTGGATAGATGAAGGGAGCTTGGAATCTGTGTTCAAATCCCTTATATATTACATAACTCCAGGTATATAAATTATACTGGCATAATCATATATATATATGTGTGTGTATATATATGGTGATTAATTTAACTGCAAATAAATTTGTAAAAAGATAATCTGATAATAATTATTCATATTGATAAAAAAGGATAAGAATACTAACTCTTAATACTACACAACTGAAATTATATTCAGATATTTCTAAAGGCAAACATTAGAATCTCTAATATGATGTCTCAAGATTACTAAACAAGATTCTACTTGTAGAATGAAATATGTACAGGGTTGAATATTCGTTAGTAACTTTTTTTTCAAATTGTTATGAATGATTATTATAAATATGTTAGTTATTATTTATGACATTTTATATATAATTGAGTTTTGCATATATATATATGTGTGTGTGTGTATGTGTGTTTTTTTTTACCTGAATTTGTTAGGACTGTGATTATCAGAGAGAACAACGTTTCGTAAAGCCTCATTTGTTGTTGCACTGCACCATAACTATAAAAAGTAGTTGAGTATTTATGTATGTATATAATCATCAATAAAGCAAGTCATATATAGCATGACATTACTTTTATGAGTTTGTATTTACAAATACGTAATATAAGGAACGTACCAATAGCAAGCTCTTAATTGATAAATGCAGTAAGAACTAGAAACCAATTGGTCTGAAGATGGAAATGTTCTAGATAGAGATTTTAAATATTTTTCTCTTACTGAGCTTATCAATTAAGAGCAGCTCTCTATATTATATATGAAATTTAATACTTATATATGTATGTAAAATTAGATATGACTAGGTTATAAAACGTAATCTACATTTATAAACTTAAAATATACACGAAACAAACACACTTCTCACTATTTCATTACGATTAAAATTATATATAAAATGAACATTTAATTATTAATCTAAAAAATAGAAATTACGTACCTTATAATACAATACAAAAAAAATTACAATTATAAAAATAGCAATGGTTTAGCCTTTACTTTAATCTTTACTTTAAAGTTGTAAATATTAATTCTTATTAAGAGCGATGTCAGCACGTAATACTTATATAAGGCTAAAACCTTAATACATGCGCCTTGATTGCTTAATTTTAGCAAGAGAGACCTTTACAAATCATAACGCACTATCATCACTTTTCAAAAAATACTTCCCAATATGGTTTTATTTTTTTCTTATTATAAACTTTAAACCATTGAAAACTTATGGAAAATATGTTTTTCATAGTAGATACTAATTTACAATGATGGTCAACTCTTGTATAAAGTTATCAATAAAATAATGAAAAAATAATATTTTTTATGATGGTCTGTACAAGGTAGATATATCTCCTCTTTGCTTTTAAATAATTTCCTACATGAAATGTGGCCATGAGAAATGAAATCATTTTCAAAATCATTAAAGAGATTATATTTAAAAATATAATTTTAAAATATGTTGCGGAAACTCAAACATTTTGTTCTTTCTTGATGAATTTACTTTTTTAGAATTATAATTTTAGCCCTGAGTTAACATAATTTAATTAAAGTCAATAATTACAATTAATTTAATAATTAATAAAAAATTAAGACTAAAAATGATAATTTTTATTTATTCTTACAGATATCATGTCTAATCAAATACTTAATTTTAATAAAATTATAAAAACAATAATAAGATTATGCAAAAACCGTATATTTAAAAGATGGCAATAAAAAGAATGAAACTTTTAAAAAACTTAATATAATTTAATATATATTTCAATATAAGTTATTAAAGTTCACTCTTTTCCCACAGCATTATTATTTATTTTATATTTTCAGCAATATGTTTATCCACTTTATCACATACATATTTCATTTAATAATGCATAGTCTTTTATTCAAAATTCTTTATTTCACATTTCTATTTATAGATATGTCACTCATCTTCTGCACCATCTTGAAAACAGCAGTACACCCCGTATTAAGTTTTATAATAATATCATTATATTTAAGAAAAACAATAAATGTATAAATTAATAATAAATTTATGGATTAAATTAATAATAAATTTATGGAAGGAAAATATTTATTTCACATTAACAGAAATATCATAAACAAGGTATCATCATATAACTTTTTTCAATACCATTCAAGATAAAACATATATGTACTAATTTTAAGAATATTTTATGCATTCCTTTACATATGCAAAATTTATTTTACTTTTATTTACCCTTGTGGAAATATATCATATTTTAAACAAAATAGTTATTAATGAAATAGTTAAATTATTAAATTCTATTCATGGTTTAATGCTACTTGTAGTGTTATCTATTTATTTAGCTATGCGTTTTTTTAGCCTGATGATTATTCATTAACACTAGAAAGAAATTCTTAAGCATTCTAATCATAAGACAGATTCACTAAAGACTATGGTCTTTCAATTCAGTCACTATAGAAGTAAAATACAATTATGCTGTTTGGGATTTTTTGTTTGACCACAGTAATATTAATCTGAGGCTTTCATTTGTGAAATATAAGTATAGCAACACACCATGGATGGTCCTCAATAAGTTGATAAGATGTCAGTATCATCAAAAAATATTAAATCCAACTGCTTCTCTGTTTGATCTGGAAAATTAAATTTGTTTGTGTTTGTCACAATGTCCATTCATACATCATATCTGTGGTTGCCTGAAGAGATTCTTTCTTGATTGATTGTCCAGAAAAAGAATATTACGTAGTGAACTACATTTTGGATTAGTATGTAAGTTGAATTTAATTATTTGTTTTACATTTTCTACTTGGACCATTCAATCATTCATGAATACTTTTGTAGATAAAATTCTTTCACCTTTTTTATTCAGATTGATATATTATTATAGGTCTATCTCTCTTTAAACACACACACACACACACACACACACATATATATATATTCAAAATAATATAATAATTAATACAGTAAAAAATACTTTAAAAACAAATATATATCATAATTTAATAGAAGTACTTTCAACTATCTATGTAGTCATTATCAACTAGATTCAAATTGTATTACAAAAAACTGTTACAAATGTATTCAAAAAGAATTACATCATACATTAATTTTCCCACAATTCATTAATTTTTATATTGGCAGCCTGTCTATTTATCAAATGTTGCTTTTTATTTTTTACTAACATAGCTTCTTTAATTTTACGTTTTAGAAAATGAAAAGCAACATTTGATAAATAGACAGGCTGATAATATAAAAATTAATGAATTGTGGGAAAATTGATGTATGACGTAATTCTTTTTGAATACATTTGTAACGGTTTTTTGTAATACAATTTGAATCTAGTTGATAACGACTACATAGATAGTTGAAAGTACTTCTATTAAATTATGATATATATTTGTTTTTAAAATATTTTTACTGTATTAATTATTGTAATTATAATTTTTTATTAAACGCCCATTATTATATTAAGTAATAATTTACTAAGGCTGTAACCTTAGAAATAAGCGTCTGAAAAATATGAAGGTAGGGACCTCTATAGGTCTTAAAAACACAAGCTTATGCTATGAAGAAAAGAATTATTGTATTATTTTGAATAATTATATATATATATATATTATAATTGGATTACAGACATTGATTAATAGTTTATATATATATATATATATAGAAATTTAGCTGGTAATAGGGAATCAACAGTCAACATTTTTTTAATCATTATATTTCTGTGTAATTACTGTTTTGTCTTGTAAAAAAAAAGTTTTGTCTTTTTGATCATATATAATCAATTTGTGTAACGTAATTACTAACACTAAGTAAATTCTTTTTTTTTTTTAATGTTTTTGTTTTTTGAGGAAGTTTACTGATATGTAACGATATATAAATATGTCGTTACATTTATTTAAAATAAAAACTTAAAAGTTCGCAAATAAAAGTAAAAAACTAAACGCTAAAATTAAAATATTGTTAAACGTATATACATTTGCACAGATGCCAAACTTTAAAAATATGTTTTTTTAAAAAAACAAATAAGTATTTGAACGTACTTTTTTTATAAAAAAAAAGTACAAGATTTAAAAATAAAAACAGGTATTAATTAATGTAATCTGTAAATGGAAATGATTGTTTATGAATTATCGAAAACCAAGCTAGCCTTGGGCTCTTGTATGATTAAAATGATCTGATGAAAGATAGATAAGAAAATAAAGAGAAATTAGCTTGACCAATAGAAGCACTAAGCCTTGGCTCGGACCCTAACGAAAGTGATGGATTAGTGACGTTTTGTTAATTGAATCCGTGTGGATAATATAAAAAGGGAAATACAGTTTTTTCTGGAGTTCCAGCATTGTGTGTTTGAGAGGTGGTAGGACGCACATACCACACTCTCTATTTAAAAAGGAAAAATGAAAAGACTGTGATACCTTGAACCAGCTATTGCCATCTCCAGAACATTATCTTCCAATGGAGGCATCGCGGGAATTAAAAGCAGAAACCTGGACTCTTCTACTGTGAGCTATGAACTTTACAAATTAACAACAATCAAAAAAAAGTAATTAAGAACTTTCGTCATTGATTTTTTTTTTAAAGATTCAGCTAATTTAAATTTTAAAATGAACTCTTATTTGATTTTCAAATTAATAATTGATTGTTTAAATTTATATAGTTAAGTTTTGCTAAAATCATTTCCATTTTATTATTTTTATTTGTAGTAATATTTATTGTAGAAATTATTAAATGCATTACATTTAAGTTGGGTATAGACGTTGCATAGATTCGTTAGCAGTTGATTATGTTGTGGTTTTCACATTCGATTAGAATATATGGGTCAACGATATCACTGCAAGCATCTTATGATGACTGCTAATGGGATTTGTATATTCCCTATGCAAGTGACGTTTATCGATGACTTTGTATTTTGATCGGTTGTGTTTAATTTGGAATGTTTTTGACCATGGAATCTGTGCAGCTGATCTGTACTCAACATTTTAAAACAAATTTTATAAAATGCATTTGTGCGAACGTATCTAAATGTTAAATTTAAGTCGGGCGTGAATGGCTATATAGTTTTGTAAAGTTATATTAAGGGAGGGTAATCTTAGGTTATTCGTTTCGTGGTTGAATTGGCTCAATGGATTGGATATATTTGTGTAATTAGTAGATGTAGTATGAGGTCCGCTATGGGCAGGATTGCATATATACGCCACACACCTTCTGTTTGCCTATGGATGGGTTTGTAAGTCGGCAGAAGACCGCAGTCCATTCCTATGGAGTTTTTTGTTTATTGCTCTACTTGCCAACAGATGTAACATTCCTGTTGGTGGAGAGTCAATGTCTTCTCTAATTCTACTTACTGTTCAGATGTCCATTCCTGACAGTATAGTATTTTGTGTTGTCGTATCATGCTACATTGAATACATGAATGTATCAGATGGATTGGCGCCAGTTGATTGCAAAATTTGTTGCCTAAGGTTAAATCAGGGAAGAATATTTTCTTTTCAAATGCAGATCTATGTAGTCTATTCATACTTGACTATCTAAATAAAATATTAAACTCATTGAAACTTAGTTAAATGTAAAATTAAAAGTTAATATAAAAATCTAAAATGTTAAACTTATTCCTCAAAATTTAAATGCTATTTTATATGTGCGTAAATAAATATTTTTATGTGTTAATTTCTGGCAGTGGCTTTTATTTATTGATATTTAAGATATAAATTAAGATATAGATTTTTATCTCTGCGTCTCCGCTGAGCTAGTGACTTGGGCTAACGATCGGAATATTTAAATAAAGTGGAATCTTAACAGCGCGTATCTACCTACTTTATAAATTTTTCTAGGCTCAAATGCCTAGATGGCGCCCTGGTAGTTGCAGATATTGTTTTTGCGGTTAGATTCGATCTTCACTTTCATTTCGATCGTTATAATATATATATATTTATATATAGTTTTACACTTGAGAAGTCTTCTTATAGCAGTGAAACCATTGGTTGTGTTTTAGAGAGGTTTTTTTGGCTAGTCTTTGGCAAGTTGTGAATTTGGGGTAATTTTGATTATATATATAATTTGATTATTTCTAAAATAAAGTATATGAGTAGTAAAGTGCTTACAGAATTATAGAATTACAAACCTTGGAATTAAAGATATTGTATAAAGATATATATGATTTATGTGATTTTGTTTTTAATTGGCAAATAGTAAGTTGAATTACTAATATCTTACTAATTAAATTATTATCATTTAGAGTAAATAAACTTTTGGAATTTATCAAAACTTTGGTTATATATTATATAAATACATGAAGGCAGTCAACATTCAAACAATACCGAAATCAATAACAGTCAACAATCTCAATCTGTTGCCAAGCAATCTTCTTGGTCTAATATGTTTATATAGATACTAAAGATTGCAACTTGACCATAGAGGATGAAATTATTAATACAAAGAAGTTTAAATAAACCTCATTATATAGACAAATATAACTTGTTCTGAAAGCAGAATAACAAATAGTTAATTATAACTTTCAAACTGCACTCCAACCATACATTACTTAGATAATAAAGCTAATAAAGCTCAAGACTAGATTTATATTTTACTTTTTTTCGAATACTGTAGATTTTCCCAATAATTTTGAACATGCATAATTATGATTATTACAGTTTTGTAAAAAAAAAAAAAATAGAGAGAAAATTATATACTTTTAGAAAAAATCTCTTAGCATAGCATTTTTCCTTTATTTTTGTTTTTGTTGACTTATAAGTAGATGAGTATATCTTGTAACTGTAGCCACATTGTTATATTTTTGATTTAAATCATATTTGACACTTTTAAACTTTTGATATTAAATGAGAAAAAAATTAATATTTTATGTGACAGTGTTACCTCATCTTCTAAGACTTATTTCTGTTCTTCACCTTTAGTGTGCAACCAGATACTGTACAGTTTTTGTTGTTGTTTTTTGCTTTTTTATTTTCACTTTTGTAGTCTATTATAAAAACCACTGACCAAACTATTTTTTCACAGATAAAAATCGTCAAGTCAAACCGTAATGTTTTATGAGAATTTCAATAAAAATGAAATTTTACAACTAGAGCATACTAGGTATATCTAAATTAAATTAAAGATTTTCATTTATAAAAGATACGAATACAGCTTTCTAGATTATCTTTATGTGGGATTATAATGACATTTTGTCAAGATCTTAAGGCCTATTATCTTAATTATTTAGAAAGGCTCAGTATAAAATTAGAAGAAACAAAACCTAGAATTTGGTTTGAATGTCAGACAATTTAATTGTTTATTTTCATCAATACGAAATTTGTGAAAGTTAAGTTGTTACAAAAAGAGGAGTGTGTGTGGGGTGTGTGTGATAAATTTGAGGATTTTTATTGTTGGAGACATTCTTTATATTTTTTTCACCCTTATGTACAAATGTTTAGATGTTTATCACATTTATTAAAACGGTTGAACCTTATAAAATTTCAATGACCTCTACGATTGACCTTTCATAGTATACTGGGACATAAGCCTTTTGCGTTAGTAATATCTAGATAGTAATGAGTTTATCAAATAGGTTGAGACAGTACAGTAGTAATCACGTGTGTTTAACTGCCTATAATATAGATTTTGCCAATACTAAATTAATAACCAGATGTAAAACACTCTATCAGTGAATAATTAAAAGGCAATTAGATATTTTAAACATCTAATTGTTCTATGAAATATGGAAATGTCAATGATTCCACCCAATAAAGTTTGTCAAGCAAAAATTAAAGTTAGCAAACCAAATTCTACATTTACCATATATTTCATTAAAATAACATTTAAATTTTATTCATATAAAATAATCAATAGTTATTTTATGTATTTGAATATTTGATTACCTGCATCACATTTCTGTTACTAAGATTTTAGCAACAATTATTGCATATTTCCTCTACACTAATCAGATGATATCACATGAAGTTTTAGTCTGTTAATCAGTACTAATATAGTAATAGCTATCATACGAACAATTCTACAACTATATATATATTAGTATTGTTTAGAAGTGGACTGTTTTCTTGTATTTACATTTATAAATATATCTAGCCTTATATATTATTAGCTTTATTATCGAAGTAATTTATGATTTTAGTGCTGTTTAAATGTTGTAATTAACTATATGTTAGCCTGCTTTTAGAACAGGTTATATTTGTCTGTTTAATGAGGTTCATTTAAATGTTTTTGCATTAATAATTTCACTCTCTGTAGTCAAGTTGCAATCTTTATTGTCTATATAAACTTATTAGGCCATAGATAAAGATGGATTCCCAACTTTGTTGTTAAAAGAGGTTGCCTTGACAACTGATTGAGATTGTTTATTGTTATTGATATTGGTATTATTTAAGTGTGGATTGCTTATATATATATATAACAACGATTTTTACAGGCAATATATAAAAATGGTACAAGTTAATCCATGTATAATTAATAGTAATCTCATGGCTGGATGAACATGTCATCAATTGAATAATAAATTTTATTTTGAAAAAATATTGTGCATGAATTTCAAGCAGCAATTTATATATCAGAATTAAAGGTTCAACCAATATAAACAAAACATTTGATGATAACATAAGAAAATTGATATAAAATAAGTATTCTGATTAATGGGGATTTAATGACTCATCACAGTTTTTGATACAATATGATTTCTTAAGGATATCAATGACTTCTCTGATTTCTTTAATAGTGTCACATCGGGCTAGAATCCTAGTGCTTGTAAAGTCGATATTCACTTATTTATAGCATGATATAGAATGTTGTTTAAATACGTTTTCACACTACACCAAAAATCATGTTATTAGACCAAAGCTATTACCCAATGTAAAATTTTGAGACAGGTTTTCTGTAACTATACAGTACAATAAGTCTAACTTTAAAGCTATTTTATTTCATCCATTATCTTTTCATCTGTATTAGTAATTTGATTAAGATATTTGTAATTAACTTTAGTCTAATTCAAGATTATCTTCTGAGAAAATTGAATGCATGAATATTACTATAATCCTTTTAACATATATTGTTAATCGGACTTTCTAACTTTCGACTGATAATTCTTCAAACATTTTCTCAAGCTTTGGACCATTATTTGCAAAAACAATTGCATAATCTGAAAAACCTGGATGACTTAAATAATATCCTTAACGTTTACTCACTTCTACTTTAATCTACAAAATACTTTTGGTAAAGTGCAGGAAAAGGTTTGGAGATAGGGAATCAGTCTGTTTTACATCCTGAATCAATATTAAACTTCTTAATATCTCCATGTAATCTAATTAAGGCTGTTGCATTTTACTAAATATTTTTCCGGTTATGATATTTGACATATAAATCTTATAATCCTGAGCTTAAATCATTATGGATATATTTACAGCATTAACACGTTACTATATTATACAAATTTGGTGACTGATGTTCATTGATTCTTTGTATAGCTTCTCACAATACTTGGATGTGAGTCACTATGCCAAAACCACATTTAAGTCCAATTTGTTCTTTTGGTTGGCTAAAATCCATAGTTCGCTGGAAATTGTATATAAAACCACTAGAAAACTGAATGGTATCTAATTTCTGATAGTTTATTTATTATCTCTCTTAAATATCAATTACTAATGTATTCTCACAATCAACTGACATATTTTCATTTAGATATTTGAATATAACACTTTGCTATCATTTTTTTTATTTCTTCATGTATATCTTTTGAAAGATCAATAACATTTTCATCATTTCCTGAATCTTTTCCTTACTTCATAGATTTTATTTCATGTCTCGTCTCTTCATTTAAAATAGTACATTTGTATCTGATACTTTCTTTTCTTGTTTCTTACTACTATATAATTATTTCTAGAACTCTTCCTCATTTATAGATTTCTTTGCCAATTTATCATTATGTTTTTTATATCATTATTATTTTTTTCATATCGTTTTATAAAACTTAAATTATTATATTCCCTGTTTTCTTATATATTCTCCTCTCAGAACATTTGCTAATAAATTGCCATTTTTTTGTATCAGTTATTTTTATTTTATTTATTTTTTTTTGCAATTTTAATCGAGTTTGAATTATTTTTCAAGTCTGTTAATATTTTGAAAAGATGTTCCAGTTTCTAATTTAAACACATTGGAGTGTTTCTGAAGATTATTAATATCAACTGTTAATACCATCTTTTTTAATAATTTTTGTCAGTCTACTTTTGCATGGACAATTATCTCACTAATCGATAATTACTTTTTTTTCATATGTCATAGTATCGGCCGGGAGGCGAACCCACAACCGGCTGCAACCAACTACTTGCTTGCAAGGCCGCTGCGATGACCTCTCGGCTAACAACGCTTGACATCGATTGCATTAAATTTATTAAGAACATTACAAACTTGAAATATATATTTTTTATTACTCAGAAGATAATTTATAAAAAACCTAAAAAAAAGTAGCATATAAAAAGAAAGTTGATTTTTAATTTTATCTCAATCAAGAATAACTAGTTATACAATAGTCAATTGACTTTAATCAGTAATAGTTTATGTGAGAAGTGTGCGGGAAGTCTTCGGCACAAGTATATCATCAATTATCGTAAATAAAATAAAAATAATAAAGCAAACATGCTACATTTCAAATACAAATTATGTCTTTATCAAGAGAAATAAAAATTCTCCAGTTACCACTCAATCATCGCCATTAATAGAAACTACTGCTGAGCAAGTATGGTCCTTCCAACTCCATGGGAAAAAAGGATTAAAATATCTATTATGAAGATGAGTTTTGCATGAATATACCAACCAATCTACCTTATATAAATACCTTCACATATAAATCTTGCTTGTCCATTTTTTTGTTAATTTAATATTTTATGATGTTTTCTTTTAACTTCTTCAGCCGAAAACTTTTCTTTCTCAAGTACTCTTATGTCTAATTATACCCATCTAATGCATTCTTTTATCAGCTATTCTTTCTAATGAAATCAGTAATATTGCTCTTTTTGAAAACGACACTAATTTTTATAACTATATGGTGCATTGTCTACATCCCTTGTGAAAACTATACTTAAGTTCCCGATGAAACATTTTTTTAGGAAGTTTTATACTAAGCATTTGTTTGTATGTCCAATTCAATCAAGCTACCATTTTTATAATAGTAGTCTCCAGTATCACATCCAATTGCCCTTGTATTCTAAAAATTTTATATAATATCCTTGAATGAAACTTTTCTAATGTCTTAGAGTTGCTTCGATAATGTCAAGACTTATTTCCATACAATACTTCCGTAAAATAATAACTTTATAAACAGCTAGCTAACTTAGTTCCATTGATTTTTCATTAGTTGAAATAACCTATCTTTTATCAAAAGTCTGGGATGCATTTTTAAATATACGTTTACCTTCCTATTTGTAAAACAAACACGATATTTAATTGATTTATATTTAAATTATCTAATTATAAAAGTATAAGCTATAACTCAGACTAATGTAATGATAAATATACAAGACTGTATAGGTAAAAGCTTTCATAATGTCCTTTTTTTATAAAAAAAAATAATAATATATGCTTAGTTGACTTTCGACTATTACAAGTCATTGTCAAAAGTCTAAGCACATATTGTTTAAAAAAACAACAAAAACAGACTTTATGAAAGCTTTTCACTATAAGGTCTTCCAATATTTATGATTTAAGTTATCTCTAAAACGTTGATAAAAATGTAAACTTATACAACATCCTAAAATATAAGGGAATATAGGGAGCCTATATTTTTAATGAATAATCTGCAAAAAAAAAAAAAACAAATTGGACTCGAAGTTAAGTACTAGATGTTTATGTATTTGTATATATATATATAAGACATATTTTGCAGGTTCATCCGTGTTAACACGCAAAATATGTCTTTTATATGTGCAACCCCTCAAAATATTCGTCTCAACATATATATATAAGTTTATGTGTGTGTGTGTGTGTGTCTTCATAAAATTTTCTGTCAATAATCTGTTGAAAATCGAACTTTTGACAAATCAATTTGAACATCAAAATTATAGGTATTCAAGATCTTTACCTAGCATATAACAAGTGCAATAGATTGTAGATATTATTTAATTCAATACCTTGATAGTAGAAGAAATCAGGTAAAGAAATGCATTTACGATTTAATAGGTAAATACAGAAGATAAAATGGTCAACAACATTTTTTTTTCTTTCTCTAAAATATTTAAAATTTGTTTTAGGTTCCAGCTTAGAATATTTTTAAACACTTAGCAAGCCTGGTTAATGTGATTTGAGAGTAGTTGGAGTGAATATGAACCTACAATACGCTGTTTAAAATCGTTTAACGTTACAGTTTATCTAATAAATTGTCATCGCAACCTTTGAATGTTTTTTTACAGATTTTATTATATATATTAAAATTTGCAGTAACTTTCAATAACAATTAATTAAAATTTTTAAATATCTAATGGCAAAATAATATTTGTCTTTATTTGAGTAAATATGCTCTTACTAGTCGTTGCAACGCTTAAAAAGAGGTTAAAAATTATTAATTAATTCTTAATAAGTTACAGCTCTTTACTTTACATTGACCATGTAATAAAACATTTTTATTCAACCGAAAACAAAATTTATGCCAAGACGACTGTTCCATAGGTTACTACAAAGTCTGAGTTCGAATCCCTTATATATTACATTATATATGTGCGGGTATGTGTAAACCTATACGGTATATTAAATTATATATAAATTAAAATATATTTTTCACTTTTACTTTCACTCAAATACACACTCACCCACATATTTAAATATATCAAAGTATTTGTTAAATATAAATGGTATTGATAATCTTTTGTTGTTTTTTTTATGTTATGACAATCCGTAAAAATAGATTCCTAAAGTCTATCATTTCTATGTTAAAGTTGTATTTATGCCAATAAGAAGAATGATATATATATATATGCAAATTTAATATATATATACTCACTGTTGCATAGGATAGAAAAAATAGTTTTTCGCTATTGAAGTCACTTCCGGGAAGAGTAGGATCAGCGCTTGTTTGTAATGAATCCAAGAGTGCCTATAAAAAAAACGGTCCCTCATATTAACAAAAAAACATATTTATTTGTAAAAAAAATTAACATACAAGTTAGCTAATCATAAAAAACATGTGTTAATAATAATAATCAAACGGCTTTATTTTTCAATAATTCATGAGAAACTCGAGCATCGTACGAAATTTTATAAAGGAATCGAAGCTCATATTCCAGATATTTGGCACTAAAGTCCCGAGCTAACACGCAGAGGTCAATACGATAAATGATCATGGTAGAACGTAATTTTGTGTACTAACATAATGTATTTATAAATTTATTAAACGCACATTGATTACGTAAGTAATATTTACTGAGGCTATAACCTCGAGAATATGCGTGTAAAATGCGATAGTAGGGACCTCTACAGGTGTTTAACCACAAGCTTACGACTATTACATTTTACACGCATATTCTCGAGGTTATAACCTCAGTAAATATTACTAACATAATGTATGTATATATTAAAGCAAAGATCTTCATCAGTAAAAAAAAAAAAAAAAATGTGTTGTGGATTCGCCAATGATAATATTGCCATTATATTAACGATTTTGTGTGGACGATGGCAATTGTGAACCGGTATGATAAAACAATATATTATCAATATTAATAAACAATTTGGTGAAACTTAGATTTAAATGCTGCACATGTATGGAAATGGATTGACGATAGGAAATGAATTATAAAATATAGTTATATTTTTTACTGTATCTATTTTTGTTGAGGCAAACCGTAATCATGACTTTTAGTTATCTGGATGGGTAATTAGTAGTATGATAAAGCAGAAAGAAGTAGTGGTAAAGCTAAGTATTATAAATAGGAACTTTTTTTAAATATAGGTACCTGGTATGTGTGAACTTACTTAATACAAACTTTTCAAGATCTAAATGGGTGATATCTCTGATGACTAGCAGTAAGTGAAAGAAGACTACATAGTATTGAATTTTCTGTATAGTCTAAATCAATATCCTCTATTTTTTTAATTCATTGATATATCATTAAAGGATAATGATGCTCAAACTTGTACTTATTTTGTTAATTGATATCTCCAATATTGTATGAGAAAGAAAGCTTTTTTTTTTCATGTGTCATAGCATCGGCCTTGACGCGAATCCGCTAATCCGGGACAACTGCTTGTAAAGCATCCGTGCTGACCTCTCGACCACCAACAACTTGACAGAAGAGAGAGAGCTTTTATTCCTTTCCGGATACCATTATTATAGTGAGGATACTAAGATTTTATACTTTTCTTCTTGGAGATTATACTTGAGACAAAATGTTTTGGAAATAATGGTACATTAGTACTATAGACTACAATTTGTCAGTTTTTATGTATTGACTATTAAAAACATTTTGTTTAGACAAAAAAATAATTCATGGATACACACTCAAAGCAGTAGCATTTAATAGGTTTCATTATAGTTAAAAAGTCCGAATATAATTTCATATTAACGAAATAGTACTACTCCAGTTTATATGAAAGATAAAACCTATAACATGTACTACTGCAGATTATTGAAGAGATTTGTAGATATACGCACCAAAATTTAAGTGATTATTATATTCAAAACAGATTTAATTTCAATTCTATTTGCAATAAACATAACGTTTCAATTCTTTAGAAGTATTTATTATTCTGAGTGAAATTTCAACAGCTATTAAACTCTTAATTTATAACTAGAACTTTCGGGATTGTTATATTACTGAGGCATAAAATTATCTTGAGAAGAATCATGATTAGTTTTCGGAAATTATCCGTAATCAGATAAACTTTATTAAGAAAAGACGTGTGGCATTTTCTTTATGGCAGAATAATAAATTGAATATGGAGATTCAAATCACCTATATAGATTAAAAAGCAGAAGTTCGACACGAAATATATTGTTTTAAAACGATTGGTAAATTAAAACTACAAAGAATAGAAAGACATTCGCTAATATGGAACCAATATCTTTTTTGATATGTAAATAAAAAATGCTATTACAATTCTACTACATCCATTATTAATATTCTTTCATGCATGACCATAATACTTGGAATAGATGTTACTTTAATCGCTTTTTGAATAATGTTAAAAGAATGGGGAGGATGACTTATAATGACATCGCTTTTATCTATTCATTTAGACTTGGAGAAAGAAAATCAGCAAAGTGAAGTCAGAATAGCTCTTTGTAATCTTAAAAATAAAAATGCTAAAGTTTCAGATCTTGTCAACATTGCATAGTAAGATTTAGCACTGAAATAATATATATTACGTGTTCTCATACTTGATATTATTGTTTACACTGTTTAAAAATGAAAGAAATCCCAGAATTATCAATTAAAAATATTAACCAACTTAAAATATTTAGAAATAAATTTCTTGATTAATTTAAAAATTCTTCTCATTGTAGCCTAAGTGTTTTAGACATTCCTCTTTCTCTCTTTGTCTATATATATATATATATATATACTAGAAAGGAGATAAAGAAAAAAAATGCATTCTTTTAGTGATAAGCATTGTGCTATACTATGGCTAGAAAACATTTCAATTATCTGTATAGCTGCATGAGATTAATATTAATATATTATATAAATATCTCCAAGTTAATACTTTCATATGATTAATTGTGGGTAATTTTATTTTTAATCATAAACAATTTAATTTTTTAATTATAAACAAAATAAAAACAAGAAAAATATCAGAAAAACGTAAAAAAGTTTTAAACAGAAAAAAAAAACTGCTAACTACACCAGTAAAAATAATATGTAATTTTTTTTAATGATAGCTTACCTTATATCCTTCTCTTACCCCACCAGCATCTGCAACATTTTCAGTTGCTGTATAAATACCATTTATCTAATAAATAAATAGAAGCATATATAGTTGAAATAAATAAATGATATCACTATACAACTATCAATTAAAATTTCTATCTCCAGGCAGAATCAACAGTTCTAGAAAAATATTTTATATTAGAAATATTTCTTTATCAAATAGGGAAATACTTTTTCACTTTCATATGACATTATTATTTAACTGAATTTGCTTAGTCCTCTGGTTAAAATATTAAAAACTGTGTTGGCATGTAATTGTATTTTACTATATATATGTTATACTTTGTTTAAGAATTTCTAGCTTCAATATTTGACCACGCATACTGAAATATCAATTCTAGCCATAGGCACTCTGATATAAATATTAATACACTTAAAATTGAAGAAATTCAAAAAGTAGCTGCTGCGACTTTTATGAGTTAACACTTTTTTTCAATTTTCAAAATGTAAACAAGATAACTTGAAGATAATACATTTTATCATGTCTTAATTTAAAACTTAAAAATTTGGAAAATTTACTGCTTTGAAAATAGATTAATGTTATTTAGTTTATTGCAGATTCCAGATAACTACTTAAATGAATGAAAATGCTGTTACATAGATAGACCAAGCTACTAATTCAATTTTTTTTTGTTTAAAATATTATTTGTAAAGCTAAATAAAACAAAGTACAACAATTAAAAATATTAAATAGGAACATCTATTGACCAAAAAATACAGAAAAAAAAATAATAATAATGAATTTTGCTACTATTATTTACCGGAAATTGTTTTTTATTTTGAAAAAAAATATAATTCCACATTACTAATTTTTTTCTAATTTTAAATTATATTTAAACATTTTTCGTCACATAATTTAAAACATTTTTTTTTCATTGTTCTTTTAATTCAATAAAGAAATTTAGCTACTTATAAGCCCATATGTGAAATGGATTGATGAAATAAGAAAGTGTGCAGGGGCAATGTGGAGAAGAGAGGCTAGAGATAGGAGAAGATGGATTGAACTTGGAGAAACCTTCATCCTTCAGTGGACTGATAATGGTGGATCATGGTAATGACGATGAAACCTACAACTGTAAAACCAAAATGGAAAAAGATATTTTTGTATCTGGTGGAGTTATGTTCAAATAATTTATATCATATAAACAATATATATGAAGTTATTTTTTTTTAATATAGCTTCAATATTATAAATAAAATAATAAAAATTGCTATCAATTTATTAGACAATCTGCTTTTCCATTTTCTCTTTAATTTATTCTTTAAACACTGCTTTGATATCATGAAAGTATACTGAAATGACTACTGGGTTCAAGTGAAAATTTCTTTGGAAAAATGGAAATTTCTAGTAATTTATAAATTCAAAGTGGAATGTAAAACCTCTTCCTAATTTTTATTGACATGTATTTTTTGCAAACTTTTAATAGCATAAATTTAATAACTTGTTATGAAATTCTTAAATAACTATAATACAAATAACATAATGATAATAACAAGCATGTAGCAATTGGCTGTTATCTATCAGAATAGTATTTCCAAGCAGTGATTCATTATGCTAAGTAGAATTCTTGAATATTATATTGGAAAACTTATAATGATGACTCCTTTAAAATTTTACCAAAAGAATTATTTGCTGCCTTGAAATATTGTAATATCACAACAGGTATTAAAATAATAAAAATTAAATAATCAAAACAGTAGTTATAGGCATGACTGTAGTTTATAGAGAATTTAAATAATTTTGGATACAGTTATTACAAGTTAAAGAAATGAAGTTACATTATTTAAGATTCAGGCAAGTTTTGCTGTTCCAATTTTAGAATGATTTAATTTAAAAGAATTAATAATTAAGATTGAATGCTCATAAATTACAGTAGCTATCTTAATATTTAATTTGACAGTTTAAAGCTTAATTTAAAAGCTCTGCACTTTATGAAGAAATATTACCAATCTTCTTCTACTGCTTGGACATCATACATTTGGAGGTATGCATTGGGGCACTCTTCTTTGGATAGGTTTCTCAGTGGTAAAGTCTTTTCTCAACAGCAGGTGATGGTTAGAACTCTCCCTCCTGGTGATGATAATCACATACTGTGGGAGCATGTGGCAAATCTGCAGCGCTCCTACTTGTGCATTATAAAATTAAAATGGGCATAAATTTGGGTAGCAACACTCATAGGCTATTTATAGCAATTTCAAATCCTATATTATTTTTCTACAAGCTGGATTCACAGTGGGCGAATCCATTAACTTGTTTACAATTTTAATTTAAATTTTTTAAAATTGACTCAACTACTGTTTAATATTTTTTACATCGAGTAAATTTAGCTTAATTCAGCTATTCAATTCTTAAAGGGACTTAGAATAGCGCTGGTTCAAAATGTATTGTTATTTACTGACTTTCAGTTTTGAAAATATTATTGCAAAAATATAAATTTAGAAACCTTGCCTATACACTATTTTATAAGTAGGTGTGTGGCAAGATTTTTATTGACAATATTTTAATTTAACTTTAGAATTCAAATCTTTTAAGCAACATTCCATTACATATGTATGCTGGTACTAGGTAAATTTTATATATATATATATATATATATATATATATATATATATGTGTGTGTGTGTGTGTGTGTGTGATTCTTAATGAAAATTAATGAACTGACTTATTTTTGATAAATACATTTATAATTTTAAAAGATCTAATTTTTAAATACAGACACACTTAATATACATAAACCGATAATATATCACAGTGTGTTCTCACATATATATGTGTGCTGATACATATATAATAATGTTTATGTTGATATAATAGTACACAAGGGGTTTTAATGTTAACACCGATATAATTATGGCATAAAACAGGGGAAACATATTGTCTATAGAATATATCATTTCAATAGAAAGAAACTAAAATAGAAAATGTGTATAATTGAGGGAGAATTCAAAAGAACTACCATTCCATGTCATCATGAAAAGAGTCATTATTGGAAAAAATAATTCCAAGATCCCAAAGAATATCAGTAGATTTTATTTTAAAATTATTAATACAATATTCAAATCTTAGAATTTCAAACTTATTAGTGTAAAATACAAAAGGACATTTGTCTACATTGTCTATCATTTTATTTATTTTCCACCATTTGTAATAACTATTAATATCATCTTGAAGCAATATACAATCATGAATAGAATAGATGTATCTAAAAATCTTACAATCAACAGCATAACAATAATGATGATGATGATGATAGTGATAATAATAATAATAATAATAATAATAATAATAATAATAATAATAATAATAATAATAATAATAATAATAATAATAATAATAATAATAATAATAATAATAATAATAATAATAATAATAATAATAATAATAATAATAATAATAATAAAAAAACTTACATGTAAGTCAATTTCAGGCATATAAAATTGATCATATTGATCAATAAAACACTGGACCTTTTCCTTAAACTTTTCTAAAGAAGAATCTGTCCACCAGTTCAATAGATTGCCATGCTCATCAAATGATCTTCCTGAAATATATAATTTGAAATTTTTTATGATTTACAGATATAAATATTGTTTGAAAGTTTAATCTGATTTTTATTTTATTTTTATACATAAAGTTCAGCTATAATATAAATCAGGTTCCAGATAATTGAAATCTGTCATTGTGAATTGAATGCATGTCGTCTAGTAATAGAATTTTTCTGAACCAAAGTAAAAGTGGAATAACTTTTTAATTACTCTATATATTAAAAAGATTATAAATTAGTCAAAATATATTTTATGTAAAAAAATGAAACTGACTAATTTCTAATTATTTTTCTAACTGAAAGTTATCACTTAAAAAGCTTCATTGACTTATAAATATATATTCAATTGGTACTCCCAGTTTTTAATTATTTTCTTAATTGACCATAACTAAAAGACGCATAGATATTTCTGTTATATTTCCAATATAGTGTCCCAAAAGTCATATACACAGGGAAAATTAGAAATTGAAGCTAAATGTATTATTATTTACAAAATATCCATTACAATATTTTACAAAATATTTTCATCATATTATCTACACATTGACCACACACACAAGAAGTTTTCTCTCTTTTTCATGGTGAACATGTTCCAAGATATCTTTTGTTATGCAAGTAATTGCATTTTGAATACACTTCTTCAAATAATATGTTTCTAATATTCACCTAGTACTTCATAGATTTTACTTGGCTCACAAGTAAAGTGCAAGTGGAGAAGGTTAGGTAATTTTGAAGGTCATACCATGGGTTTGCAACAACAAATCCATAAATACAAAAACTGTTGATAGAAAGTATAACTTTTGGGACACCTAAATGCATGAAAATATTTTAATTAAATGCTTTCTTGGGAGAACATACAATTCTTATAATATAAAGAATAATAAACTAAAAGCATTTTTACTGTTTGATTTAAAGATGTGACAGGCAAACATTATTACAAGATGACATGATTTATGTTTGCAATTCCAGTTTTTACATGCTTTCATCATAGCTCAAATTTATTTTAAAAAATAGACTGAATACCCATGCCAAACATTTAATTTATATATACTGGAGCTATACTTGTATGTTTACTCATATTAGTAGAATAAAATAATATAATTCAATATGTAGCTTATACATTTACATATTATTTACATTAAACAATAATACATTATTTACTAACAGCAACATAGCATAAATATAACTTTTTATGATCAGTTATACTACTGAATTTGATCATTTTTAGGATGTTAGTTTAAATATAGTGTTCATGTGATAAACTAATTTTTTTAAATGATTATTATTTTAAGATTGTGGCATTTTGTTTATGCTCCATTTACAATTGAGAAATTAAATACATGATGCAAACAAACTATAATTAATTTAAAATACATTTACAAAATAACATTTTATTTCACTTTACCAAAAACTAATTTTCTCCATATATGTATGTAATTATACAATTAAATATTTAGAAATACAGTAATTGAATAATTAAAAATTTTATCCATTTAGGAGTGCTTTCCATTATCCTACTAATCTTTGTCAATTAACACTTTAAAAGGCTAACCTTCACACAATTCTGTGATCTTAAAGTTTCCTTCCTGCCTGTTAATTAAGTCATGTTTGTATTTATATATTAGCACATTTTCCTTTATTTTCCTTTTATTGTTATTTTTTCCAATTTGCAATATTTTTACATTATTAAAATTGAAGTCAAAACCATAAATACATAAACTTATTATGGTCATAAAAAACAGATGCTAAAATATTATTATCTGCTTTACAATTTTGTTTTGATTTCTGAACACATTTTATGAATAGCAAGTACTCTTTAATTTTTTTTCCCAACATACATCTCGATTCACCTATATATTCACTGCCACACCCACATATTCATTTATAAATGACTCAATTTTTATTTATAAATGAGGTTTTATCTTTAGAGTTATTTATGAATTTGTTTAATATAGGAGGTATGTAAAATGCAATATCACATATACCTTTATAAATATTTCTTATAAAATTTACTTGATCATTCAAAATATATGGTAATGATATTTTTAGCAGGAGAATCAATATTATTATTACAATTTTTATTCTTATATTTTGTATTAAAATCTCTAACAACCTTATATATGTGATTATAATTGTAGCCAACATTTAGCAATTCATTTGAATATATTTCAATATTTTTGCCTTGATATAATGAATATTTGCAAAGACTATTATTTCTAAATAAGAAGGACTTCAACCCTGCCATTATATTTGAATGGTTAAATGTTGGCAACAATTATTATCATAAATATAATGTTGTAAGAGATTTTAATACAAAATATAAGAATAAAAATTTTAATCATAATATTGATTCTCATGCTAATAAAAACATGGATATCAATAACATATATTTCAAATGATGAAGTAAATTTTATAAAGAATATTTATAAAGATTTATGTGATATTTCATTTTACACACCTCCTACATTAAACAAATTAATAAGTATCTCTAAAGATAAAACCTCATATATAAATAAAAATTATATCATTTATAAATGGATATGTAAGTGTGGCAGTGAATATATAGATGAGTCACAATGTAAATTGGAAAAAAATAACTAAAGAGCCCTTGCTGTTATTAAAACATATTCAGAAATTGAAACAAAATTGTAAAGTAGATAATAATATTTCAGCATCTGTTTTTAAGACCATAATAAGTCATAGCTGTATTTTTATATTGGACTATTTCCATCATCTAATATGTGTGTTGGATGTCTTTAGAAAAGTTTAATTTTATTTAAATATTCCAAATGCATTCAACTGTTAGTAATATCACAGCAAACAGGTTAGTATATGCACAACATTTTGAGATGTATTTTTCTCAGAATGTTACCTTAAAATTCAATAATCAAGAATCTAAGGACCCAGGTTCAAATCCCATGCTAGTACTATCACTGGTCAGGCCAGAAACACCTGAAGAAGAGGGGAGAAAAATACCTCTCGAAAGGTTGTGCACATACTAACCTGTTTGCTGTGATATTACTAACAGTTAGTGCATAGACTAACCTGTTTGCTGTGATATTACTAACATATGAATGCATTTGGAATATTTAAATAAAATTAAACTTTTCAAAAGACATTCAACACACATATTAGATGATGGATATAGTTCAATATAAAAATACAGCTAGAACACCATCATCACAAACCTTCAGAAAAACACATAATAAGTCATGTATTTATGGTTTTGGTTTTAATTTTAAGAGTGTAAAAATATTGCAAATTGAAAAAAATAATAAAAGAAAAACAAAGGAAGTAATGCTAATATACAAATACAAACCTGACTTAATTAACAGGCAGGCAGCAAACATTAAGATGATGTAATTGTCAGAAGTTTAGCCCTTCAAAGTGTTAGTTGACAAAGATTACTAGGATAATCAAAAGCACTCCTAAGTGGATAAAATTTTTATTTATCTAATTACTGTATTTATACATATTTAATTATATTATTTCGTATATTGCTTTGAAAAAATACAGACATTGAATAATAATAATATTATTATTATTATTATATATTGTATACAATTTCCAACTCTTACCATATCAGATATTATAAACTTCTTAAATTAAAATATATTTAATGAATGGGGAAGTGCTAAATGTAATTTTCTCATGTGTTTTTAATAATAATAGGCATTTGATTAGTTAAATATTTTTTATTCAATTAATTCTCAATTTTTTTTAAAAATAATGATGTAAATATTATTATAAGTGGTATAAATAAATCTAAAAGAGATAGAAAAGTATAAAATAAAGTAAAAATTTTGTTATCCCTTGAAATAATTTAATCTACCAGTTTTTATTTTGAAAAAAAGTACTAGGATGCATAATTTTGTTTCTTCAGTAATTAATTGATTCTAACTTTAAAAGGCAATAATAAAAATAAATAGGTAAAATTTAATGTGTATAAGGATTTTAACAGAAAATAAAATATAAGATTTTTAACATTTTTGTTAAATTTTGTTTTAATTAATTAAACTTGTTTTTTTTTTTTTTGCCTTTTTATCTTTCTTCAAAAAAAGCAATGGTTTTCAAATCAAAGTGTAATTAAATGATTATCTTGTTTTGGAATATATTAAAAGTAATTATAGAGGAATATATTTTTAATAAAAAATGAAAAAAATAAACTTTTATAAAAATAGATTCAATTGATCAGAATTTATTTTTGTTATCTTGGAGACAAGATGTGATTGGATGGATATAGGATTACATTAAAAAGACAAGATAGGGAAGGATAAATCAGTAGACCTCACTGTCTTGTCAAGAGCATTCCATTTTAATTCAGCTGTTGGAAAATACAGAAATAGAAGTTCAGCTGTAAAGAGCACAATGAGAAATAGTTTCAGTAGACTAAAGTAAAATTCATCTCACTACAAGTTAAAAAAATATTTTTAATTGTATAAAATATATGCTGAATGATAGCTAAAAGCTGAGCATCATCAAACTATATCACATTATCTATTTACTAAAAAAATAAGAAAAAAGAATATTTGTAAAATAATAAGTTAAATTCATTATGTGAGTTAGTGGAACCTCCAAGTTATAACATTGGAAAAATAAAAAAAATCAGCTGATAGGAAACCTGAAAATATAAATAAATTTCACTGTGTACATTACTGTGGAAATATACTTTAATGGAAAAGCATACAAAAATATATCAAGATGGAAAATCCTTAAAATCACAACTGTCACAGAAAAACTCAAAAGAAAAATAGCATGATAATGAAAGGTATAGTAGGTGCATATTATATTTACATCTACAGACAAATATTTAATTTTGGTCCAGACAAACCAAAAGAAGATTAGAAAGAATTTGCAACAAAAATAATGACTTTTATTATTAACCTTAAATTATTTAAGAAATTACTATTTATGTATTATAATTAATAAACAATATCATATTTAATTTTATTTATTTATAATTATATCTCATACATTAGGGGTAATTTTTTTAAAATTATATTTAATACTTTATTGGTGATTTGTTAAAACAACTTAAATATTGTCTCAATTTGTAATATTTGCATCTTAACATATTAACAGATTAAAGATATAGGAGAAAGTTTGATTGTGAATATATTTATGTTTTAAAATCAAATATGTCATAGTTATATTACACATTTACATTATTTTAGGTGCATTAATTCTTTAATTACATATATTTAATGACTATTTTTTTAATGTATAACTCTATATATGCATAATAAAAAATATTTTTTTAAAAAATTTATGTTAGAAGTTATAATGTGAGATTTTTAATTAAGTTTAATAAATATAGACTTCGAGAGTTCACCATTGCAAAATATTGCACATTGAGTTAGAATTGTTTACTTTTATCATTGCATGTTTGTAATAAGTTAACATATTTACAAAATTATTAAACAACTACTTAGAGATTTATAAATATAATTTAAGACTATTTTAGATAAAGCTACTTTATTATGTAATTTCGCTTTTCTAATATATATCTCAGGTTGCAGTTGAACAGGAATCTATTTGCTTCTATTTAGCTATTGGACAATGATATTGTGAGATGTTTAATTAAATTAAACATAGATGAGATTAGATGTTTATTTTTTTTTAAATGTTATATATTGATTTAGCACTGTTTAATTATATCACTTTTATATATTCTATCATTTCTGGTGTGAATGATAGATTCTATTTAAAATACATATATAATTGAAAAGGGTAGTTATAAATTTTAAACTCAAAGATAATTTACCTTATAATATATTTTAACTTTAGTAAATATGTTTTTAAATCTGAAGTTTAATTGGTTATTAGATGGTCAACAAATGTAAATCACATGATAATAAACAAGCTGTTATCAACACCTAATCTTCAATCTATTTGTAAGGTCACCTCTATGAATACGATGATTTCTTTTTTTTATCCATAGGAATTGCCTTTACAGCAGATTGAACATTCCTGGTAGCAATAACCTTAAGCTGCTATTTTGTGGTTAACATTTATTGAAATATTTAGTTTTATATAAAATCAAGTTTATATATATATACGTCATTAAAAGCCAGTGAACACTTCAGACGATCCTAATATCAATAACAATCAGCAATTTAAAACTGTTGTCAAGGCAACTTCCATTTAACAATAAAGGTTGAATATCACAAAAGCAGTAAAAATATGATTTCATTTACAAAATAACTTATGAAGATTAATCATACAAGACAATTAAGATATAATAAAATCATGTGATTTACATTTGTTGAACCATATAACCCTAAATAAAAAAGGGTTACTACGTATTTTAAAATTTTTAAAAGATTTAGGTTTTTTTTTTTTAAAAAAAAAAAAAGGCAAATGATAATGGCATAACAAATTTTTAAAAAATAAATTTGTAAGAGGTGAAAAATGTCCTTCTTTGTTTCCTTTTAAAATATAATTTGAAAATAAAATTATTTTCAAAGACATTAATTAAATGTTAATAAACAAATAAAGTGAATACAGAATAAACACTAATATTAAGGGAGCATTCTATAAAGGCATTTTTACTATTGTTATAACGATTGCTATGGAAATTTTGATTGTTGTTAGCCTGCAATAACTTTTTTATACGCCATGTGTGTTTGTTTTCTATATGTGTGAAGTGTAGTAGTTTGTTCAACTGACAAATTAACAGCTATGAACTTATTTTAACTAGTTGGATTCACATTCATTTACCATGGTGTAGTAGAGGTCAAATGGGTGTTAACCACATTTTCCCCAAAGTAGCTCTTGTGGTACCATAATACAATATTTATTTAAAAAATAAACATGGAACACAATTGGAATATACCAAGGAAGAGGAACGGGGGGGGGGGGTTAAAGATTTTAAATACATGAATTTAACTTTATGCATTTGACTGATTTCTTGGGCCCATTCTAAATAGTTTTTTTTTTCATATATATTTTACATCATTGATTATGTTCATATATAAATATAAGAGAAGTTATGTTGTTTTATTATTGTTGTTGCTGTTGTAAGTAAATTAATTGTTAATATTAAAAGCATTTCTCATTTCATGGATATGTATTTTATTTATATCTAAAAGTAGAATATATTTTGACTTAGCAGTTCTAGTAAGACTAATTTAAACAGTGATAGAATGGATTGTGATTAGTAAATATGGCTGGGTTTGTGTTAAGACTTGTTCTTGTTGTAGGCTTCAGTATGGTCATCATCTGTCGCTATAAAAAATAGGGTTACATTTTAGGTAATACTCACACCATTTTGTATACTTTAACCTGTGTTCAATGTCAATGACTAAATAACCATTCTATTACAGTTTATAACTCAAAGAACACCATATCTAAAATCTTTATGCTATTAACTTATTAAATAAATAGTACAAAAATATACTAATTTACAATAAAAATATAAGTATAGGGGATTTGAACTCAGATTTTCAAGCACCCTTCAACTATCCATAATATTTTACATAACTGATATACATGACCACACACATGTAGAAAATATAATCATCAATATACATATTTTGTGCTAAACCAGCACTCATCAGTTGGTCCAGATTGTCATTTCTGACATATATATATAATCAGTGCTCAGTTTATATTAAGATAGAAAATCTTTGTTCTTTAATGGACAGGCTTCAATCCACTCCAACTTTTCAACCAACCATATCATTGAAAATCTGATGATTAAAACCCAACTCTCACACCATTGCCAATATTATTGCCATGTCCGTGTTGACCTCAAGTCACTCTGACCTCTCATATATAGGACCTTATCTATTTAAATACATAGAAAATTGATAAGGTCCTATACATGAGGGGTCAGAGTGATTTGAGGTCAACATTGGCATGGCAATAATATTAGCATCAGCATTGGATTTGGGTTTTCATCATCAGATTTTCAATGATATGGGTGGCTGAAAAGTCAGATGTTGGAGTGAATTGAAGCCTGTCCATTAAAGTATGAAGATTTGCTATCTTAATATAAACTGATTATATATATGTGTGTGGGAGATGATAATCTGTACCAATTGATGTGTGCTGGTATAGCAAGAAATATGAATATTGGTGATTATTTATCTTTTCTACATGTGTGTGGTCATGTGTATCAGTTGTATGAGATAGTGTAGGTAGTTGAAGAGTGCTTGAAAATCTGAGTTCAAATCCCCTATGCTTACAATTAAGCTCCAGGTTTGTGAAGAATGCTTGGTTTTGAAATATTTAATAAAAATATAACCAATTTTAATTTGTATCTTAATAGTGGAGTTTTTTACATATACAAAAATAATTTCAATTTTAAAAGCAAAAAAAGCATACTATTATAAGTTAAATATGTTGCAGAATATATAAATAAAAAGTAAGGTAGAAAAAGAATGGGATTGAAAAAAGGTGTTATTAATAGTTATCTTTGCATATGATATTTTTGTAAATAATAAAATACTCACCAATACTGTCAAACCCATGGGTAAATTCATGACCAACAAAGGATCCAATTCTTCCATAATTAATTGATCTAAAAACATTATTATTCACCAATTAAATATTATAGCAATGCATTATTAGGTCATAATAAGATATTTAATAAAAATTAAGTTAGAAAACTACCCAGTTATAAAATTTCAACTGTTGTTAAATGAAAAAGATATAAATAATTTACTAATTAAACACCATGAAACAATGCCAGAATTTAGACTCAAACTTTATTTTATATAGTGAATCCATTTATTTGACAATTTTGAACAATAGGAAAATTCTTACAATACTGGACCTATCTCTAATCAATAACATATCTCTAATAAATAACATTAATATAAACTTATTAATCTCAGTTCATTCATAAAATAACAAATATTGAACAAAACAGGCACAACTCACTATATATATTTTGCCACATGCAGCAAGCTAGAGTAATCAATGGATGCCAGAAGGCTTGTGAATAAAATTCCCATCTAATGCCTACTCATCCAATATCCCCAGGCTAGTTTCTGGCTTATGGCCTTCATCAGTGAGGAGCCTTGGATCTGAGAGCACTGCATCTAGATCTTAGGATCTAATGCAACACTTCAGCAACCACCTTTTATCTCTATTTAACTACAAAACTATGAGTCTTAAACTGAAAACACCTTAATATTTTCAATCCAAGCCCATTAGCTTATATAGTCATATGGGTTTGAACCCAGTTCAGTACCCATACATTTTGGTGTCTTTGGTTCTTTCTGACATCTATTGATTACTCTAGCTTGCTGTGTGGGGCAAAAAATATATAGTGAGTTTTGCCTGTTTTAACAACAGTTATACACAAGCGTAAGAGGAGGTGGTCATGTGATATTTATTGCCTTAAAATCAATACATTGATTACTCTAGCTTGCTGTGTGTGGCAAAATATACATAGTGAGTTTTGCCTGTTTTAACAACAGTTATACACATGCATAAGAGGAGATGGTCATGTGATGTTTATTGGCTTAAATATTGAACTATTTAATTGATTACATTTGTGATAAAATTTCTGAGAGAAAACACAATATAAATAAATGGAACCATAAATAAAAATTCGTAACAACTTTATTGATTTTTACGAATCTGTTATCAATACATATATGTGTGTAAACCTTTTACATGGAATGAACAAGTCTAAATATGTTACTATGACAAAATGTTACTATAACAATATGTGGTCATTATTTGCAGATCTATTAAAGTGATTCTTTGAGGATCTTGCTTGTAAATTATCTTAATAATGTAATCCTGAAATAGATTTTTTTTCTTTATTTGATATAATGTAAAATTATAAAATACTTATTAAAATAATTAGTATAATGTGTGTGTGTGTGACAAACTACAATAAAAATAAATTATTTTGCTTTTGATACTTGGTACCCATTAATTATTTTGATTTACATAATTTACAGATATTAAATATAGATTAAATAATCTGAATGAGTCTATAATATTCCGTTTTCTATAATAATAATAAATAATAGGAACAAAAAAACAAAAACAAATGTAAAATAACTGATGCTTTGTTATTTTTTCAAAGAATATTTATCACAATGATATAAATTAGTAACAATTTCATTTCTTACCAAATAACAAACATCAAATAATTGCCTTATGCAATACATTAGTTACTTACAACTTAATGTCCCATCTTACTTATAAATACATTGTCTTCATATTACATGTTTTTATCTGCCAGTATAAAATTTATTATAATTTAGATATTAAATCTTAAAAAGCAAATTAACTACTTCTTTAGACAATAATAAGGTTGCTGATATTTTATTAAAAAATATCTATATATCCTAATCCAGAATATTAAAATTCTTTCCTAACTCTTATTCGTGAAAAAAAACCAGATATCAGTGTGCCAAAAACACTAGTTGAAACATGACATTGTATTCGGATAGTAATCTTCAGTATAAAGTTGTTTTTTTAATTTTGACTTTTATTAATTCTTTTAAAAAAAGAATTAAAGATCTTCAGTAAAAACAAAAAAAATTGGCAAATACTCAAGAAAATTTTTTTGTCATCTAGAGATACTATGCCATAAAAACATATTTCTATAAATTAACATATAAATCTACTTATTTTAAAATGCTCAGAAGAAATCTCATAAGAAAACTACCCCAGAAGGAACAAAAGAAGCTAAAATCTTACATTACCAGAAAACATTAAAATTGAAAATAAATGGTCACATTTCCATATTTAAAGATACAAGATGCACATGTGAGCTCCACAATATGTCAAAGTGAATCAATTGAACTTTCTGTAGGTATCTTCAAAGATATTGCAAGTTATAAAGATTTTTTCTTTCATACACATACTGCCATATGAGTCTACTAATTAGTAAATATAAAAATAGATTTTTTTAATTATCATTATTGTCATATAATAATGTTCTTTCACTAAAGTTATTAAAATTGAAATATGTGTAGATATATATGTAATACTCAAATATTTTACACTAATATTTCACTTAATGTAACCATTCCTCAGGGCTCTCCGCTGATCACATTGTTGTTCACCGCATTTCTGCATCCCCTCTTGCTTAGGCTGGAACATGACTTCCCTGGAATTTTCATTCCTGGGCTGGGGCAAAAGGTCAAATGCCTTGCTTACATAGATGATGAAGTCATCTTTCTTTCCTCGGTCAATCTCGTCCCCAAGCTTCAACAGATCCTCATCTGGTACACTGAAACATACAGTATGAAATTTAGCAATGACAAATTAGTGGCCTGGCAACTTTCCTTCAGTAAGCAAATCCCTTCTAGCTTCAACACCAAGCCATACAACTTCATCCAATTCCCCCTCATTTTATCTTCCAAGAACATGAGGGTTTGGGTCCATTATGCATTGTATCAAACATATGATCCACCCTCAGTGCTATCACAGGCATATACCACTCTCTTTATGAGAAAGTCACCCTCATCAATCTTCTAGTGTTTTCCAAGATAGCATATTACCTCCCCATCATTATACCAACACACTCCTTCATAACCAAAATCAAGGTGCTTTGCACCAATTTTCTCTGGGGCAGAAAGGTGGTGGCCATCAGCCTAAAAAGAACTTTGTTTTCCTAAAAAACCTCAATGGGCTGGGCCTGCACTCCATGGTCACTCTTCACAATATTATACTCACACTCATAAGCCACTTTCCTGCTGATCTTGTGCATATCATCATCACTCCCACTGACAATCCTCCTCCCAAAGGCAGGCCCAGGTCATGGACCTCATTCATCACCAAGATCCTACAAAAGGCTATCTTTGCTATACCTTCCATCTGTGGCAAATTAAAGTGCTAGCAGATTTTCAATCAGATCATAGACTCCTCTACTGTCTCCCCTACATTACTCAAACTTACCAATGCTCAATTAATCCACAAATTCAAAAGATGGTCCCTTGAAACAAAATTCCTTGATTTTTTTCCTCAAAATCATCCTTCACTCTCTTCCCACCAATCTGTTTTTGGTCAACCATGAGGGTTTCCCCAAGATCTCTCTCCTATGCCACCTTTGTAAAACTCCTACTTGAATGTCCCTTTTTTGCTTGTAGTGAGATGTGTCATCAACTCCTGCCTTTCCTCACACAGGAACACCATCTTCAATCTCTGATGATCCATTAAAACAGAGGTCTTTGCATCTATAAGACTATCAGTTTTTCTCAACTAGGCACTCTGGCTGCTATGATGTGCTATTATTTTTTATTAGAGAATTCACTAAGCAATTCAAAAACTAATGGACCTAACTCACTCCCTTAAAACCAGAGATACCAAACTAGCCCCATGTCCACTCCTCACAGACACCTGAACAATCCCTAAACTTCCCTCCTCTCAGACTCTGTCACAGGACTTATCTTATTGAATGTTTGAGATCCATATGATTGTTCGCTCAATGAGGATGTGCATCTTGGACTTGCAACCAAAGACTTTTCTTGGCCTGCACTACATACCCTTTCCACATTCCTTTCCCTTTTCTTATATATCCTTCCCCTTTTCACCATGTTGTTCCTGAATTTCTATTTATCATGTAATCATTTTGTAAACCTTTTTAACTGTATTTGTATCTGTTTTTTTATGAATAAACTGTCATCACTGAAAAAAATGAATATTAAAAGTCATAAATTAATATGAAAATTTATATTTTATGTTTAGATCATTTTAATGCTATTTTAGAGGTTATGTTGATGCTTTCTAGAGCTGTTTCTGTCATTTGATAAACATATAAAAAAATAAATAATTGTACAAACAAAAAAGATGAAAAATTTTAAATATTTGCTTTCAGCATTAAAAAAAAGTGAGGGGAAGGATGCTTAAACAAAAAATATTAGTATTTTTAAATATTTTTTTAAAAAAAATAAAATTAAAAAATCATAAGTGAATGACTCATTTAAAGTGAGAAATGCTATTATTTTTATTTAATGTTTGTTATAAATATAAACTTTGAAATAAGACATTGAGCTCTAGCATCAAAGTTAAAATGATTTTTTAAAAAAAAAATCTTGCCACATATCTTTTTTGAAGTAGGACTCAATACCTAAAGAAAATAATCACACAATCAAGAATAATACAGACTATACATATAATATTTAAATACAAGTATAATGTAATTTCAAAAGAATTTGAACTCAGAGTTTCAAACTAAAATGCCTTAAGTATTATGTCAATTTATTTGATTCAGTATTTTGTAGCATTTTATTTATTTACTGCGAATAAATTGTTATTTTTATTAACAAATTTGGTTTGTGTTTTTTTTTTATATATTTATTTCAAACATATGCCAATAGTACATCACTAGCTTTGAGAAATCATGTAATCTACTGAATAGCATTCAGAGCTAATGGAAATACAATTAATGCATTATGATCAGGATATTAAAATATTCAGAAGTAATCTTTCTATTTAGAAAGTCTAGTGCCTGAAGAATTAATTTTAAGTTGAATCTAGGAAAAAATATATAAAATACTTTTGGAATTATCATAATTAAGATATCTCTTAGAGCTAAAGTTATTTTGATCACCATCACCAGAATGTTTATTTTAAGATAGATGAATAGATACTTTTGTTAACTATTACATATATATATACACACACAGTAAATGCCAATTCAAACAATAGTATACTACACATCAATTAATATAATACATATTTTATATAGAATATAAAAAAGCATTTATCATTATGAATTTTTTTAAATATTTTGAATATCAAGAGAAAATGGTAAGTTATTGTCAAATTTTAAGTATTTGTCTGATGACAGTGATTAAATTACATGGAACTTTTGTAAAGGAATTTTGCAGTTTAAAATATAAAACTATAAAGGAAATGAATATATGATACTACAAGAGTAAACAAATGACAATACATTATAAAAGTCTATTTCAAAGAAATTGTAAAAGTGAATTTTATTTCTACAAAATCCAAAGGAATTTTAATAAGTTTGCGGATCAAGCCAAGTGAGGGTTCCAAGCAGTAAAAATTTCGGGCTCTCAAGCTCAAGTTAAAAAAAAAAATTTCAAGTAAAATCTCATTATGTTATTAACAAAACAGAAAAGTAATCAAAAATTTCATACCATAACACATTAAATGAATTTATTAAAAAACACATTTTTTACATGAATTTCCGTCTTGCTTTATTTTTTGCATATTCGTCAATTATTTTTGTAGTGTCAATTTGGCTTAAAATTCCCTGCTCTGTATACAGAATGGCCATATTATTTAACTTTTCTTCTCCTATCGTACTCCTTAAATAAATTTTGTATGCTTTAAATCAGAAACGATCTTTCTGCTAACGCATTAGATAACGGAATTGTTAAGCAAAGATTCAATAATATTTCAACATTCGGAAATGTTCAAGACATTTCTTTGGCGTTAAGATGTTAAAGAAAATTCATTTTTACCTTTCTCTAATCAAAATATAATTTAGAAAAAAGCCTCTGGGAATAAATCAGCTTCAGGAAAACAGCAAAAATTATTTACGATAATTTTTTCAAAATGTTGGGAATGGTCGAAATTTTTGTGTAATTAATATATATATACTTAATTTGGGCCTATTTACACTATACTAGATAGAATCCCGCCAAAACTCAAATAAATACCCTTCAAAAGCTTAAATAGTATCGCGTTATAGGATAGTTAATTATATACAAAAGAACATAATTTTCCTCAAATCCTAATGAAAAGACATTTTAAGATCTCCGGTGTCCCTTAGTATTCCGGGGCCCTACGCGCTGTTTAGTCGCTTACCGCTTAATCGGCCTGTGAAGTAGAAAGTAAATTATAATAATAATATGAATGTAAAACCTATAAATACTATTAAAAACTCATTAACCTATTTGGATAAAATTAGTTATCAATAGAAAATAAGATAGAGAACATTATTTAAAATAACTTTTCTCAAAGCAAAGGTTTCTTTGACACCCCTTCATAAAGAAATAGCAAAGAACATATGAAACTTTCTAATTGTCAGGTAGGAAGTTTGACTGATATCCGTACTTTCTTTACCATTAGCTACAAATAATTTCTTGAGTTTTTATCATAGTTTTAGGTTTTAATTAAAAATATCTAGTTATCCATTGTTGATTAATATTGCTGGATTGTCTGTCATTATATTACCTGGAAAAAATGTAAACCTGTTGTAAAAATCTTCAAATTTATTCAATCGACATTTTAATCCTGGTCATAAACATGTAAATAAACATGTAAACATTTTCAAAAAAGGTTCTTTAAACCACTATTGGCATTAAATATTAAATATTTCTAAAAAAAAAGTCATTTAATAAAAAAAGTAAGACAACCTGCAAACTTCAGAGCATTATTCATGTGGATAAATGTATGTGAAAACTGATCAAAAAGAATTGAAAAAAATCTATAAAATAAAATAAAAATACCTGATATTATTATGGCATTAAAAGATTTATAAGACTGAGATAAAATTAGTCTAAACATGCTGATACTACTAATAGTATTAAAAGTAGAATTGAAATTGTAAACTATGTCATAATAGGTAATTTAAAATACATACAACAATCCTCAATATAAGATTAATAATTGGGATAAAAAAGTTTGTTGGAGTGACATAAAAAATAAAGCTCTAGACTAAATGTCCCAAAATAAGTTTTAAAAAAACCTTCATCTTTGTATGTTTGAAAATGATGATAATATAAATATATTTTTTACCTTGGAACATCAATATCGTAGACTGGGGATTGAAGAAATCCAGCTAATAAAACTGAAAAAAAAAAGAAAATATTTATTTAATTAATTTTTTTTTTTAATATAACTTTTATAAATTTAGAATTCAAATTTGAAAAACTTTCATTATCAGTATTGGGAAATGGGAAATATCACACTCACAAAACATCACATGGAGGAGCATGAGAAAAAATTATTCATTACTATTTAAATATGCAGGGGAGAAGGTGAATTGAATCAAAGTATCTCTCCTCTTAATTCCATCATTACACAACTATTCTCCAGTATAGAAACTCAAACCATTATTTTTATTTTAATCATGTGTTACATCAATAATTTCTATTTACTAGGTGAATTATACCTATACAACATAAAAATCTCCATACTCATATTAAAAGTGTGATCTATTCCTCCGCCACAACATTTTTACTCAATGTAAAAACTGGGTTTTATCCTGTTTTAAGGTCTTGTGGAAGAGTGAATATTCACTGAATGACAAAGTTATTTCTTTTATTTTTGCCAATATATTTCCAATCTAAAATGTAGCATTTTGCAAATATTTACCAGTTAACCTTTCTCACTAAGCTATATTATTGAAATTTATATAAATCTCAAATATAAATTTTACAAATATATATATTTTTATTTCAAGATCTATTGATTTTATCTTTATCAGGTATTTTCAGAACCTCAAGAAAAATTCTATTCTTTCACATTTTCACACCTATAGAGAATAGCTTTCTGGGTTTAAATTCATATAAGAATTTGGGCTTGAAATTAATGAGAACCCCTTTTACCTTAACAAAAATCTCCAATAAAAGAGTTATTATAGATTAATGAGAAAAAATGTTTAGCCTCAGGAATTGTCAATTAGTAGTAATTGATAATTTCTTGATACACCAAACATTAAAGGTTACTTCTGTTTATCTGGATATTATCTTTTGATTTCTATTCTTTATTATAATAAAAATCCATGGAAATATTTAATGCAACATATATGATTCTTTGGAGAAGTTAAAAATGATATTTACAGAATGTCAAGAAAGATGTTGTTCTTTCACATTCTCATACATATAAAAATTAGCTTTCTGGGTTTAAATCCATATAAGAACATGGGTTTAAAGTAAAATAGGTCCTCTTTTAAACTTCAACAAAAATCTCCAACAAATGAGTTATAGGTTAATGAGAAAACTTTTTTAGCCTCAGAAATTGGCAAGGAGTAACATCAAAGATTAAATGCAATCTTTGTTTACATCAATACTACCTTCTCATTTATATTCTTTATTATAATAACAATCCATGAAAATATTTAATTCAATATATGTGTATATATTGTAAAGATATAACATGGTATGACATGAGATAGTGGCATAATACCATCATTCCCATTGAAAAGATACTAACAAATATAAAAACAGCATGAGAGTTATTATCAGAAGTAAACAACAATAATCAAAAGTCATTCCTTGTGAATCGATCTAAATTATCCAATTAAAGTTCAGTATCACCAGCAGTAATTAAGAATAACTAATAGTCATTCCTTGAGTCTGAGTTTACAAAAAGTTTAATATACTATTAAGGTGATCATTTGCATGCCCATATTTATGTGCTAAACTATCTATCATGATAAAGATACATTATTGGCATGCGGATAGATGCTAATTGTCATCAATGAAATGATCATATGATACCATAAATGTACTGACCAGCTATAAATTAGTTTCATATCTGCACAAATAAAAATGTGCTGAATGGACATTAGAGGTAATCTTGATAGGTGTACCATACAAATATCTATTTGGCTTTTGAAATGCAAACATATAACCCTACATTTATATACATCTGCCATTATTGCTTATGAAATAGCTCAAAATCATAAGAAACATAAAGAATATAATAGTCAACAATAGAAAATATAAATATATAACTTTAATCCATTTTATCTTGAATAGTTTTACTGGCATTATTAACAAATCTCTTAAAGCATAATGTAATATAATCATGCCATACACTTATTGACAATTAACAGAACAAATATATGAATGATTAAAAATATTAGCACACAAAAATTAATTTCAGAAACTCTTACTTTTCTTTACAATTATTTAATGAAGTTAACTAATAAATTCAGAAAATTTTGAAAAGTATGATAGTATGACAATTTCAAACCTAACAATATTCTATATAAGAAATATAATTTCATAAAACAAACAATGTTGTTTTATTATGATTCTTATTACTTAATTAACATCACTTTAACTCATTTATGTCTTTATGACAATGATTAACTCTAAAAACAACATTTATGTGTATCTAAAATCTATTTTTTCCCTTTTTAATAACTAAATCTGAAAACACATTTCATGATAAAACATTTAAAAAAATTTAAGTTAGCTAAAATCTTTTTTCCCCTTTATTTTGAAAATGGAAAGTTTACCACATGTTTTAACATTTTGAGAGGGATAAATTATGTATAGAATAAAATAATTAACCCTTAGGGTGTACAAATTCTGTTTGACTGAGTGAGTTAAAATTCTAAACTTTTGATTGGTCAATTACAGAATCAGCAGTAAAATATATTCATCTTTTAATATTATGTTTATTTTAGTTTCGTTTGTAAAAAGCAAATTAATAATTTACCGGAATATGAAAGTGAATGAAAGTTTTTTCAAAAATAAATTTGTGTTTATAATTATAAAAATATTTATAGTGGAGAGCCTAAAAAACGTTTGTAACCTATTAGAAAATGCTGCATTGTATGTTGTTGATTTCTTTCTCAATTTATGGTAAAAGTAAATAATTTTTACTAAAATCTTAATTATTTTTCTAAAATAATTTCATTTTCAGCATAATTTATCAAAATAATTTATAATATGTAAAAACAGATTAAATTTTCAGTTTAAATTTATCATAATAATTTCTAAATTCAGTTAACACAAGGTAAATTTATTCATTATTTTTATACAATGTACTACCAATAATTTCTTATAGTTTCAAATTATCAGATGAAAATAATAATAATTTCCAGATTAACTCAAATCTCAGGTCAAGATAGCACAGATTAAATTTATTCATTACTATCTCATCCATTAAATACTTCTCATAGTTTCAAATTATCAGATTAAAATGAAAATAATTTGCAGATTACAGATTTCTAGATTAGGTTAGTATACTTATTTCCAGGTCTGGTTAGCATAGGTTGAGACTACCATGATTTAGGATGGATGGCAAGGCTTGATAAAATTTCTTCCCAGAATATTCTTCTTTGTTCACATTTTTATAATGAACTAGGTTGCATGTTGAATTAGTGATGCTCAAATTTTTATTAAAGATTAGTAGTACATTGTTTTTTTCAACTGCATTTCACTAATCATTTTTGAAAACTAGAAGCAAGTTCAGATTAATGTTACTTCACACTGTTGTCCTTTCAAGAGCTGACTTGCTACTATTGTTCTCTGCTGATGAGACAGAGTGTTACTGCCTAGATATTAAAGTCTATTATCTATACACCAACTATTTTATATTTTTTAAAAACATTTGTTATTTATCCAGACATGAAAGCATTACCCTTGAGCATTTGATTTTTCATAACAAGATTATATCCCTTTTTGTTTTAATTAAAAATTCCAATTATACCTAATTATTGATAAATTGCTCTGTAAAATTATGTTTTTCTTTGTAATTGCTACAAATAAGATAATGTTTTAAATTTGCAAAACATTTTTCATTACTTTAGAGGGATAGAAACAAATGAAAAAAAAAATCAACTTCAATTAATTAAAAACAGCATTCTTTAAAATAGAATAATATTTTAATTTTTATTCTTCTTTAACAAAATTGATGAACATAAGAATAATTAATATTACTGAATAGAGAGAAAATATTTTTTTTAATAATATTGATTATTCATATTTCTATTATTTAAAAAAGTCTTAAATTTGTTATATTACTATTTAATGAATACTACTCTTTTAATAAATTTAATAATTACTATTTTAAAAAACATGGAAACAAATAATTTTCGTTTACCTATTAAATATAAATAATTAATTAATCTGTTTTATCTGAGTACAGATGAGACAGAGATGGGATGGAGGTAAACTTCTGTTCAGGTTATTTCCACTCTCATTCTAAACCTATTTGTTTTAAAAAAAAACATATGCCTGATTTGGCCAGAGTTGGTCATTTTTTAAAATATTACAATACTCATCCCATAAAATGATGAGACAATAAAGTGGAAATGAATATTTAATTCCTTATTATTTAAAATTGCATCAGACTATCTCTTTATTATACCAATAAATTCATAAGAAATTATATATATATATATATATATATATATATATATATATATATATATATATATATATTATATATATATATATATATATATATATATATTGTAACCTAGTGTTATTGACACTTGGTTTATTTGGCATTGTTTCCACAGGAAAACAATGCAATCCTTTTCTAGGAAATAAAAAAGTAAAATAATAATAATATTAAGTGATTAATAAAATATGCTATTTACTCACTGTAACGTGTTTTAAGCAAATAACTAAAAAATTTGGTAATCCAATGTCATTTTGAAGAAGAGCATGAATAATTTAATTAAAATATTAACAATAAGAGCAATTTAATATAGTATAAAAGCACATATTATAAACAGTAATTGATTTTGGATGGGTAGAGGGAGAGTAGATGAGTATCTTATCATAAAGCACAATAACTTCTGGTAAATTTTAAATTAATTTAGATAATAGTGTATATAGAATTATACATCACTAATAAGCATTGTTAATTAAATATACTTATTATTTTTCATTATTTGTCAATTTACTTTGTAATCCATTTAAATCATACGGAAAAATATAACTGTAATAAGTTTTTTTTTTCCTTTTCTTTTGTTTATGTTATAATTAAATGATTATTTTTCTGTAAGAGGTCGCTAAAAGAAGACTGCCAAATTTTGAAGAAAGTTTAGTCTGACATTAGTTTTACAAGGAAGAAGCAGTACTGAAATTCGGTAACAAATTTTTTATTATTTTTTATTGCAGAAATAAATATAAGTCCAGTAAATTTTTAATAATATCATGCGAGGCTAATCCTTTTTGATAAGATATTCTGTTTTCTGTTGCCATCTACCTATTTTAAAGCTTTTTATACGCAAAAATGTACTATCTTATGCTAAAGTTCAAAATGACCGTATTGACTACAGCAATCACGGAAAGTGTCATTATGTTTAAAATAAGTAATATAAGTAATTTCCAGGAAATAATCAATTATTTGTTAACTTTACCTTATTTAATTATCTTTTCGTGGTATAAAAGAAAAATTATAATTAAAAAGACATATTAGAAAAGCCAAGGAAAGTTAACTAGAAAATTTCGCGCTCTTTCTAAAAGAAATTGTCTGCTTTTGAAAATAATGTAAGTTCCCCATGTTAAAATATGTTTTATTCACTGAAAATTATCTAAAAATAATATTAATGATAAAGGATATTTACTTATGCACCTGTATATTTTTAAAAAGAAAATATAAATTTTCTCAAGGCAAATATCGGAAAATTTGTATGTGTGCATTTTATGGAGAATTCATTATTAAAGAAAAATTACAATTCCTAGAGTAGGAATAAAAACTACAAACATTAGTGACTTAATTATAACCATAATATAATATGTTATATTATACATCAACTGGAGTCGTTAAAACTTTATATCCACGTAAGTCAGCTGCAGTCGTTATAATAATAGTATTTTGGAAAATTTGCGCATTAGTTTTATTCCTAAGCCAGCTAGCTAAAAATGATACGTATCACCAATAGTAAAAAGAAAAGAATTGTATATGTGATCGTCTATCATCAAATATTCGTCATGTTAAAATATGTATTGTTTTCTTGGATCCCAAAATTATATCAGTTAATTCAAGGAAGAGTTAACATCCAACGCTGCTATGTTTTTCTTTGCTTAATTTATTAATTGCACCAGAATGGAGGCAACTTTTATATAAATGAAATAATAAAATGTGTTTCTTATTTTAAATTTGCTTCGTGAACTACGAATGGATCAAGTTCTTCATCTAGATAAATTGCCCAACGGAAAAACATTTTTCTAGTGAGATAATAAGCACTTGTTAAGTAATGATTTTTTTTACTAATTTGTAAAATTATGTGTATTTTTTTTATATCAACAGGTGAAAGGCTGTATAGTCAAGTAATATTTAAATGACCTTGTAATCATAAAGGTATGTTTTCATGTAATTATTCTAGGTTAAATTTATATTTGACATGGAAAAAAAAATTTTTTTTATAAAATGTGTTTACTTATGATATGCAATTATGGGTATAAATTTATATGTTAGATGCGTAAAAGAAGAAAAATTTAGATACTTAATAGGTAAAATATCTAGTTAAAATTATCAGAAGTAATTAAAGAGAAGTGCTATACAGAATATTACTTATTTAAAGTTTGAAACAAATTTATACTATGTTAATTGAGGAACTTATTCCCAATTATTCTTTATTAACGCATTCACTTGATTTAGTTCAAGATACTATAATACCAATTACTTGTTGAATGTTTCTTTGGCAAAGGTGAAAATTATTATGGTTAATTCTGTGATATCCATTGATTTCAGACGTTGATCTAAGTATACCCCGGAACATAAATTTAGTGTAATTAGTGTATTTGCTTGTCTTGCCCCGATATAGCATTGGTATATGCTTAAGATTCGCATAAGTAATAATTGTAATGTCTTTATTTTGTGGGATGGAAAATGATCTCCCCAAAAGCTTTATTTTCCATGAGGGGAATAGATAAAACTAGTATTCGGGTATGTTTATAACCCAAGTGATCGCTTCTCAGAGTTAGGACGATCAGTAATTTATATTGTATTTAGTGTATTTCATTCGTTAAAATCCCAGGAGAGGATTATATTTGGTGTGTGTTCCTATTATGCCCAAGTAAGAGGCAAGGACCCACCAAACTATTTTAATGTAGTAGTTAACTCTACAGACCTTCAGTGTTATTCCATATTCCTCATGAGAAAATAGAGATAATTCCACCACGGAAGGTGTTGATTATTGTGTTTTGTTTAGAAAGTTATGGCAAGATAACGGGTATATTGGAGGTTAATTCCTCACGATCCATTTAGTATAAATAGCGTGCTAGTATATATGATCAATGTCTGGATTGTGCGGCGGAATAGTGCTGGTAATCCCCATGTAAGTCAATGGAAAGAGTAAGTTTAAAATTGCGTGATTTAGAAATTTTTATTTGCCAATGGAGGGTTCAAATACTAGGTTTAATTCGGGTTAATGATTAATTAGCACTCACAATATAACTTATACTGAGGAATACAGTGTGTATAACAACTTCAGTTGTTATTAAGGTAAACATTAAAATAATAAGTGTAACTTCTGATAAATAACCCATAAATTATAATAAGTTATCTAAATAAAAACTATCATTTAATTAAAGATATGATAATAAAAATCGTTTGTACGCATTGCCTAGAATCAGATTATTTTTGTTTTAAAACAGATCGTTAGTCAATAAATTTAAATAGCCGTTCATATAAGATACACTAAATGGATGAGTTGATGTATCGATAATAATATTTATTTTGTTATATTCAATTTGCATAAATGTAAAAAGAAGATGAAGAAGTAGTTCGAATCCAGGTCTAAAAGTATAGACGAATTAATGTTAGTTATATTTTGTTTTATCCATATGGGATCGAATAAATTGTATATGTTTGTTTATTATGTTAATCATAAAGGATAGTTTTGTTAAACTGTAATAATAAATTATAGTCTTGTTACAAGTTGTTTTGAGTCATTTTTCTTGTGTGCTAAATAAAAGTGTATTTGCATAATACTTGCAATACTTTTCTTGAGTCCGAAATCATTTATGAAATCTTAATTTCAATACACCAGATAGACAATTGTAAGCAGATCCGAATATTTTAGTATATTTTAATTTAATAAGAATTAATTATGGGATTGAAAACTTCAGACCAAGACATTTTATTTTATGTGTGTGTAAAATCACTTTATTCCCAAACTACCAGCTTTGGTTGCACATTGTTCTGTACACATTTAAGTGAGGTGTCTAAGTAATAAATCTTAGTTAAATTATTGTGTTGTCATGGATAATGGAAGGACACAAAAGCACCCTTGTCTTTTCATCATTCCGACTGAGATTCTGGATAAAATGGCTGTATTATTCAAAATTATGCATTGTTATTGAATATGGTTATCATCTCGTTAAATATTATAATAGTTGATATGTGGATGAAGACACCTGGAATTTAAATAAGGTAAATGTTTCCTATAGCCGACCAGAATGTCAGTCATATGTGACAACACAATACTGCCGAGCATTTTTCTTAAACATAACAGAGAACCCTGAGATTAGTGTCATTATTATAAGTGCTCTTAAATTAAGAATTGATCAATTATGATCAACATTACAAGTGTGGCATGGCTTAAGAGATTGAAACTTCTGATTGTATAATAACAAAAATATTGAGATCATATTGGCAAATTAATAAATGTTTTGTTTTAGTCAGTAATATTAACAATGACATGAAATCATCATCATCATTGTCGAACAGTGCAAGTATTTACAGCTCAGAGAATGTGTTTTGGATAGAGAAAGAATGTTAGTTTATAATAAATTTTCTTTTTAAATTTATTTTATTAATGATAATTTTTTTTTAATTCTATCTCTGTCTGAACTGCATATCGCTGTAGCTGAATTATTATAACTAACCAAACGTCGAGCTATATTAGGTAAAATATAGGGTTTGTCTTCCGTCATAGACGGAAGCGATTAGATTTCCGAATTCTCTTTCATAGAAATGAAATCGTCTTTTACTAGGTTAGAATATATATATTGTAACGAGCACAGACGTTCGTTACATTGTTTTTTTATATATAATTATTAAACAAGTTAAAATAAAAAGTTCGCATTTAAAAACTTTCTTTAAAAATTAAAAATTGAAATTAAAATATCGTCTTAAACTCTTATATATTAAGTCGCACAGATAATAAAAATTATTAAAATAAAATTTTTATTAAAGAAAAAGGTATTTTTAAAACTAAATTTTAAAAAGATTTGGAGATAAAATTATATCTCTAAATCTGTCTTTAAATATATTTTTGATTTGGAAAACAGGGTAATTAATTAGAAATGGAAATGATTGTTAATTAGTTAAATGTAAACCAGCCTTCGGCATTTAAATGTAAAAACACCTGTCAGATAAGAAAACAATAAAAACTGTTAGCAAATAAGAAGAAATCCCTATGGAATCGGACCTCAACGAAAAGGATCATCTCATCGATGACGTAATGTAAATTCAATCCTTCACATTAATATAAAAGGAAAATTTTGGAAATTATTAATCAGTGACTAGTGACTGGAAATTGATTGATTATTGACGATGTAACAGCTAGGTGTTAGCGCTGGGGGGATTGAAAAAGACGCACAGCTTCAATCCCTTCAGTTCTGCTAAGAAAGAGAAAAAAATGGGCCATCGTTTATACAATGAGGACCAACTACACGAAAAACAAAATCTCCAAAGGATAAATAAATAAATCAACCGGATACTAATCTTCGGACGACGTGGGAATTCACGTTTAAACGGCCAGGAATATAATAGGATGAACTATTTCAATAACCGTAAGAACTTTAAAATTTATGAACAGTAAATTAAAAACTTTTCATATTTAAAATGATTTTAATATTATTCTATCTGACCAACAATATTTATTAATTGGTTATAATTGTATTTAATGTATTTAATTTGTAAAATCATTTCCATTTATTTATTTATTTATTTAATTTTGTTCTTTAAGTTGTTATGATTTCTGTTTTCCGTTAAATAAATTATAAAAAAAATGTTAAACTTGAGTCGGGCGTGAATGGCTGTATCGATTTGTAAAGATAATTAAGGGAGGGTAATCTTGGGTTGTTCATTTCGTGGTTGAATTGGTTCAATGGATTGGATATATTTATGTAATTAGTAGGTGTAAGCATGAGATCCGCTACGGGCAGGATTATAAAATACGCCACACACCCTCTGTTTGCCTATGGATGGGTTTGTAAGTCGGCAGAAGACCGCAGCCCATTCCTATGGAGTTTTTAGTTTATTGATCTACTTGCCCACAGATGTCACATTCCTGTGGGTGGAGTGTCAATGTCGTTTTTCTTTCTTCATATTGTTCAGATGTACATTCCTGACAATATAATTGTGTTGTCGTATCATGCTACATTGAATACATGAATGTATCAGATGGATTGGCGCCGGTTGATTGCGAAATGTGTTGCCTAGGGTTAAATAGGGATAGAATATTTTATTTTCGAATGCAAATCTATATAGTATATTCAGGCTCGATCCTATAAAACTATTAAATTTAAGTTGTTTATAGACGCTTGCATAGATTGGCTATCGGTTAAATATGTTTGCGTTTTCATATTTGATCAAAATATATAGACATTCGACAAATACTGATACCTTACGGTGAGTATCTAAAAGGTATTTATTCGGATGTCTTTTAAGTTATTGGTGACGATGCAGGTATCTTACGATGAATACTAGAGGGTTTCTTATATTTCCCTCTGCAATTGTCAGTAATCAATAACTTTGTATTTTGATCGTTTATGTTTACTTTGAAATGTTTTTGACCGTTGAAATCTATGTAACCGATCTATAGCAACATATTAAACAGGTTAATATAATCCCATCTGTGCGAACTTGATTAAAAATGTAAATTTATAATATAATAGTAACTCAATGTAAATTAAAGTAAAATCAAAGTTAAAAATAATGTTAAATGTTTAAATGTAAATCACTAAAATAATTTTAAACCTTATATATATGTGCATAAATAAATCTGTTTGTATGATAATTACTGGCAGTGGCTTACTTTATTCTTTTATATCCTAGTAAATGATATATATGCTCTTAGATTATCTTATTAAATCTCTGCTATTCCACTGAGCTAGTGACATGGGCTAACGACCGGAATCAAAATTTAAGAAAAAAAAAATATATATTTTTTTTTGACTCACGTATCTGCCTACTTTATAAATTTTTCTAGGTTCAAATGCCTAGATGGCGCCCCGTAGTGCAGTTTACGTTAAGTCGTTTTCTCCGGATCGTTACAATATATATATATATAACCATTAGAAACCAGTTAACACACAATCCCAATATAGTTAACAATCAAGAATTTCAAACTGTTGTCAAGGCAACCTTCTTTCATCAATAGAGGTGCAATTCCATATCCACCCATGGTCTCATATATTTACAAAGACACTAAAGATTGCAACTTGACTACAGAGATTGAAATTATTGATTGAAAGAAGTTTAAATAAATCTCCTTAAACAGGTAAATATAACCTGTTCTGAATGTAAGTTGCAATCTTTAATGTGGAGGTGGGATTCCACCTTCCATTTCTAAAAGGAAGTTGCTTTGACAACAGTTTGAAATTCTTGACTGTTATCTATATTGTGATTGTGTAAGTGCTGACTGTTTTCTAATGGTTACTTTATAAACCCATAATCTGCAATATATTTTTTGACTATCTAAGTTTTTTTTCTATGTATGTATTGTCACAAAGAATTTATCCTTTCATTAAAACAAATTCATATCATCAATAATCAATTTATTCCTGTTTCTATATCATTGCCACATTACTGGTCAATCATATGCACAACTATCAAGATGCACACTGATAAAACGACTGAATAATGCAAACGACTATACTATCATGAAAAAATGCTAAAAATAATCAATCTAATACTACCTTACTTTTGTTTGAATATGAAAAACATTGCAATTTTAAATTTGATTTAATGCAGATCATACAAGAATTATAAATGAAGAATATCAGGATAAAAAATTAAGAGGCAATTTTTATAAATCAATTTAATGATTATATAATAAATAGACAATCTATTAATATACAAATACAAAATTCTTGGGGAAAAATATGACATTTGTTTTTTTTTTTTTTTTTGTTTACTTGACTTCAGTTGATAACGATTACAAAATCGAATGTGCTTCTGCTTAATTAATATATATTGTTATTATATACCATTATTATAATTTAAAAAATAATGAAAACAACTAAAAATTTAAAATCTGTGCTTTTATCAATCTTGATACTGACATCTTTTGATTCATATTTAAGAATCTAATGATTTGTATTCAATATTGACATGAAATTTATGCCTAATGGGAAATAAATCTTATTTATGAGGAAGGTCAATAAAGAAGCAATTATATAATGTACAAAAATAATATGGGTATTCAAAAACTCTCAGAAAATTGCCATTAAATCAAAGACAACACACATTCTGATGATCATACTACCTCAACACCTTTACTATCACATCTATGTTGGTTTGTCATGGTTATTATACATAACCTGTACATACCATATGCCCATATAAATTAGTACTATTAACAATATTTATTCAATTTCCATGATCTCTTTACTTAAAAAAAAATATATATCCACCTCATATGATAATTTGTGTCTTATCTGCAATCACTTCCTCCTAATAAAATAATAAATTCCCTCAAAAGTGCCAAAATCATCATCTTAACAATAATCTTCAAATATCCCTATTCTGTAATGTGTGTTATTACAAACTTCTTCTTAAATAAACCTATCCACATCACTTTACATAATACAGAAATTGATTCTTTATATATATATATATATATATATAGAAATTGATTATTTATATATATATATATATATATATATATACCAAGTTTCTATTTTAAATGCAACATTTTTTATTACATACATTAACCCCCAATTCTGGATATAGAGAAAGAAAATATATGTAGTTTATATTCTTATGCTCAATCAATACATCACACATATATATTCTTCAATGATGATTTGATAAACTTTCTTCATTTTAAAACATAACTTCCATAACTATTTCACATTCTAAACTTTTACTCTGGATAGTATAATATTATTATTAACAAAATCAAAATACCGATATACAATATTATTATAGGTAACGCAATTTCCTCCTTTTGAATCACTCTTCCTCACAAATTCTTAGATTTCCCATGTTTATTTGTCTGACAATGCCTTAAAAACATTATTCCAAGAACTTCAATATAATCTCAATTACAACTTAACTTATTTTCTTTTTCAAAAGATGTATTCTTTTTTTCTACAATTAAATTCATTGTTCCTTTTACAAAAAAAAAATTCCCTCACTCTCTACAAAATGGGTTATGGAACAAAACAACATTTTCCATCAACACTAAAATATTTTGTTTTTCATGTTTAGTAATTGATTAATAAGATGTTTATTAATAATATTTAATAGCACTTAAATTAACATGATTTCACTCCTTTTTATAGACTATCACAAATTAATACAAATTTATTTAAAAAATGTATGTCATATTTTCAACTTAATCCAATCTTTCTAATTCCTACTATTTAATTGGGATACTTATAACATGCGAGTAATGAAGATACCGAAAAAAAAACTATTTTCTTTTACAATTTGAAGCTCGAATATCTAGACTTTTTAATTAAAATTAATCTTCTATCCCTTACTACAAGTTTTTCTCTCCAATAGAATGAACAATGTAAATTTAAAGATTGTTTATCCCATTTATAATTAATTATTAAGAAAAATAATAGATTATATTTTACTTTGTTCCCAACACTCTTCTTAATAATATTTAGGAAAGGCATTGGCAAGTCTACTTTTCATTTATCGGAAACATATTTCTAGTTATAATCTTTCAATTTCTAAGATCTGTTTTTGCCTGCCTTTAATCCGACGTCGAAAAAATAAAAATTTTCTTCCTCAATAAGTATGAATAAATTAAAAATATATACTGTACTCGTGCAGCTGCAGATATTTGTGCGGGTTTTTTTTTTTAATTTAATCTCCCTAACACCACTCTAGGTAAGTGACTGCCTGTTTTATTTTGTTTACTAGCTAAATTAATTCTTTTAGTGAATTAATACTTATATAATACTATTTTTAATCATACATTTCAAACAATAATATTGCATACTTACAAACCCTGTTGGACAATTGTTCGTAAAAGGCATTAAATAATGCTGGACTCCTGGGCCATCTGTTAGAATCAAAGTTTACATTTTTATATATTAGTCATTATATGATTAATTAAACACTTCTAAACATTTATCACAATACTATAAATATTTTAAAACTTTCATTATTATTTTTTAAATATTAACTAACTACATGATTGCAATAAATCTTATAAAATTAATTGGGGGAGGGGGGGCAATTCCTGTGAGGCCCCAGTGAGCTTTATATAAATTATTGTATATATATATATATCAATAAACAAAGAAAAGTACAAAATGAGCTCACCTTTACTGTAGCTTGAACATATATAAGCGTTCAATCCGTATTAATTTTATTAAGATAATTTCACTATAATCATATGGTATTCATAATCACTAGTATTAATTACAATTGTGGTATTATCATTTTATATACTTTGCGGGAGTTAATAGCTTTTTTTCATAACATAGATCATGTTGGATTTAGATGCCAATATTTTTCCAAGTATTTTCTATTCTAAATTTAGTGACTTTCTTTTTTTCTTTCTAGAGACAATTTTGAATGATTGTCTTAGTAGCTGCCATTATATATCTAATAATGGGAAATTCCATTTTTCATAATATTTAATGTTGAACATAAGCTTATAGTGGTCATTTAATGATATTCTTGCTTTGTGTTGATGAAATTTTACTTTTAATTATATGTTGGAATATTTCCAAGATCAAATTAAAATTGTTATATGTTTTTATATGAAATCAAATTTTATTTTCATTTTTTCACATACATTCAACTGTTAGATTTATATGAAATTCCATGTTTCATGTGACATTATTTTTCTCTCTTTTTAGGTATTTCTGGAGTTTCCAATAATATCGCTAACAAAAGAAATGATCAGGTGACATTTATATTTAAGAATACTGAAAATTATGGCAATTCTGTCAGAGGCAATAAATAATAGAAAAAAAATTATATTTATCTTTAACACTCTTACAGCCTTTTTCATTTAATTATTTGAAAGCAAGGTTAGTTTAACACATTTATTTAACTTATGATAATAACTGAAACACAGGCTTATTACATACCTGTGTCTATATATGTAATATATAGGGTATATGAGCACAGACTTTCACACAACCCACCACTCTCCACTCTATCTCATAACACTGATACACTTAAACACATATATGTTGAAAAGATAAATAATCACCAATATACATATTTCATGCTAAACCAGCAAATATCAGTTGGTCCAGATTACCATCTCTACACACATATGCTATAAGTGCTCAGATATATATTAAGATAGACAATCTTCGTACTTTAATGAACAGGCTTCAATGTACTCCACACTCCAACTCTTCAACCATCCATCCAATTGAAAATCTGATGATGGAATGCTCAAAGGCCACCCTAAGGCTGAGATTCTTGTCACACCCATGTTGATCTAAGATCAATCTGACCCCTCATGTACAGGACATAATCCATTTAATACATATACAAGGGATGGGCAGACATCTCCAATATGTAATAACTGAAACACAGGCTTATTATATACCTGTGTCTATATATGTAATATATAGGGTATATGAGCACAGACTTTCACACAACCCACCACTCTCCACTCTATCTCATAACACTGATTATTTAACATTATCATGTGAGCAGCTTATCATATTTTTACTTTTTTTCTGGATGATATTCTTGCAACCGATATTCTTGTGCACTCTACTATTTATAACTTAAACACACAGGCTTATTATATACCTGGGTTTTATATGAGCACAGACCTTCACATGATCCACCACTCTCCACACTATCTCATAACACTGATACACTTGAACACATATATGTTAAAAAGATAAATAATCACCACTATACGTATTTTATGCTATAGAAACGTCTGTATTCCCTTTTTAATCACTATTTCGTATTCATTTTTCAATAGGATAGCTAGATTTTCTGACATATGTCTCTTTACATCACATTATGCTAAAGAGATGAAACTCTTGTATCCAGTATTTCAAATTTAGTTTTTACTGAAATGATGATTCTTTGCACTATGTTACAGATTTAGGAAGCTCATCTGATAGTATATTGTTTGGAAATATTTTTTAGTTTGTTGGTTTTCTCTGAAAAATATGAATGTACTCTAGTATTATTTTTTTGCACATATAAAGTAATCTTATTGATAGAAAATGAAGAATCATTTTTTAGAAGTCTTTCTTCAGTTTTGGACTTTTTTTAAGACAGTAGCACGAGAATAATTTTTTGTTCTGTTCTATAGTGATAGTATAGTTCCATGTTTTGTATTTCTATCATCAATAGTTGTACTTGCTGCAATGTTTTTATGAGAGGAAGATGAACATGTAAATCCATATTTTTGATTTATTTATAAAGTTTATCTTATTACAAAAACATTTATAAATGCCAATTTCTGTTTCTGTGAATGCAGTTGAAAATAAAATACATAAGTAAATAAAACATAGGAATGTGAACAGACATATTTCAGTGCATAGTTGTCCCATTAAAAATAATTAAAAGAATGAAAAAACAATGGTTAGAGAAAAAGACAGGTGTTTTTAAAATAGTAGATCCTACAAGTTAATTTGGAAACAAACACAAATATAGGAAAGAGAGGGAAAAGTAAAAAGAAAAGAATTTAAAGAAACTCATATGGTAAGGGCAAATAACTTTCTAGGATCAATTAAGTTTGATCATCCATAATGTTTGAAAGACATGTTATCCTTTAAAGAAAAAATGCAAAAACAAAACTGCTTCCTTAAAGAAAGATATAAATGCCACCTGATTTTTGCCTTTGGCAAAATAGTCTAGTTGGTTTTGACAATCAGAATAAATCCAGTATTCATGTATCTGAAAATCATTGATTAAATTCATATGCAACTTATCACTAGTCAGCCAAAATTTCTAAAAGAAAAAAAACACTATTACTCAAAACATTGCCTCTATTGTGACTTGTATATTATTACAAACTAATATCCAGAAATAATGAAGTCACATTCTGATGTTTCATGCATCTTTACAAAAATATACTTCCTCCTATGTATTTTTGGGTTATGATACCCCTACAATATAAACTGTGTTTACATACTACACATGTTCTGGAAAGAATATTAATATCATTTCAATTGCTAATAATTGCAAATATAATATGGTGGAATACTGACTGTATTCAGTATTATATGTAAATTAATTTGTTAAATTGTTACATAATTATAAAATCAAATTTATTTAAATAAATTTCTGAAATATTAAGCACTACTAATTAAAGTTTAAAAATTACTTTTTTGGATCAACTGGAAACTTCCTTTCTCTGAATGATTTTATGGTATTAAAATAACCAATGTTTAGAATATTATTGAAATAACTTTCAGCTGTTAAACATAGCTAAAACAAATAACATAAAAATATAAATACTTTATTGCTTGTAGTGCATACATATATGGTGTGTGTGCATTATAAGATTAAAAATCAAACCATATGATAATAAGTGTGTTACATTAATATGTGTAATAATCAATTGTCCAATTGAATTTTCGAAAATAATGACAGGAAATAATTAATTTGAAGTCATAGGCTAAACATCTTAAGATGTCGCACATTTTTGGCTAACAAATACCATTAACAATAATAAATCTGCTTTAGTCTATAATTTTTTAATTGATTATTTCATAATTGCTATTAAATCAGAAAATTCAATTGTACAAGTAATTATTATATGAAAATTTAAATTCTACATTGTAAAAACAAATTATATTTAATGGTAGATATGAAAATATTTTCACATTAAAGACATTGCATACGTCTATGATATCTTAAAATAATTACTTATATAATCTACAGTTTATATTTATAAATACTCTCAGTAAAGTGCTAATGAACTCAGATTCACATAATATTAATTAACTTTGCTTCATTGTAAATTAATACTCGTATACACACAGAGACTCCACTTAAATGTATAATTCTTTAAATTTATTTTGATCAGATAAGCTTTCTATAGAATTTTCTAAAAAATAATGAGCTTAAATATAGACAACGTTTGATAAAAAAAAATCAACCAAGTTCTTGTAGGATATGTGCTTCAGTTAATCAAACCTGATATTTATTAGATTATTTAAATTAGTTGCTTTATAAGTTCTGCCTTATCAAATAATATTAATTCTTATCAAATAATATTACGCTGATAGAAAGAAGACTTTAATTAAATTACTGCTAAAATTCACAATATTTTACATCAGATTGAGTGTTGCAGTTCTACTTAAATAGAAACTAAGTTGTTATGGTTGATGTATCAGATGGTCTTTTGATCAGCTGATGATCTGAGTTTAAATTGATAGAAATCATGTATGCTTCCTATAATAGGTTAGCCAATAATCTAAATGTCTATAGTAGAAAGAAGTAAAATAATGTTAATATGCTGTATATATGTATATACAGCCATAGCTCAAAACCAGTCTGGCGATGGGGACCATCATAGTTAAAGGCTTTAGGTATTTTCTCTTGTAGCATTTATCATAAAAAATAAAAGAAATAAGCTTGTTTAGAGCTATTAGCATGCTCTTTATATATTACATATTGGTAATACAAGCTATATAGGTCATGTGACATATGACTGATTTTTACTGATATATATATATATATATATATTTAGTTTTTCCCTGAAGCTAAATGCCAGGGCATGTCTTATGCCAAAATGTCTAAAAGCAGAGAAATTTATATTGCTTAATTTTATAACAAATACATTTTTGATAGTATCTTATAATAAAAAGTTACTATATTCATATATTTGTTAATTTTATAGCTGTAAAATAATTTTGACAGCTTAATTTATAATATTTTAGTCTTGAATAAGTTCTATTAATATCCAAAGTATTTAAATTCTTAATACCTGATAAATTAAAATGAGAGGTAATGTATTTAACATTTAATACTGTTGATTTATTCATAATTTAACTGCCAAAATATTCTATAAAGCTAATACTAATCATATTTAAGTGTACTAATAACTAAATTGAATTCATAATGCATTAATATAACCTTAACACAAAATATTATAATTGTGTTTTAAATATACTTACTTAAAAGCAGATTAATAAAGTCAATAATAATTAAAGATAAGATTTAATGTAGTAGATATATGAATACCTGGATGAATGAATAAATGTAGTGCTTAATTTTAATATTTATTTGTTTTAAAATATTTACTAAATGTCTAATTTTAAAAGGCATTTTAAAATATATTCTGAGTAACTTTTTATAGTTTAAAACAAATAATAAATGAATGTATTAAATATTGTAAGTAATATCTTTATTTTAAAACAATGTAAATTTTAATCATGTAATATATTTTATTCTTATTCTAATATTCAAATTTGTAAGTATTTCAATAAGAAATATTTTTAATTTTTACTGTATAGACAGTGAAATTAATTTATTTTAAAACTAATTATTAATTAAATTTTTGGTTAGCAACCTTCCTTAGTTTTAGTGGAACATAGTTTGAAACCAATAAAAAGAAGGGGGCATAGATTTAAATGTCAATAATCATTATTTAAAGTGATCACCTGACCCAGGTTATGAATAGGTGAAATTGACATCTCCACTTCTCTCTCTCTCTCTCTCTCTCTCTCTCTCTCTCTCTCTCTCTCTCTCTCTCTCTCTCTCTCTCTCTCTCTCTCTCTCTCTCTCTCTCTCTCTCTCTCTCTCTCTCTCTCTCTCTCTCTCTCTCTCTCTCTCTCTCTCTCTCTCTCTCTCTCTCTCTCTCTCTCTCTCTCTCTCTCTCTCTCTCTCTCTCTCTCTCTCTCTCTCTCTCTCTCTCTCTCTCTCTCTCTCTCTCTCTCTCTCTCTCTCTCTCTCTCTCTCTCTCTCTCTCTCTCTCTCTCTCTCTCTCTCTCTCTCTCTCTCTCTCTCTCTCTCTCTCTCTCTCTCTCTCTCTCTCTCTCTCTCTCTCTCTTCTCTCTCTCTCTCTCTCTCTCTCTTTTTTTTTTTTTTTTTTTTTTTTTTTTTTTTTTTTTTTTTTTTTTTTTTTTTTTTTTTTTTTTTTTTCTCTCTCTCTCTCTCTCTCTCTCTCTCTCTCTCTCTCTCTCTCTCTCTCTCTCTCTCTCTCTCTCTCTCTCTCTCTCTCTCTCTCTCTCTCTCTCTCTCTCTCTCTCTCTCTCTCTCTCTCTCTCTCTCTCTCTCTCTCTCTCTCTCTCTCTCTCTCTCTCTCTCTCTCTCTCTCTCTCTCTCTCTCTCTCTCTCTCTCTCTCTCTCTCTCTCTCTCTCTCTCTCTCTCTCTCTCTCTCTCTCTCTCTCTCTCTCTCTCTCTCTCTCTCTCTCTCTCTCTCTCTCTCTCTCTCTCTCTCTCTCTCTCTCTCTCTCTCTCTCTCTCTCTCTCTCTCTCTCTCTCTCTCTCTCTCTCTCTCTCTCTCTCTCTCTCTCTCTCTCTCTCTCTCTCTCTCTCTCTCTCTCTCTCTCTCTCTCTCTCTCTCTCTCTCTCTCTCTCTCTCTCTCTCTCTCTCTCTCTCTCTCTCTCTCTCTCTCTCTCTCTCTCTCTCTCTCTCTCTCTCTCTCTCTCTCTCTCTCTCTCTCTCTCTCTCTCTCTCTCTCTCTCTCTCTCTCTCTCTCTCTCTCTCTCTCTCTCTCTCTCTCTCTCTCTCTCTCTCTCTCTCTCTCTCTCTCTCTCTCTCTCTCTCTCTCTCTCTCTCTCTCTCTCTAAAATTTCAACTTTTTTTCCACTCTGGAAATCATTTTTATTACATTTATGGTTTTAAAATTTCAGTTTTTAATTAACAATATAATTTCATTTAAACGTTTATTTTCTTGGCTTAAGTATGTTGGGGAAATTTTTTCAATTATCTGGGAACAATGTTTAAATTAAATGTGAAGCAACAAAAAATCTTTATTCAAGCCAGCTAAATTTATTGGTAAAATTAGTTAATAATCATTATAATGTTTAAACTTGGAGTAATTAAACACCATATCCTATGAAACTTCAAAGGACATTATTGTTATCATTATGACAAAGTACAAACTATTATCAATATCAAGATATATTTGTATGTCTATTTAATATTTAAGTTTGTTATAGAATATTAGAAATTGATATTCATAAATGCTTTGAATAACTTTATGACATTTCAATAAAATTACTTGTTTGTAATTTTTTATCTGATATTAATTTTCCATGAGTAATGAACTTCATAATTTTAGTTTAATAAGACTTATTACAACAAGTATATTATCAGTAATTTATAAAATGATTCTCATATCCACAAGAAGAAAATATTTAACTTGATATTAATAATGTTTTGCTTAATAGACAAATACTTGTGCTATTATTTAATAAACATTATATTAACATAAAACAGCATAAAAGAATTTTTGTTTGTTATGACTATCTGTTTCCCTCAAGAGAAAGGATATCTTTTCTTTGATCATGGGGAGATAAAATAATCAACTTGTGTTATTTAAAAACCCATAACAAATGTCTAAAATGTAAAATAAGTTACAGACTTCATAAATAATGTATTAAAATGATTCTGGAAAATAATATTTTATTTGAATTGATTTTAAGTGACTTTGCCTGTGATATTATTAATTTTATAAAAACATGCTAACCTTTTCTCTTTCTCCTTTGATGTTGTTATAGAAACCACTACTGTAGTTTAAGTCACTGACCTAAATAACTTGTTTAATTATTTGATTATAAATTTAGGATAACAATATAGGTAAAGGGCTTTATCTCAGAACTTGGATCAAAAGTATTAATTACAAGCAATAATTTATTATCTAATTATATGCTAATAGTGTGTCAAAAGATCTATAGTTTATTATATTTGAGTGTATCTCTTTTAGTTGATCTGCTGTGATATTTGACTAATATAAAAAATTTAAAAAAAGCTCACAGCCCATTCTCATTGTAATATTGCAATGGAAAAAAGAAGTGATAAATAAATAATAAATAATAGTACATTAAATAGATATGGGTAATAGAAAAATAGGTACACAGATAAAGATTCCAATATATAAACATATATATTGTTAGTTTCATAGATAGTCAGACAAACAGATAGATGGATGGATGGACAGATGGATGGACAGACAGACAGATAGATAGATAGATAGATAGATAGATAGATAGATAGATAGATAGATAGATAGATAGATAGATAGATAGATAGATAGATAGATGGATGGATGGATGGATAGATGGATGGATGGATAGATGGATAGATGGATAGATAGATAAATGGGTAGATAGATAGATAGATAGATAGATAGATAGATAGATAGATAGATAGATAGATAGATAGATAGATAGATAGATGGGTGGGTGGGTAAATGGATGGATGGATGGATAGAGAAACAGACAGACAGACAGACAGATAGATAGATAGATAGATAGATAGATAGATAGATAGATAGATAGATAGATAGATAGATAGATAGATAGATAGATAGATAGATAGATAGATAGATAGATAGATAGATAGATAGATAGATAGATAGATAGATAGATAGATAGATAGATAGATAGATAGATAGATAGATAGATAGATAGATAGATAGACATGTATAACTTACTCCTTGATATTCCTTTATAAGTGCTGAAGGATCATTATAAAAGTCTGGATATCCCACATTTAAATTCACAGCATCTAACTGAAATTAAAATAAAATTGCATAAGTTTTAAAACAATAAATAGAATTTGTTAAATCGTATATATATACTATTTAACAAATAGTATATTTAACATATATATATATGTATATATATTGTAACGGTCAGATTTGTGTGATTCAATAACATAGTGCAGAGTTTGACCACCACACAGAACTGCATCACCATCTAGGTAGCAAAGCCACCCGTAGTACTGAGTTCGAACATAGTTTATTGGTTCCACAATACAATCTACGAAACAACGCATCTGATGCTACATTAGTAAATATTTCCTTAGGCATGGTGGTCAAAGAGATGCAAGGGATTCAAGACTTTATTTTCGAGTTAGCCACTAATATTAAAGATTTATATTTTACAGAATCAAGGAAATATTATATTGAATGTGTATCGAATAAATAAAGATGTAATGGCAGACGTATAGTTTGAAATTATTTATTTAAACATTTTATACTAAATCATCTAATTAATAATATTTTGTTATATTTAAAATCTCAGTAGCAGGATTTCCGATACTGTTATATTTTACAAAGATATACATTTATTTATTTAAAATATTTTATATCAAATCATTCAACCAATAATATTTTGTTATATTTAAAATCTCAGTAGCAGTATTTCCGATACTGTTATATTTTACAAAAAGATACATTTATGTGGCTGATGTAATCCAGCTACCTAAATGCTCGAGCAAGTATTTCATGAGCATGCCTTAGGGATTTATATCTATGCAATGCAAGAGTCTAAAGTAGAATTAATAATCGTAATGGCGCCACATATTTATTTAATTAAAGAAGATATTTATTAATTACTATGTACAGACATTTATTTGAGAGTGAGTTATGTCACTAATGCAGAGACAAGTTATATATTGGGTAATAAAGTTAATAATTAAAAACACATGGTATGTCTAGAAAGGCGGTATGAGGGTGGAAATATATTGAGACTCCAAAGCTGTGGATGAGTTTAGAACAACGGGCTGGCATTTACCATAGGCCCAAAGAGATAAGGTGTCACTTAAGCATAATCAGGGGCAAGGGGTTTGTGCCATGATTACTTCCTGGCTGTGTGACGGTCGTCAAGCTCTACAGGAACATTTATTTGTCCACTTGTGTAGGATGACTGGGATTAATTTCAATCCTATAGAATCCAGAGTATCCAAGGCTTATAATAGGTCATTGTGTCTCCAAAATGTAACACATGTATAATCTACAGACTATTCTGTTAAGATTTAAATATATTTTATAACTCGGCCCTACATCATCAACATTTAATAAAGAATGTTTTTGACTCTCAAAGAAATGCGATTTATGGAATTATTACTTAAAAACTTAATAAAATATAAAACATCATCAACATTTAATAAAGAATGTTTTTGACTCTCAAAGAAATGTGATTTATGGAATTATTACTTAAAAACTTAATAAAATATAAAACAGTAGGTAAGCTGGGTGAGTATTAATAACTAATATGTCAGTCATTTGCTAAGTAGTAGACCCCTGCATCACAATAAATGAAGCATTGAATGTGTGTCGATTTATATGAAAATATTAAGTAATTTATAGAAGTAAATATTAATGAGGATTTGCAGGACCTGCATCCACTGTTTCAAGCAATCATGGATTTTCACTTAGAAAATTATGGAGATTTCCGAGCTGACCAGCCAACAGAAGTATATAATGAAATATATTAATAGGTTGCTAGACAAGATGGCAACCATCTTGATTAATATCTATATTTAAATTTGGTGAGGTCCAGTCGGAAATCTTATGAGCATGCTATAATTAGATAATAAAAATGTAAAATTTAGAAATACGTACCCAAGAAAAGATAGAATTAGGCAAGCTAGATTATTAAAGAAATTTATATAATAAATTAATCATTAAATTTATAATTTTACAATTTATAATTTTACAATTTATAGTTTACAAGTTATATATAGAGTGAGTGATAGCATGATATTATTTAGAGTACTCTAAGGTGTGGCTACAGGTACCTGTTTATACAAAATTTTCAGATTCAGTGGTCAGTAGCAAATTGTTCATGATTTCAAAATTAGCAGTTCTTTCCAGCATTCAGGTTATTCATTTATTTTAACAGCAGCAGCAGCAGCTTTCTAAGTGTTTGGGCAGCAGATTTTCTTGGTTGATTTTATGGAGGGCATATGCGAAGGTTCGGCATACGATCAACCATCTCCGGGGGGAGAATAGTCCGAGCGCTTTCTACTTGAACATATTGTGGTGGGTAAACTAATTAATGATTTCTGGAGACTCTCAACTGATCGAGAGCACAGCTAAAGTTTAACTAAAAGTTCTGAGAAAATTCAAAATGTCCTTTCTTTGATCTTATCTTTTCACTTTTGTTCTATTTTATTTTTGGATACACTCATTTGCCCCTAGGAGAATCAATACATTCTTGTAAGTTTAATTTATATAGAAAGCTGCATTTCTATTGTTCAAGTTTATTTTTACCTTTACATTTTGTAATTAAAGATTTTAGGAAATTTTTCTTTTTAATTAATCTATTATCTCTCACCTTTACTTTTAAAATTCCAAATACAAAAGGGAATATACAATTATTTTACTTTTACTTAAATTATTATTAAATATGAAATTGAAACACAGCAATAAATAACGAACTTTATAATTAAAATAAATGGTTAAAATTATATATTTTTATATAACTAAAAGAGAAATACAAACTATATCATTTATTTTTATTTATTGCTTTAAATTTTGTTATCGAAATGTGTGTGTGCGCATGGTGAATTATACATATATTTATACATTTTTTAAATATTGCTACACACACAATTCGATACCAAAAAGTTTAAATTTGGGTAGGAGAGGGTGGTGGGTGAGAGACGATAGAAAATGTGAAACTTAAGATTCGAATGCGAATCTTACTGTTTCAATATATATATATATAAGATCCTTATATAAGATATATTATATACCGAAGGTAATATATAATAAAATAACTTATACACGAATATGTAGAAAAGTATCAGCTATTACAGTAATAAATTTTGATATAAATTAATATATATATACATTACCAGAAAGAAGATATCACTAGATTTACTATCTATAATATTTTACATTAGCACATTAGCATTCTTTAGATTTTTTAACCACTGATATTTATATAGAAAAAGGTTATAATTTACTGGAGCATACATTTAACCTTAGATCTCTACTAGAGGTTTAACCACTTTTAGTATATTAATTTATATCTACTAGATCATAAGATCTGGAGACCCCTTAGAATATCAAGTTGGCCAAACTGCGGATTATTGCATAATAACAATAATGATTAATATAAAGGACCTACTAAATAAACAATATAACATTTATTCTAAATGCATTAAGTTATGTTTAAACCCACACTATAATGATTTGTAATTATTGTATCTATAACTATGATAATTTAACATGTATTTATTCTGACTATATCGAAATTACTTCAATGAGACTAGCTCTTAATCTTATATCTTGTATAAACTTATAGAGCTTGTTCAATATCTTTCTGAATACCCTCATGGACAAAGTTTCAATAATAAATCAATAATCTCGGTGATTTAATTAATAAAACTTGCTTGTGCATGTTAAGCCTAAGTATGTGCATATATATATTGGTGCGCTTCTGAATTTTATTTAGCCGGCGGCACTAACGTAGATTCCAATAAAGTCTTATCATAGTCATATGAACGAATATTACGTATTTGATTGCTCTTATCAATATGCAGTCAGTATCATGTAAATTGACTATCATCACATATATTAATAATATAACCAAATACAAAATTAACAAATACTTGTACTACGTACAAAAAAAATATCACCCTTAAATCTCTGATTCAATATCTAAGAGACATATGGAATCATCTGTTCAATGGACATGTGTCAAAATATAGCTGTAAAATAAGGCACGTGAAATCTGTAGAAAGTACTTTACTAAATGTATCCAACTTCATCGATATCCTATTTACTATATAAACGCGTATGTGATATATATATTATAATAAAACTAGAATCAGTTTAAAACTTTTTTTTAATTAATAAGTCAAGCCTACATTAATAAATCAAAAAAATGAAAACACATTCCCGTGTTAGTGAATTCCTTAACTTTATTTCCTGCTTTTCTTTTTTAAATAAAATATTTACTGATCCTAATAAAATCTGATAGAATTCAGAGACGTTAATTTTGAACAATAATTTCCATTGATAATTTAATTCTGATTGTTATTTATACGGGTTACATAAATAATGTTACTTTCTAAAAACTTTAATAATTATTAGAAGAATTTGAAAGAGCGAAACTATTTATTGTGATTAAATATTTTAGCTGTAAAGTTTAGCCTTTACGAATCAATCTCTCATTTTTAAAACACTGAAAACTAATATTGCAGTAATACAATATAGTATAATTTAGACAATATATGTTAATTTAATGGGAATAAACTAATAAGCAATGATCAAATATGAAGTCTATAAGTAAAAAAAGTTAATTTGAAAATTAAATCAAATTCACAAATGTCTGCGAATTCAAATAGTTTTCATATAGTTATCTCAATCAGCCTTTAGGCAACATCCCATGATCCCCATTTCCTATACTTGCTCACAACTGGTATTAAACAGGCAAACCCTCTATCCAGTAGTGCCACTCAATTGCAAGCCAGAGTAATCAATGGATGCCAGAAGTCTTGTGCATAAATCTCTATCTAGTGCCTACTCATCCAATATCCCCAGACTAGTTTCTGGCTTGTGACCTTCATCAGTGAAGCATTGGATCGGAGAGCACTGTACCTAGATCTCAGGATATAATGCAGCCTCCAATGGCCAAGTTTTATCTCTACATAACTACAAAACTATGAGAATAAAATTGAAAACAATAATATTTTCAATCTAAGCTCATTATCCTATATTGTCATATAGAAACTCAGTTCAGTTCCCATACATTTTGGTGTCTTTGGTTCTTTCATAACCATAGCCATCCTACCCTATTAGGCAGAATTAGTATTAAACCACCAAACATCACATGATCCCATTTCCTATGCTTGCTCATAACTGTTATTAAAACAGGCAAAACTGTCCATTTAGTAGTGCCAATCAGTGCAAGCCAGAGTAATCAATGAATGCCAGAAGGCTTATGCATAAAATGCCTTTTTATTGTCTACTGATCCAATATCTACAGACTAATTTTCCTCGGTGAGGAGCCTTCGATCTGAGAGTATTGCACCTAGATCTTAGGATCTAATGCAACACTCCAGAAGCCACTTTTTAACTCTATGTAACTACAAAACTATGAGAATAAAATTTGAAAACAATAATATTTTCAATCTAAGCTCATTAACCTATATAGTCATATCAGTCTGAACTCAATTCAGCACCCATACATTTTGATGTCTTGGGTTCTTTAATAACCATTGCCACCACTATTTTATTAGGCAGGATTAGTATTAAGCCACCAAACATCACATGATCACCATTTTCTATGCTTGCTCATAATTGTTATTTATATGGATTACATAAATAATATTATTTTCTAATAACTTCAATAACTATTAGAAGAATGTGAGAGAGTGAAACTGTTTATTCTGATTAAATATTTTTGCTGAGTGGCACTACTGTATGGAGAGTTTTGTCTGTTTTAATATGAGAAAGCATAGGAAATGGTGATCATGTGATGTTTGGTGATTTAATACCAATCCTGCCTAATAGGATAGTGGTGGATATATGGTTATTAAAGAACTGAAGACACCAAAATATATTGGTACTGAACTGAATTCAGACCTATATGACTATATAGGATAATGGGCTTAGATTGAAAATATTGTGTTTTCAATTTTATTCTCATAGTTTTGTAGTTAAGTAGAAACAAAATATGGCTGCTGGAGGGTTGCATTAAATCCTAAGATCTAGGTGCAGTGCTGTCAGATCCAAGGCTCCTCACTGATGAATGCCACAAGCTATAAATTAGTCTGGGGACATTGGATGAATAGGCACTAGACAGGGATTTCCTGTATAATCCTTCTGGCATCTGTTGATTGCTCTTGCTTGTACTGAATGGCACTACTATATGGAGAGTTTTGCCTTTAGGCAACAGTCAGCAAAGCTCCTCTGCAATAATAAAATATTTATTCTTTTTATAGCTCAAGCTATCCCAAATTCAAAATTAAAGAAGATTACCAAAGTAGAAAAAACTCTACAACATAACCAATGGTTTCCTTTCCAAGCCAAACTTCTCAAGTGCCAGAGGATAAAAAACATAGCAACATATATATATATATATATATATATATATTAATTATACCTCCCACAATTCCCAATAATATTCCACACACCATTTAATATTAAAAGAACTTAAGTTAATTGCTTAAGAATCATAAATTTTTAATAATAGAGATTCTTTAATTCTTTTTTTATTTCATCTCTTTCCAAGAAGACACCTTTAGCCTCACCAAATTGGGAATGGGCTCCCAAGTCACAATTTTCATCAGTTCAATGTCAATAATGTTTCAGTATAAAATCTGGTTATTGAACACATCCAGCATTATATATTTATAAATAAAGTCAAAAGAGTGACCAAGTTAAGATATCTACCCTGTTATCCTTTGCTGGTGAAGTCATTTTGCAAGTAGATAAACAGTTAGGTGACCTTTAAAATATTGATGACATTCCATATTAAGTCTAAATAGAAAATTGAATATTTATTTTCAGCTGGTAGTATCTAAGTGAGAGGTGCATCTACACTTTTGAATAAGAAAACAATCATCTCACAAACAATATCTTAACATTTGAATCTCTCTGACGATTTTAAATGTCTGATTTGATCACAAACATTCTGTATATCTACATTTTTTTTTATTTCATATTCAAAAAAAAAAACTTAAATTTATCAGTGACTAGGTTAAAGAATTAATCTTGTTACTCTATCCAATATCATCAATCTCCATATTGTTTTTCCCTAGTCAATTGTGGTCTCATTTTTTTCTACTTCACAATGCTCATCAATGTCCCAGTTAGTAGAAGATAGTTTTTTTGAAATTTATGTAATCTTTCTTCTCTTGAAAATAATATATAGTTAGAGATGAATAAATAAAAACGCTATTGAATGACATTTAGATCTATAACTCAGGTACTAAGGAGTTTCTGTACTTATCTACAAATACTACTTTAGCTAATGAATTATACATTGTCTGAGATATTGAAACTTGTAATTTAATTTGTCTATCACAATTTAATAAAAGACAATTCTCATCCCTACAGATATTCCCAACTTTTATCCTGACTTCAAAAACGTTCCTCTGATATCTCAGTTGAAATATTAGAAATCAGGGGAAATAAAGCATTGTGTTTTTTGGTCTTACACTCAGATATGAAACCAGTAAATCCATCCTTCTGGCTAATGCATGTTGGTGAGCAGCCCATTCATGTACATTTACTATATTCGTATGAATAGACATTGGAAATTTATCCTGCTTGACTTCTTTAAGATCTCAAAGCAGAATCAAATAAACTCATTTCAATTAAGAGCAAACTTTTTTCTGTGAGATATACAATTAGTGTGAGTAAAATGTACATATATTTAGCCAAAAATAATAATTTAAAGATATATTTAAAAATTTTGTAAAATTTGATATTTCAGTTATATATTACAGTTTGCTGAAATTTATATTGTTAGTTTCCTTAATATTTAAAATGTATATTTGTTATTTATTTATTAGACTAGAAATTACCCATTACTGAATAATATTTCTGTAATGTAATTTTCACTTATCATGCAAAGTAGGGATGGTTTCTATCAGCTTTTAACGCCTTGTGGAGGCACGTAATTATAAACATATGACCAAAGGTATGTAAAAAAAATCTATGAATCCTAACATGCACATTCTATGCTGAACCATCACTCATCAATTGGCCCATATCACAATCCCTTAGAGGTATCGTTATCCTTGTTCAGTATTAATATAGATAGATAGAAGAATGCTACACTTTAATTGATAAGAATCGTTTCAAAGAATGACGCTGACAATTTAATAGATATAAAAAAATACTTTTCGTTAAGTCTGCATTGAATTTTATGAAGCCCAAAGCGGATATTCCTTACCCAAGGGTTGTGTCCAAGACTCGAAAAGCACAGTTATGGCCGTCCGGTTATGGATGGATCCTGGGGGGGGGGGGTAGTTTGGGGACATGTCATCTGGGAGAGAGTCATCTCTGCTCTTTAATATTTTGTCTTAAATGGACTGTCTTTTTTGATCGACTCTCATTGAGTTGATGTTTGAATATGGTATTTAGTTTTTCTTCGATACCTGAAACTCCTAGTTTATTATGTAAGGCAGTTGGACTAATGTTAGCCACTGCCCATTTATATAATTCTAGGATATACTTTTGATATCTTTGGCCCACAGGTGCAGGTGACGGAATGTGGTCCCAGTACAATTGAGCCTATAGAATGATTAATGTGTTTTTCATCTATGGAGAGTACCCATAGGACTTATTTGTAACCTTTGACCAATAAAGGTATTTTTTGGAATATACAGTTAAAAAAATGTAGTTTAGCTTTTTTTATTTACTATGCATTAGAATGTTAAGTTTCTGCCCCCATTCCCTTTCTCCTTTAACGAATAGGATAATAGTTATGTTAAAATGTATTCTAACCTTTATTAAAGCTCGTTGCTTAGTTGTTGCATCCATCCAATTGATATCTTTTAGAATAGATCGTAAGGTATCGTCCATAATTGAAACAATCTCGGAAACCTAAATATTAAAATGAATAATAAAATATTAGGATATTGAATTAGTATTTTAATTATCCATATGTAATATTTAAAACTATTATCATTATTGTCATTCGATATATTATTATTGTTATTATTATTATTTATGAAGTATTATATTCTAACTTTCATCTTTTATTCTTCTATTTGCATTGATAATTTATAAATAATTAAACAAATCAATTTTTATGTATCACTGTAACAAGTCTTTTTTAATTTAATTTAATTAATCTGATAGTTTCAATTGATTAACAGTCTTTATCTTCAGAATTAAAATATATATGATACGTGAATACATAAATAGTTTATCATATAAACAATGCAATCAAACATTATATGACATATAAAAAAGAGACATTTTATAATGGGTATAATTTGTATTGTTTATGTGATAAACTACTTTATGTATTCATGTATTCATATACATTTTTTTCTGAATAAGACTGCAGTTAATACAGTGGTAGACAAAAGTGTATTTGTCCAATTCATAGTCGTAGTAATTGTTAATGAACCATTACTTTATATTAATCTTAAATAATTCTGATACTTTTTCAATTAATAATAAAGAGAGTTAAATAGAAAAAAATTGTATTATGTTGCATGTATTAGTTTACAATTAAAAAAAATAGAGGTGTCTTTAAAATTTAATGTATTTTAATTATATGCAACTTATGCTATGTTCACCTAACCTTAGTGATGTATACATAAAAATTTACATGCTCTGGAATTGGTAGAAATATCAGTGTGATCATAATTAATGTTTATTTATATATTTAATATTAATATATTAAATTTTATAAAGTTAATCCAGTTTTGTTTTTTACATACACACATTTATCATTTGTTTAACCTTATATTAGTATCCAGTGATATTTGGTGCATTAGTGGAATTTCATATTTTGGATAGCTGATTCTATTCCTCTTCCCAAATGTCAACATTTTTATCAGAAAATAATCATTTGACTGGATTTTTTTTCTTATGTTGTATAAACTTTGATAATCAAACTTTGTTTAAAATCTAGTTATTTGAATAAGTATCGCGTTTGAAAATACTAATTTATGATTATCTAAATTATTTTATACTTTTGAAAATCTTCAACATGCCATCATCTGATTTTCAGTGATATGGGTGACTGAATAGTTGGAAAGTGGAGAAGATTGAGAGCTGTCCATTAAAGTATGAAGATTTGCTGTCTTAATATGAACCAAGCACTTATATATATATATATATAATAAATAAAATATCCGTTAATTAAAAACAATATTGTAATTATAATTAAAATAATATTTTTAACGATTTATAAACAATTACAAACAATCTTAAAATCCGCAGAAGTACTTTCGGTTACTTTCTAACCTGCCTCAACTGCCATTAAATTCAAAAACCAAAAGCGGAAGCAATGTGGAATTTGAATTGATGGCGTTTGCTTCTGCTTTTGGTTTTTGAATTTAATGGCAGATGAGGCAGGTTATAAAGTAACCGAAAGTACTTCTGCGGATTTTAAGATTGTTTGTAATTGTTTATAAACCGTTAAAAATATTATTTCAATTATAATTACAATATATATATATATATATGGGAGCTGATAATCCATACCAATTATTAAGTGCTGGTTCAGCATGAAATATGTATATTGGAGATCATTAATATTTTTCATATATATATATTGTGCCATTACAATTTGGTCACTAGCCAAATTTATAGTAATGTGCATGTAGAAAAGGTAAACCAAAAATCATCATCACATTTTTATATAATCATAAATGAAGCTGTAGGGCATCCAAGTTCAAACCCTACAAGGTCCAGTTCTAAAAGCTTTAAACAGAGAAAGAATGGGTCAACAATTACATGCTTTACTTGTTTGTGTGTTGATAGAAAGGTAATACACACATTTAAACTATTTAATATTTAAATTTTTCTTTAAAAAGCAAAGTTATAATGCATACATATAGGCAATGTATGTGTAAATTATTTAATTGTTTTATATTTCAAATATTAAACATTTTAACTTTCTTTAAAACTAACCTATGCTTGATCAATTCTAACATCTTATTCTATACTTTTATTTTGCTTTTCTTTAATTATAATTGGGATTTAAAAGTTACAGACTTAATTAAATAATTGGGTTATAATTACTAAGCTAGCAATCATATTATTTAAGGTTAGTTTATGAATGATTTGAAAGAATGAAGGATGTGTGTACATTACATACAAAAATTTACATTTCCTAAATATTGAAAGAAAAGGAAGTATTAAATCTGTCAAATTATTTTTTTGTACAATTGTTTGTTAAAAGAGGAAATCTGTTTAATCAGATATCAATCTTTGTAGCAATTTTTTTTTTTGTAAATAATTGTTTTTCACTTTGGAAGCTTATAATGGGTCAGAACTATAATTGTGAAATTGTCTTATCTCAAGGTCTAAAGAAGGAAGCTCAAAGATTTGAAGTGTTACCTGGATGTTAAAAAGAAAAAAAAAGAAAAGAAAGGAAATAAGGATTGAGTCTATTTTTTTTTTTTAAACAAAAGTGTCTGGAAAAAGGATTAAACTTTTCAGTTGAAAAATAATTTAGTTGAAAATAAATTAGAGATCTAATTAAAACAAATTTGTCCAAAAATAGCAAGTGATGCTATCTCTGATTGGTTAAGTTAGCTAAAAATTGGATATAAAAAGCTGTCTTGAATTATTATTAGGATTATTGTTTATGATTCAGATTATTAAACTATCCAATTGAATGCTGAAAATATAAGAAATGTCTGGCTAGAAAAATTATATGTATGTCCCAACGGTTCCGGACCATCTGGGGAAGCTGCACATCACATAGGAAAGAAAAGATGTGTCTAAAATAATATTCTACACCTTTCAACTGACCAGAGAAATAAGATGTTTTTAATAGAAGGAAGAAAGCATTCACCTGCATTCAAAGAAGATGAATTAATCTACTGATAAATATTAATCATCAAGTCCAATTAATTGTTACAACAACTGATTTTAAACTCAAGAAAATTTATAAATGTGAAAACAACTGCTGTATTTCATCCACATGCTTGACAGGAAGAGAAGAAAAATTAATATAATGATTTCCAAATTATCCACTAAAGCAAATAACCTCAATAGAGTCATCATCATCAAATAGTTATACACCTCAAGAAAGAGATTGTTCCCAGTAAAACGGAAATGGTAGCTGCAGAAATATAAACATTATACAAGACAAGTTTGAACCCTTGGAAATTTGCCACAAACAAAAGATCGGTAATATGACTTTTTATATCTATTTTCTTTATGATATCAGTCTTAAGAAACATTTTAGCAATAAAGTGGTATATTTTATTTAAAGAACCTTTAAAGACTATTCAGATCGATTAAAACAAGAATGTCTTACTAAAAATAACTTTGAGCTTCATAAATGATCTTGAATGTATGAAAATGATTTGTTTATTAATTTTACAATATTAATGTGTAAAACAATTTTTTTTTATGGTATTATGATTTTAGTTTTAACTAATATATTATTATTTTGGTTTTAAATAATATTTTGTTATCATGGGATAAAACACGCACATACATAATGATATTTTATATGTGTATAATTGTGAGTGAATGTGAAATAATGAGTAGTATTAGAATATTGGATTATTTTGTTTCAAGTTAAGTATAGCATTTCTGAGGTAGAAGAACGGGGGAGGAGATAATGATTTAAAACTCTTTTCTAAAACTTGCTCTTTCAATTTTACTAACATTTTTTTTTTACATTCTATTTACATGTTGGATTTTTAAAGTATGTGTGCTAATGAGCAGATAATATTTTTTTTCTTGAAATACTTTTCTCATGGAGTGAAAATCATGGTCAATGTGACGTTCAACTTAATACAAATACATTTGAAGGGAAAGGGGGAAGAACTTAAAATTAATCTGAGGATTGTTATATAATCAATTATTATTATTATTATTCATGTCAATTTTCATATTATCTAGAAATTTTTATGTATATGTTAGAAATGTAGTAATAAATATTAGTTTGTTTTATTAAACGAGGCGTATATATTTCATTAAGTGTAGTCTTGGTTAAGTGTGATTATTCATCATCATCAATGGTTGAATATTAGTTATTTAAGATATAAGTAAATATGCTAAAATTAAGCAATAATTATGAATTTCTTTATAAAAATTAGTTTTATGTTTAGGCTTAGTCCTAGAGCTGTAGTTGAAACCATTGTCATTATTGTTATTATTATCATCATCATCATCGTCATCAACATTTTAATTAATGAGCTGTTTAACTGTTTAAAGGCCATAAATAAATATTGATTTTATAATATTTAGTGATCTCTTAGTATTAGTATAACCACATCCCATCATCTATTTCATGCAAGGATGAGTGAATTGCCATCCTAAATTAGTTATATATAATCTGAGCTAGTGAACTTATAAAAATATTGAAACACATTTGTTTTGTTAAGATCTGAGAAATGATTTATGTTCAATGAACTCCACTGTGGTTTAAAGATGTTTTACTTTTACCTAACTATTAGTGCTTATAGTGATATGGCTCAAAAAGCAAAATCTCTCATTTTTATTAGAAATAAAGTACCAAAAAGGGATTCAAACCCGGTACATGTGAAAGGTTATCAGATATAACCGTGTCTAGATTCAGATAATCTAGTGGCGCCCTGCTAGACTATATTCACTTAGTATTTGTTTAAACATGCACTTAACATCAAACCAAGAAATGAAAGTGGATAAGACCTACAGTCTGTATACCTGAGTTATATTTTATTGAAATTACTAGTGTACTCACTTCACGTGATTTCCATATACCTGAGTTTATACCTTGTTATTAATAATTTGCTCATAATTTCCTTATAATTCTTGATAGTGTTATATTTTGAACCTTTACTTAGTTATTTCTATTTGAACTCATTTATTATGTTACAATATATATATTGAAACCTTTGGTTGTAACCGAAACTTCCTTAGTTTGAAGCTAGTTTTGCTAAGATTAACTTAGATCAAACTTTTCCTCATAAAATGTGTTAAATTTGATATAAAATTATTTAAACAGTATCAATTTTAAAATAAAAGTTGAATAAACTTTTATAAATTATTTGATACATAAGGAAACTCATTCATATACGTTTGAAATAGAAATTGTTTCATTATAATGTAAATGTAACAGGGATTTAAAGCATCACAAATGATCAAATTTAATATAGTTTATTTATTAAAGTTGTTTTGCAGGTAGTTATTAATAATTTAGATGAATTAGCAAGAGGAATAGGTGTTTATAAAGTAGCCATGAGTTCTAGTAGTAGAAAACAAACAGGATTGATGAAAAACGTATTGGTTAGTGGAATAAAAAAAATTAGCTATAGAATATTTAGTGAAAAAAAATTGTATGGGAAATTTAGGGTTAATTTAAAGTATTAAAACTGTAAAAGCAGAATTGCTTGTGTGTGAGGGTGCATACATTCTATACATGTAGAATTTTAATAAAAATAATCATTAATTGTTATTAGGCATGTATGGTATCGTTGGAAAGCTTGCTGAAAGAGCAATAATTTTATTTTAATTGCATATCCATTGCAACCAATTCTCATTCAAAATTTTGAGTTCAAATTCTGTCTGCTATGTATTTTTTTAAATAAAAATTTTCATTTTGCTCTTTCAAGCAGTTTTCACAAGAAATTGGGGGAAATCCAGCAAAAAAATGATTTCTGTCCGAATGGGAACAATTAAGTTAAAGTCAATAATAAATAAACAATTAAAAATAGGGTGTATGGTTTAATTGACAAAAGGCATTATTTAGAGATTAATTGGCAGGATCTGACAATAAAAACTCAGCCATTTTCTGGGAAGGGGCTTCTTCTTCATTTTGTCTGGGGTATAATTCTGTTCGGGTTTTAAACCATCAATTTAAGCTAATATAGAGTAAGTTTATGGTCCTTCCTGGTTCAATGACTGACTGAAAACTTGAATCAAAAATTGTATTATTGAGAAAATATGATACTTTCTTAAGCTTTCCACGTCAAGCATTTATTAATTCTTCTTGAAATTAACCGTTATCATGATTCTATATTGCACAACTAATCGGAAAGTAATACAACATCAGCAGATGACAAAATTTTATTTGGAGAAAAGTACGGAAACCATTGGATTTATGAATATTTATTCCAAATGTTCGCATCTAATGGTGGATAAATATGGCTATTTGCGTTACAAAAGATTTAGAAAGAAAATATTCATCATAAAAGAAAAGTGTGGAACTGAACTATGATACAAATGTATAAGTTAAAATCCCACCCAAAATGTTGTTTGGATCACCAATGTCTTAAAAAGCTGATTTGTCAATGAAAATCCAATGGTTATCATAAGGAAAAAAATATTATTTATTTATCAAACTGAGATGCCAGAGACCAGTGAAAATTTCAAGGAATATAGTGCTACCATTTATGTGAGAGAAGTAGTAGTGAACAAAAGACTCATTCGTCACAAGGACATATTAAGATAAAGCTGGTTATATATTATAATATAATAGTGAATGAAATCCTATTCAAAGAAACCTGCATTGCATGCAGAAATTAAAGCATTGTTTGGAAAATTATTGCTTCATCGAATTAAACGTCATATTATCCTCTGATAATGTGAATCTTAAAAACAAAAAAACCTTCTGGATTATTTTCTGTATAACTGGAAAGAGTGTTATATTTGTAATATACATTATAATAAGGAAAAGAGAAATGTGATTTGCTCTTGAATAGAGAAACTTTGGGGATTACTTAATGAAATGATTCTTTTAAATTTCTATGGATTGCTTGAATAGAGATAATGTGTGCACACAGAAGTATTAAAGGTTATTTACAACTGCAGGAATATGAAAGGAACTTTGAAGGACTGTACTGAAAAAAGACTATAAGTATTATATATTTTTTTGGTTTTATATTCACTGTTAATTGTTTCTATAAGCTATTTTTAGTTATTATAATACCAGTTATCACACACATGAGTGAAATGTTAATAAACATTTATTTTATTTAAGGTTAAGTTAGCACAATAGTTTAGAGAACTTATTACAATCTAAATTAACAGATAGTTTTTTTTTTTGACTAATTAAATTATTTTTGCTAATCAAATTTACTTTTCATAAATTCACTTGTAATTTTAACCTTCTGATGGATATTTTTAAAGGAAAGTAATGTTTATCAAAGCCCTTGGCTTTGTGGACCAAAAAGATAGGATATCTTGGTTATTTGTTATTAGGGTTTTTCTGTGAAATAAATATTTTTTTTATTATTAAAAAATTTCTTTTAGACATTTTTCCACACCATCCATTCATTAACCAGAAACCTAAATCGTGATAAAAGTATAATAAATTATCTTAAATGTCATTGAAATTAATATAAGAATCACTTTATCGAACTTTGTGTAAAGTATTAGAATTACGTCTAAGAAAGTTGTATTTTGCTTAATAAAAAAAATTATAATTGCATATTATTATTTGAGATCACTTCAGTCAATTTAATTTGCTTATTAAAAGATCATTGTGTTTATTTATTTTAAAATAATATTTTCCATAAATATTAGACCATATTTATTATTCCATAATAAATTTAGATTACAAAAGAACTCAGTTCAAATTTAAAAGGTATTTAAGTAGATTTATTTTATGGGATTTAGAATGATTATGAAATCCCTTACCCATCCTTAATATCCGAATGTCATCCTAGGAGTTTATTATTTATCCTATTCTAAATTAAAAAATCATGTTATGTTTTATTTTAAATTAATAATAATAACATTATTATAATTGTGATAAGACATTAACTTAGGGGTAAGTGTATATCTTATTTTTACTAGGATGTTGTTCTCTGTTGAATAGATCTTAAAAATCAAAGAGGATTTATTTTATGATTAAGATCAATCAAATTACCCTGAGATGTCCTAATTTGTTTTATGAACCATATTATTTCAAATTATTTTGTTTAAAAAACAATTATTTTCAAAAAAATAATCTCTTGTGACAAAGATTTAAGATAACACTTCTTAATTTTATAAAATTAAATATATTGTTTCATCTTATCATAGAAATGAGCTACTTAATCCACCCTTGATCAAGATGAACTATTTCATCTTTTGGCCAATTTGCCTTCTGGTAAATTTTTTTGTAAGTATTATACATTAAAATGCATGTAAAACAGTATATTTTATTGTAATAATTTTTTGGCCAAAAATTTTGTGGTAAAAAGCATGAAATTCAAGATTCTTGTTTTACAATAGACATAAGCTCTGCCCTGATATGTTCAACCATTATCTGTTGCCAAAGCTGTAAAACATTCAGCATTTTATGACATTGAAGTTTCAAATGATGCAAAAATGTGTTGGGTTTGTGAATTTATTACGGTTTTAAATATTTTTTAAAAATAATTTATACTATATTTATTAAATATCAAAAAATATATATTATTAATAAATTATTTTGATTTGAAATACTTTATTTTCAAAAATGTAATGTTATATTAGCAGCTAATGTGAATATTACCTGAAGCAAATTAGAAGACTAGCTTTTTTGTAAACAATCTACTTTATATTTACAAGTAAGAAAATGTCGCAATTTTGCAATAAATATTCAAAAAATTTAAACTTTTAAATCATAATTCATTAGATATAACAAAAATAAATAATTATTTGTTTCAATGTTTAAAAATAATCAGAATTAAAAAATATTTTGTTGATTTTATAAACTGAAAATAATCTTTCTAGAAACGGTGACATGTAATGTCTTTGTTTTCATTGCAATGTCATTTTTTTAATATTTACAAAAACAAAATGTAAACATTTAAAATTTATTTCAGTAGTAAACAAAAATATCTATCAAATGAAGTCAAATTTGTTAATTTCTGTTAAGTGATAATCATTTTATCATATATTTTATGTTGATGTGTGAGACAAAGAAAACATTAGAAAATGCTAAAATTTAAGAGGTGTTAGGCTGCATTTTGGAAAGATTAAAAGATGGATAAGAAAGATGATAGTGAAAATAGATGTTGTAAGAAAACAATTTTTAAATGTAACCTCAATGACATTTGCTTGCAATATCAAAAGTCCTTTATTTGTATTAGAATGAGTTGAGAGCACTCCTCCTCTTAAGTTGTTTATAATATGCTTCATATTTTAATGGTATTCCATTGCAATTGCTTAATCTCTCTTTATTGTAGCATATCATTTTTGGATAATATACCCTTATTTACTTATTATCCGATAACCTGAATGATTTATTCTATATAATTGATGATTTCCTAGGTTGCAATTTAGCTTGCCCAGCATGTTGACTTTTGATTGACTTGAAGTACCAATCATTTGTCCTGGATTAGCATTAGCTATACTTCAGCAATTTGCATTTCTTGCTGAGGAAACAGATTAAAAGGAAAAATAGAATGGTACAAGATGTATTAATACCTCAGTATATTAGGAATAAATGCGATAAATTAAATATCATAATGCAAAAGAAATTTGAAAAAAAGTTGGCATTTTTAGCTAATAAGCAAAATATCCAAATTGTAGAAAAGAAGAACAATGTTTTTGTTAATCTTACAGATAAAACACCAAACGAGGAAATAATGGAGGTACTAAACAAAGGCCCTAGATTCGTTGGCAGCAATTGGAGTTTCCCGAAGTTTGAATTAATAGCTGATATTGAAGCGGGTTTGAATAACAACCCAAATAAAGATATGTACGTAACGCAGATTGCCAAAACCATACACCAGAATACACTCAAGATTAATACAAATAACTGGAATACAAAATTAGTGCACACTAAGAAATTTTTAGATACTGAACGAATAGTCTGCATGAAAGAAGATAAGGGCCAGAGATTTGTGCTTATGAGTAGAGAAAATTTTAACTTCAAAGTTAACCAGCAAATTGAAAAACTGCAATTCAAAAGAATAGCTAGTTTCAATAATAACTTGAACAGGGACAAATTTATTGCCTCTATTCTCAAGACACATTGTAACAAAGCTATATCAAAAACGGAGTATTATAAACTATATCCTTCTGCCACTATTCTACCACGAATTTTTGCAAATGCAAAAATGCACAAACCCAATGTTCCTTTACGCTTAATGCTGGATTTTGGGGGTGCACATTATTTTAGCACTGCTAAATTAATAAATCATTGGCTGATTGACAGTATTGGATTTGGAAGATATACTATCAAATCTTCATTTGAATTTGTAGCCAGAATTAAGGACAAAATTCTAAACCCAGAAACTAAAATTGCAGTGCTTGATGTCACTGAGTTATACGGATCAATTAATAGAAATAGGTCCATTGACATAGTAAAAGAAGAGCTTATGAACAACGACGTGGATCAAGAAAAGATAGCTTCCATAATTGATTTCTTAAAATGGCTTAACAACAACATTGTGGCAACATTCAATAATCAATGTTACCAAATGAACGATGGATGGCCAATGGGATTACCCATGAGCGGTATCATCTCAAGTATTATTTTGAAAAAAGTATTATTCCTAAATACGAACAAACACTTAAGTTAATTGTATACACAAGATACATTGACGACCTTTTCATCACTGCTACTGAAGAAATTATAGATAAAATTAAACAGGACATACAAGACAGTACGCAGCTGAAGCTAAACACAGAAATGGAAGATCGTGAAGGGAAAACTAAATACTTGGATATGTATGTGCAAAGAGAAGATCAAAGACTAAATTATACAATGATTATAAAACCAATAGAAAAAAGAGGCAATATTCAACCTACTTCAAACACGCCTTCTATTCATAAATTAGCTGGTTTAGTGTCTTTCTTGCAAAGGAATGAGCAACTTTGCAGATTTGAATCGGACAAAAGAGCAAACTTAATCTTATATAGAAACGATTTATTAGATTTCGGTTTCAAGCATTACACAATTGATAGGAAGATTAGACAATTTTACAGTAAATTAAACAGCAATGTTATTAAGCAGCAGAAAAATAGAATTTTGTTACCATATATTGCAACTACCCATAGAAAATTTTACTCAGTGTTTAATAAAGAATTTCAACTAAGCTTTCATACACCCCCTAATACAAATATAATTATTAATAACACCAAAGACATTATAACACCCAACAAGACCTCTCAGGCCGTATATAATATTTCATGTCCAGAAAATAACTGCATGGCATCATACTATGGGGAAACGAAAGCAACTCTTTCTACAAGACTATCCCAGCACAGATATTCTTACAATAAGGCCCAAGCAGACCCAAATTGCAACTCAATATTTGCAATACATCAGAAATCAGCTGGTCATGCATGTGAACCTAAAAATGCAAGAATAGTTTGCAGGGAGAGAAATGACATTAAGAGAAAGTTAAAGAAGTATGTTTTATTGCTATTGATGATAAGGCTATGAATAGGAAAGATGCGTGTTACAAAATCTCTAAGAAATGGATCATTTAGAGCTGACGCATTTATTTTCAACTAATTTACATATATCAGCATATTTTAGCATATACCAACACGCTATGCTTATTCTTTGTTGCCCATGATTATGAGAGCTGAGTTCTCTTGAAAGCGCTCGGGCATTATTCTTTAGATATTATAATTATTTTGAGTTTATAATATATTGTTATTTAATCCTGATGAAGCTCGGTTGTTGTGCGCGTATTTGCGCATTAAAATTATATATATGTGTGTGTGTGTGCGTGTGTGTGTATGTGTGTGTTAGATTAAATATTTTTTTGGATTAATTATCATATAAATAAAGATATGGGTGGTAATATTTTCATATAATAACTAGAGAAATATGTTCAGAAGTAGTGTTTCTAAGTAGTTATCAATTACTAGTAATTGCCCTAAGCTAAAATACTTGCTTTAATAACTAATAATAACTTTTTGTCTAGAGTTCACTTAGAAACAAAAGAAGACCTCCTTTTATTTTTGCCTTTGTTTATTTTTAAACATTAGGTATATGCACCCATACTCACCATCAAAGTTATTCACTAGCTGCATTTTACACTTAAAGTAGTCTATCTCAATATATATATATATGTGTGTGTGTGTGTGTGTGTTTACATATTTGTATATGCATGTTGAAATGATATCGAATCCTTTTAGATATGATTTTAAATCGAAATAAAAAATTTAATATGGAGAAAATCAACATTTCTTTGTATTAATTTATAATATTTTTATTTTTCATTTAATACTTAATAACAAATATATGATCATATATACATACATTCAAATTGTAATAGCGATAAGCAATGTGTAATATTTGGGAATATCATTATTGCATTAAATATATAGCTGGCGCCTTGAAAGTTTAAAACATATATATGTATATGATGGTGTATGTGTGGGGGATCCATGTTATAAAAAAAACTTAATAATATAATTACTTCTTTTTTAGTTTCTTCAGTAAAATACTTATTCACATAAAGTTTGCCTACTGCTTGTTCTAGTTTATCTCTTGTTTCAGTAGAACACGTTTTCCATCTTTCAGGTATATGAGCAATTCCTTTCATTTTGAGGCCAATTTTATTAGCTTCTTTAAACAATGTTGGAGATAAATAAGTATAAGTATCTAAAGCAAAACGCCATCCTAAATAATTGGCAATTACTCTGAAAAAAAACAAAAAAACAATCGATATGAATGTCATTAATCACAAATAATTAACAATCAGTTAATAAAAATAGATAAAGCTATTATTTCTGTATCCTATTATCTATAATCTTGTTATGATCAGTTAATTATTTTATTGTTCCCATTATTAGATTAATGTAATTTTTTTATTACTTAATGCATTATTATATTGACCTCTTTATTCATTGATATATATATATATATATATATTGATAATCAATATATATATATATATATATATTGATAATCAATAAAGCAAGTCATATTACCAATAGCTCAAACAAAGTGCAGTAAGAGAAAATATTTAAAACCTCTATCTAGAATATTTTTATCTCAGACCAATTGATTTCGAGCTGATGGCTCACCTCAGGGAGAAGCTAGAACATTCTAGATCCAAAATATCAACTGAAAATCCAGCATCTTATTTAATATGTCACTATTGAGAAGAAAATCTGAAATTTTCAGACACAAAAAAGTCTTTAAATCCAACTATCTAACTCAAATAGCTATATGGAACTGAACCAAATTCAGATCTACCATATATTAATAGCCTTAGCATCGCTAAAACCTTAAGGAAAAAATTATAATAATCAATCAAACAAGTCATATATATAATGTCTTTTAATTTACAAATTTAATTTCATAGAATGAAAGAGGAACGTTAAAATTCACCTTGCACAAAGGTCCTTCTCACCCATGAGGCTTGCTGATTGAAAATATAATCGGATTTGCCTAATTTAAACTTTTTCCTGTTTTATATATAAGCATTATGTAAACCTTTAGATTTCCTCAAGGAAACGTAATGATTTTTAAATTGCCTAAGAAACAGCAATAGATAATAAAATTTAATAAAAAGATCTTTAACTCAAAATAAATTATGGTAAAATTAATTATAAAAGGATTATAAAGCTTATGAACATCAAAACATTTATTTGCTCCAAATTAATTACATCAAATGTTCATAAATTGGCAAGGCTTAATAAAGTCGCAAATATGAATAAATACATACAAAATTTAATTAATGTGGATTATAGAAATTTTACTTAGAGGAAACACAAATTCAACAACAGACTAGTAATCAAAGATAATATTCTAGAAAATGGATTACCTTAACATATATTCTTAACTTTGATAGATATTTTATTAAAATATGTCAAAAGAATTTCAAAATAGGATTTAAAACGCCTTCGACTTGAAAAAAAATGTAATTAATATTAAGAAAAAAAAGTATACATAAAGAATTAATATAATTTATAAAGCAAATGCCTACTTACCTCCGAATATTTTTAATATAATAAAGCATAAGCTTGTGGTTAAGACCTGTAGAGGTCCCTATCTTCGCATTATCATGTGCACACTCTTGAGGTTTATAGCCTTAGCAAATATTATAAAACAAAAGCTAACCTAGGGTTCAAGATGAGGTAACATAATCGAATATACAGTAAAGTAAAACTTGCCCCTGGCTATAGTTTATACTGAGAGAGCTCACTGTTTTAATTTAATAAGGATAAGCATATCTGAAGATAAGTAAAATGGGTTGGAATCATTATTCCTTCAAACAATGCAACAAACTAATACATAAACAATAATAAAATTAACAAATAGGAATGCAGGAAAAAAGTAATATTTTCGAAGGTATTAAAATGTGGTTTTGGAGAAAATTGACAAGGACAAGTTCCATGAAAATTCTAATGATCAGTTGTGCAGAAAAATCGGTATGGAAAGAGATGTGCTTAATATAAGATCTGGAAAAATACAATTTTTTGAATGATAGATAATGGTACGTTCTAATTTACTAATAATGGTAATTCATGGTATTATATCCATTAAATGCGATTGGAATTGTCTGAAAATAAATTTAAAATTATATTAGTCCCTTTACTTATTTACAAATATTGTTATTTTGATATGATGCTTTTGGAGAAAGTGGTCTGCCACAAAAATGCAATTAATATTTTTGACATTTTTATTCCTTGAAAAATGCTTTTACATAAAATTACAGAATTAAATTTATAACATTTTATGTTGATTAATGTAAATAATGACGTTAGCATATTTTTGAGAAACCTGGGTAGTCTGATAGAGTGGCAGACACCAAAGATCCATTGATCATGTCCCAGTTCATCTCTTCTGGCGAATGAACTATTTATGAACTCTCATCAAAAGAAGCATTGAATTGGATATACAGTATATTATTTTTAAAGCCATGACTTGAAGCTTGTACAAAAATACATTTTTTTTTAAAATAATTGAGAATTTCTAACAAGCTTGGGATAAGTTTTTAGATACCAAATCGTACTCAGTGTAATTAACCATCTAATTATTGGTTGGTAAATAGATATCTAGTTACTATTAGATGCGAGATAAAACAAAACTAAAACTGAAACCTTCATCAATCAACAATTGATAGGATTGATATTATTTTCTTCTACAATATTATAGGAGAGATAAATGATCTAAGATATTTTTTCTCCTAATAAGAGCTATCTAAGATCGCGTTGTTTTTATATAAATTGATGAAGTGTTTCCTCATTGCATTATGATTACAATTTTCTCTATAGTTTGGTAATGGAAGTGTTTATTTAAATGGAAAAAAATATTTAAACTTATTTAATAAAGCAAATTTAATCTATAAATTTAATCAAAAATAATCTACACTGTCTATAAAACATATTCCCAATATATCTCTAATCTAATATATAGTATGTGTGTGTAATTTCGAAATACCTTCGTGGAGTACGTTTTAATATGTCTCCAAGAGCTAGAAAATACGGTGTGTCGGATTGGACTATTTCTTCCGAGTCGGCTATGACTTGGTAACGTTTTAAAAGTTGATCAGTGAAATACTTGAAGTTAAACTAAAAATAAAATAAATAATTAAAATTAATAAAATGCTTGATTATCTATCACAAATTAAACACTATATATGTTTTTGTTATAAGACATTACTAATATAACTCAAGACAATTTTAATGTTATCTCTACAAAAAAAGAAAAATTTTGTTTTCTGAGTTATTAAAATATTGAAGAACAATTCTAAATCTATTCGACAGTTCTAATTAAAACATACATTAGTATATTAATGTGAGATTTTTTCATAATTGCACAAAAATACAGTTACATTTATATTTTTAATAATAATCACATTTTTTTAAGAATAAATACCTATAAATTTCAAACCTATTCTACAGATCTTAATGGCAATATCAAATTCATATTTCAAAAGTTCTCAATGTGAGAACTCAACTCACTGAGATTTTGGATTTACATTCTTTTTATACGTGCTATAGTCCAACAGATGTCTTTTTATATACACTATCAATTATAAAAACCACAAAAATACGTTTATATTCATGGAATAGTATACAGTCGATTTCTAGAAGTGGTAAAAATACTTTATCACGCAATAATTAGATTTCGAGATTAATCTTTAATACATTATTGTCTAAAGTCATAGCATGAAATCACAAATTCTAAAAGGAATAAGAACTAATAATTATTTTTGTCTGAAGGTTTGTGATGATGGTATATTAGATGTCACAATATGTTCGACTATTTCCATTGTCTATCAGTAAATGTTGAATATATAGAAAATTTTAGGCTTTATTTAAACCTTTTTAAATATGAACAACTTATTAATGATAACACACAATTAGAAAGCACGTGTTAGTAATTACACAATATTTCGACTAGTATTTATCTCCACTCTTCTTCCGACGTTGCTGACCTGACCAGTGACAATATTAGAATGGGAGTCGAACTCTCATCTTTAGATTCTCGCAAATTAAAGGAAAAAAAAGAAAAAGGCTCTAATTAACCTTGCTCTTAAAAAAATGAAGGACTCAAGAAAATTTGAACCAACCCTCATATATAAATATATGAAATTTCTACTATATGTTGCCCTTGACAGAATAGCTCAGTTGGTTAGAGCTTTTGCCTTAAATTCGCGAATATAAAGGTGCTAATTGGACTCCTATGCTAATACTGTCACTGGTCAGGCCAGCAACAACTAAAGAAAAGTGGAGAATAATACTACTTGAAACGTTATGGAATTACTAATCTGTGAGGTCTATTTGTGGGTTATTACTAACAAGTTGTTTGTATTTGAAAAGTTTAAATAAAATTGAAAATTTTCTATACTTTCAACATTTACTGATAGATGTTAAAAATAGTCCAACATATTATCATATCTAGTAATTATTATATTTATTCTTTGAAGGTAAATATATAAACTGTATATGAATATATGTTACTTCATATACTAAAAATGTAATCTTCATACAAATCTTATTACTATCTTATGAATGTGAAGGATAAAAACATAATGTAACATTTGTTCAATAAAATCCTTTGAAACATAGAATGTTGATTATTTGGGATTCGAACTCAGACTTTCACACGACCCACTACTCTCAGTGCCATTTCATATTGCTGACCCACCTGATCACACACATGTTGAAAAGATAAATAATCACCAATATACGTATTTCATGCTAAACCATCAATCATCAGTTGGTCTAGATTACTATCCTCACACATATATACAATCAGTGTTCAGCTTTATATTAAGATAGCCAATTTTCATACTTTAATGGACAGGCTTCAAACTATTCTGACTCACAACTCTTCAGCCTTCCAGTTCATTGAAAATCTGATGATGGAACGTTTAAAGCCCTTGTTAGTGCCAAGGTTGTCATCCTACCCATGTTGATATATTAGTCATTCTGACCCATCATGTACAGGAGAATAATCCATTTATACATACATATGCGAGGGATGGGCAGACCTTTTACACACTATTTATATAATTTAATACATTGTACAGGCTTAAATCTGCATTTATATATGTAATATATGCGTGATTCGAACTCAGACTTTCACACAATATGTGTGTGATCAGGTGGGTCAGCAATATGAGATGACACTGAGAGTAGTGGATCGTGTGAGAGTCTGAGTTCGAATCCCGCATATATTATATATATAAATGAAGGTTTAAACCTGTACAATGTATTAATGTTGATTATTATAAAAGATATTATTTTCAGCCTTCATAGATTCCTACAGAATGAAGACTTTTTCAAATTGAATTCAATTTCGTTGATCAATAGCTTTTCTTCTTTACATCAGTCTAGTAAATTTCCTTATCTTCTTCATATATTTCTCACAAATGGCCTTTTCAACTCTAAGATTTTAACTAGCTAGCGATTATTATTTTTTTAAAAAATATGTCCACCTGGCTTTATTTCAATCTCTTAATTTTTGTAATTATGTTATTGATACCTATTTGTTCCTTCACTCATGTGTTTTGCTTTCAATATTGTTATTTTTATTATTCGTATCTCCCTATTTTATTGTGCAGTCTTAATTCTCTATCTTAATCATTCATTAAGTATCTAAATCCCAAGTCCTTTTCAAATAAAGAACCCTGCATGATTTAGTGTCAAGTAGAATGTCAGATTCTGGAATATAGGATCTCTGAACAATTCCTGTGCAGGTGGCTTTTGGCATTTAGACATCTTGTGAACTTTCAAGCCACTATATTAATATTCAAACAGAGAGGCATATCTTATTTTAGTAACTAATTATGTGCTTTCAGAAAATTTACATTTTACTCATTATGCTTTCATCTGTATTAATAATTTGATATACCTTTTAGGATATATATATTTCTTTTTTTTAAGAAAAAAAAACTTTCAAGTTCTTAAAACAATTGTAATAAAAAATATTTTAATCGATTTACTTCTACTATTTTCATTACCAAAATATACAGCCATAGTTCATAATCCCACTTGATATTTTGAGATCAAATAATTTTCACCTTAAAAAAATCAAAACATCATTAACAGCTATTAATAAATAAATATGGTCCATCTAAGTCTAGAAAAGAGAAAAAAGAAAGATAGAAGAGATCAAAAAATTTCAGTTGAGTTTTGCATAGCTATAAATTACAAATAAGTAACCCTACCCCTATATCACAATGACTCATAATGACCTTTAGTTATATTAAATTGATAGATTGCAATACTTATGGTTCTGTCTACTAGCAAACTTTGTTTTTTGAAAGGCTTCAATATCCCACCTAATTGTTGCTTCTATTGTATTTTATTCTCAAGTATGTTTTTTTCAAATGAAATAACCTATAGTGAGCATATTTTAAAAAGTGTCTGCAGATTCATCATCATCACATTCAGTAAATTGAAAACAATACTAAGTGGCTTTATGATTATGATAATTTATTTTTATGTAAATAAAAAGACTAATTGAAAATTGTACAATACATTTATTTCAGTCTAATAAGTACTTTACATCCAGAATGGCAAAAAATCTTAGCAGCAGTCTATTATAGGCTATGGTATGTTTTAGCCTATAAATGTACATAAAGATACCACAAGATATTTGAACTAGTCCAAGTATTCAAATTGATTTATTAGTCAGTGGCAGAAGATTTTTTTCATTACAAGTTGATAAATAGCTTGACTTTTTCCAACAAATGCAAATTATTTATAACTTCTATCGAAACATTAATAACTAGCTTTGCTGCAGATGAATCTTTAAATTGATAAGGATGGCAAGGTCATTGGAAAATTGCAAATCTAGAAATTGTAACAGTAAAAATTTTATTTTTATTATTAATCGATTTAAATTTAAAAATCGCCATGAAGCTATGAAGTTATTTGATAAACCAACTGTAAATCATCATATCAAAGTTTTACAAACAAAAAATTATATATATATTCTCCTGTACTTGTGTTGCCATCTATAGCTTCTGTGTAATGTATAAATAAAAAAAAGAATTAAAGGTCATCTATTAATAAAAATATTTATTATTTTGAATGAATCTAAAATAAAAGAATCATTTTTTATTAAATTTTAAAATAAAATATTTTAATTTAAATTATTTCTGAATGATAACAATGCCTTATTACAATTAGAAGAAAGATAGTCACATGATCAAACACCAGTATTCAAAAAAGAAAAAAACTGCATTTTGTGTTGCTATAGCTATAGAAATAATTTCAGCATGAAGAACACATATTTCCTTTTGCTTAAAATTTTGTGCTTATTTTACCTTACTTTTATAAATATATTTCAAACAAATAGGAGAGAAATATGAATTGTAAGACAACAAAGGGAGGGCATAAGTTACCATACCCTTTCACTTGATATCTTTATCATTAAAATGAAATGGATATCATAAATCTATGATGACTGTCAAAAGATCACTATTGAATTCGCCTTTGATTGCAGTATCAAAAAGAATAATAATGGATATCATCTAATGATTCAAATTGGTTATGGATCCCTATGTTTGTATTTTTGCTAAAAAAATGATGCCAAAGGAAATGTTATCTAATAATGAAATATCAGCTGAGGTCATGTATATTTGCAAAACTGTGGTAATAGATGCTAATAAAAACCTTAACAATCAGATAAGTTTCATTTATAAAAAAAATGATTTAAAAGAAAAAAAGTATAATAACAAGTTTAATGGTAAACATTTATTAACATTTTGTTTTTATTAATAATTCCCATTAGTATAACCTACTTGGCATTCATTATCATTTAAATAGTATGAGAGAGAAATATATATTTTTAAAAAGAAAAAAGTAACATATTTTTATTGCTTTGTTTAAAGGATTTATAGTTAACTCTTTGACAACTGTATGTGTTATAATTTAAATGCATATCATATCTAACAATTGCAATCCTAAGAAGAAAAGAGAAGAGATTACTTATAAAATATGAAAGGATATCAGATTGCAGTTGGTAAATTAGAATTATAATCTCTACTTTATTCACCTCAAAGAGTTAATGATTATCTCAATAAATTTATACTATTATTATTAAACTTGGTATTTTGATTTGCCTATTGCATCAATCATTATAAAATTGTTTTGTTACATAATTTATTTTACAATTAAAATAATTTCCAATTAAGATAATTCATTGTTTATACCATACTATACTTTATCATCAAGTAAATTATCATTTATTGAATTTATTTCTTTACCAAGCAAAATATGCTTGTCTCTGTAAATTCACTGGCACCTTATAAATTTTATGAATTCACTGTAGATATAAGTTTGAATATACCATACAGCCATATATATATATATATATATGAAAAACAAAAAGAAGTTTTAATCACGTTAAAACCTGCTGACGCTTGTATTTATGATCAACAGATGGCGTTTTTACCAAAAACACGATGAAGCGTTTGTTTACATAAATGATCAAAGAGTCAGAATTAACTATCTCTTTCGTTTTAGACCACTTTCAGATCAGCTGATTTCAAGCTATTTTGCTGTCATCAGTGAAAGACAGAGCCAAGAAACTAGATCTAAAAACTGACTCCAAGTGTTTATGCACACAGTTTCTATCAGTTTGCAAGCATGAAATTTTTCAGACCTATAAAGTCTTCAAATTCAGCCAAACAAGCTAGATAGCTACATGGGTCTGATCTCAATTCAGCTTCTCCACATAGTCAAAGCCTCTGCAATCTATATCATTGCAGAAACCTTTAAAGGTAGATTTATGAAAAACAAAAACAAGTTTTAATCACGTTAAAACCTGCTGACGCTTGTATTTATGATCAACAGATGGCGTTTTTACCAAAAACACGATCAAGCATTTGTTTACATACACGATCAAAGAGTCAGAATTAACTATCTCTTTCGTTTTAGCCCACTTTCAGATCAGCTGATTTCAAGCTATTTTGCTGTCATCAGTGAAAGACAGAGCCAAGAAACTAGATCTAAAAACTGACTCCAAGTGTTTATGCACACAGTTTATATCAGTTTGCAAGCATGAAATTTTTCAGATCTATAAAGTCTTCACATTCAGCCAAACAAGCTAGATAGCTACATGGGTCTGATCTCAGTTCAGCTTCTCCACATAGTCAAAGCCTCTGCAATCTATATCATTGCGGAAACCTTTAAAGGTAGATTTATGAAAAACAAAAACAAGTTTTAATCACGTTAAAACCTGCTGATGCTTGTATTTATGATCAACAGATGGCGTTTTCACCAAAAACACGATCAAGCGTTTGTTTACATAAACGATCAAAGAGTCAGAATTAACTATCTCTTTTGTTTTAGCCCACTTTCAGATCATCTGATTTCAAGCTATTTTGCTGTCATCAGTGAAAGACAGAGCCAAGAAACTAGATCTAAAAACTGACTCCAAGTGTTTATGCACACAGTTTCTATCAGTTTGCAAGCATGAAATTTTTCAGACCTATAAAGTCTTCAAATTCAGCCAAACAAGCTACTAGCTTAGTAGCTTGTTTGGCTGAATTTGAAGACTTTTTAAGTCTGAAAAATTTCATGCTTGCAAACTGATAGAAACTGTGTGCATAAACACTTGGAGTCAGTTTTTAGATCTAGTTTCTTGGCTCTGTCTTTCACTGATGACAGCAAAATAGCTTGAAATCAGCTGATCTGAAAGTGGGCTAAAACAAAAGAGATAGTTAATTCTGACTCTTTGATCGTTTATGTAAACAAACGCTTGATCGTGTTTTTGGTAAAAACGCCATCTGTTGATCATAAATACAAGCGTCAGGAGGTTTTAACGTGATTAAAACTTGTTTTTGTTTTTCATAAATCTACCTTTAAAGGTTTCCGCAATGATATAGATTGCAGAGGCTTTGACTATGTGGAGAAGCTGAACTGAGATCAGACCCATGTAGCTATCTAGCTTGTTTGGCTGAATTTAAAGACTTTATAGGTCTGAAAAATTTCATGCTTGCAAACTGATAGAAACTGTGTGCATAAACACTTGGAGTCAGTTTTTAGATCTAGTTTCTTGGCTCTGTCTTTCACTGATGACAGCAAAATAGCTTGAAATCAGCTGATCTGAAAGTGGGCTAAAACGAAAGAGATAGTTAATTCTGACTCTTTGATAGTTTATGTAAACAAACGCTTGATCGTGTTTTGTAAAAACGCCATCTGTTGATCATAAATACAAGCATCTGCAAGTTTTAACGTGATTAAAACTTGTTTTTGTTTTTCATAAACCTACCTTTAAAGGTTTCCGCAATGATATAGATTGCAGAGGCTTTGACTATGTGGAGAAGCTGAACTGAGATCAGACCCATGTAGCTATCTAGCTTGTTTGGCTGAATTTGAAGACTTTATAGGTCTGAAAAATTTCATGCTTGCAAACTGATAGAAACTGTGTGCATAAACACTTGGAGTCAGTTTTTAGATCTAGTTTCTTGGCTCTGTCTTTCACTGATGACAGCAAAATAGCTTGAAATCAGCTGATCTGAAAGTGCTAAAACGAAAGAGATAGTTAATTCTGACTCTTTGATCGTTTATGTAAACAAACGCTTGATCGTGTTTTTGGTAAAAACGCCATCTGTTGATCATAAATACAAGCGTCAGCAGGTTTTAACGTGATTAAAACTTGTTTTTGTTTTTCATAAATCTACCTTTAAAGGTTTCTGCAATGATATAGATTGCAGAGGCTTTGACTATGCGGAGAAGCTGAACTGAGATCAGACCCATGTAGCTATCTAGCTTGTTTGGCTGAATTTGAAGACTTTATAGGTCTGAAAAATTTCATGCTTGCAAACTGATAGAAACTGTGTGCATAAACACTTGGAGTCAGTTTTTAGATCTAGTTTCTTGGCTCTGTCTTTCACTGATGACAGCAAAATAGCTTGAAATCAGCTGATCTGAAAGTGGGCTAAAACGAAAGAGATAGTTAATTCTGACTCTTTGATCGTTTATGTAAACAAACGCTTGATCGTGTTTTTGGTAAAAACGCCATCTGTTGATCATATATATATATATATTGTAACAGGATATATATATGCGTTACATTTAAATTTTAATATTAACTTTTTTTATCTAATATCAAATTAAAAACAAACTGTCAAAATGCACAAATAACAAATTATTAATTTATTATGTTTGATTTAAATATTAAAATAAGCTTTAAAAAAATTATAGAATCGGAAACAAAGATTCTAATCTTTAAATAAAGTATAAAATAAAAACCTTTTTAATAATAGCGAAGATTTTTTTAATTTTTAAATATTAAAAAAATTTTTTATTAATAAAAAGGTTTTATTTTATATTTGATTTAAAGATTAGATTTTTTATTTAATTTTTTAAATTATTTTAATATTTAAATAAAATAATAAAAATTAATAATTTTTATTTATTGATTTTGAATTTTTTTTAATTGATATTAGATAAAAAATTAATATTAAAATTTAAATGTAAATATATTTATTTTTTTATATATATATATATATTAAATTAAGTTTAAGGTTTGTTTGTATAAGGAATTTTTGGTTTTCTTTTGTGGTTTTGTGTGAATTTATAAAATGAATGTTTTGTTTTTGTTGGGTTTTGTTTTGTGTTTTGTTTTTTTGTTGTGTTTTGGGGTATGTTTTGTAAAATATTGAAATAATGTGAAATTGGGTAAAAAAAAGAGAGAATATGTGGTTATTAATGTTGTATGGTATTGATTAATGAGGTTTATGTGTTATTGTTTTAAATTGATTGGAGTGAGGGTATGTGATTATTTATGATGAGGGTGGTTATGTGAGTGGGGTTTTTTTGTTTAGTGTATTATGAATGAATTGGTGGAGAGTGGGTGGGGGGGTGTGTTTATATTTTATGTTTGTTTTTTTAATTTTTGTGTATAATCGTGCATTGGTGATTCTTTTTTGTTTTTATTATATATATATATATATATATATATATATATATATATATATATATATATATATATATATATATATATATATATATATATATATATATATCTATTTATTAGTTATATATTTTAGTTACCTAAGTATAACATTCTAGCAGTATATTTAGATTTCCAAAATATTTAATGTATAAGTGGAGAAAACCACTTGGTTATGATTTATTTAATACATGTTATTGCCTAAATCTATAATGTGTGCATGGCAAGTTAGTCATGCTCAGTTATAATATTTTATTGTATTCATAATTACCCAAATATGCAAGCTATTCAGGAACAGCATTTATTTTAGCTTTAGGTTTTGACAAACCTTATTAGTTTCCCTTTACATTTGACTTAATCCAATAAGGAAGTATTACTAGTCATGATACAATGCTACATCATTAGCATTGTTTGTAGAATTTATTAGGATTAGTTTTCCTTTGCAATATATTAGATTTTATCAAAAATATTTTATTTAATTTGATGTTATATGCTATAAACTAAAAATATTTTTTTTTTCCATCACAATTTTCTTAAAATAAACATGTGCAATATCTATAAATTAATTAATTCAATCATTAGTTTTAATTTATTGAAGTAATTTAATAAAGGGATGCCCCACATTTTTATTTCACATTAAATATTACAACCCAAGATTGTGGTTGAAGATAAAAATTATTTGGAGGGGGGGGGGTAAGTGCATTACTTATCAAATTAATTAAAATTGTTTTTTTGTAAAATATTTTTTACATATATTATTATTATTTTTTATTATTCAAATGTTTTTCCAACAAACATTTTACAATTATTTACATTCAAATTTAAAAATACAGAAAGTTTAAACAATGTTGCTGTTGTTTACTATTTGAAAAAAAGCAGCTTGTATATAAACAATCAAGAAAAAAAATCATATTTCTTCTTTCATTTTTATCTATTTTAATTAACTGTAAACACTTTTTAGTGAATTAATCATGAAATTTCATCATAGCATATTTTTAAAAAAATGTACTGCCCTCACCGAACTAACATCAATGCAGTTTGAATTTCAACCTACCAATATTGTTAGTTTAAACAACTAACTGGACAACTCTGAAATATTGTATTGTCATCAATACTGAACATGTGCACAAAAGTTGAAGAAAAATCCATTCAATATATATATATTACAAATTACATACTGTTTTGTTTCCCCCCCTTTTTTCTTCGCTCTGCCTCTCACAGCCCCCCTAAGGAGAAAAAGGGCCTAAACGGCGTCTTTTTTTGTTTTTTTTTTTTTGTTTTTTTTTAACTTTTTTTTTTTGTTTGTTTTTTTTTTTTTTTTGTTATAAGATTTAACTGAAACAAACAACTAGAATGTCCAAGTCAAATAAAAGTTTTGAATAATAAAAATAAAGAACAAAAATGCAGATATGTTTCATTTATGTTTATCACCAATTTCACTTTCAAATGCCTGATATTTTTATTCTTCACTAATAATTCTTCCTCTTACATTATTAAGTAAAGTCAATAAAATATGAATAAACATTTGTGGATAATTAAATAATTCTGGAAAATTGTTAACATCTAAAATATATGAAAAGCATTATATAAATTTCCATTTTCATTTATTGCAATTTTTTGCATTTTTCTAGAAACAAAAAAAAATCCTATTCTTTTTTAAATTTTCTGAATCATCGTAAATCTCAAGTAACTCTACATATACATGAATTTCCAGTTAATCTCTCATCACCAAGCATATACACTGAAAGCAATCTATCAAATCTTAAAAGAATTTTTGATTTAGCTAGTGTCTATGATATTTCCAAATATTAAACTGTAATGTTTAATTCTCTTTAACCTTTGATTCTGTAGTAATAAAAGCAGCTATTTAAATAAATGAAACATGTTTATAGATTTCTGATCAGGAAAATATCAATTTTTTTAATGATTATTTGCATGAAATTTTTAAACAAAATCTTTAGTTACAATTGCTATTCACTTGTAAATAAAATTGAAATTGGCTTGATCATTATTATGATTATTATATATAGTTATATAATATATTATCATGTAATTATTTCATATACCAACATATGTAGCTGTACATCTATTATTATTATTATTATTATTATTATTAGTAGTAGTAGTAGTAGTAGTAGTAGTAGTAGTAGTAGTAGTAGTAGTATTATAATAATAATAATAATAATAATAATAATAATAATAATAATAATACTGTAATCACGTCTTTCCATTACTTTTACTTGTCAAACAGTGATATGGTCATTAGAAGATAACAGGAAACAGACATATGGTAAAATAATTCGCTAATTATATAGATGAAATACTCCATGTATAACAAAATACAATTGCAATTAAAACCAATGAACGGCCATAGATAAACAATATTATTGTAAAAAAAAATGTTAACTAGTTTGATCATTATCATAATTTTGCGATTTGGCCTAATTCTGGTAATATCAATATGATTCCTAATATGACAAAGAATTATTAGAAACGAAATATGTCTGTTACCAAAATTCTGTCCTATATTCGGTATTGCCAACTTTGTTCTTGTTGGAATATATATATATATATATTTATTGAAAGCAAAAATCTCTCTAACCAATACATAATAACTTTAAGACATCTTCAGTACTCGTGTCTTTTTGGGAATTGTTAAAAATACTAGCGAGAGAAATCTTCACGCTCAAAATATTTTTGTATTTATATTGTAAATTTTCGGATATTCAAATTGTTTATAGTTATATTTTACCAAGAATTCATATTTCTTCTAAAATATGAGTTTGGTTTTAGAAGGCAACTAGAACTTAAATAAAACATTAACAGCAAGCTATATATTTAGGCAAGCATTGTATTCTTAATCAAGCATGCATTTAAACTACTTACCACATTCTTTAAGTTGTTCTGCACGTCTTTGTAAATCTGCTTGACAAATATCTTAAACTGATCAATACGATCTTTAGCAGGTACGGAAGCCTTTAAATTAAAGCATTGTATATACAAAAATATATTATTATTTTAAAAACAAAAAATAACAATTCTGCTATAATTTAAAAAGTGAAAATTTTAATATTAACTTACTAAAACTAATCTTAGAGAAGTTAGTATAATTATTTAGTTTATTTCTCTCTTTATCTCTCTCTTTTTTTAAAATAATATCTTAGCGTGAATGGCCATACCGAAATGAAGATAGGATTAAATTTCCATTGTAAAATAACTTTTTCTTAATAGGATTGCTCTTCCGATTATAGTAACTCAATAATGGTAATGTTTCCTAAGATGGTTTCATGTAGTAAAGATTTATAGGTCTTAACCTTATTCTGGCGCTTCTAAGTTTCATGGTGAGTGACAAATCAAGTATTTTTTATTTAGTTGAAACAATTTTGCAATTTTTTATTTTAATGATGAGGTCAGAGTACTTTTTTATATAAAGTATTATAAAAGCGAATCCAAGAGAATATTGGCTCATTGATTCATTTATGAATTAAACAGATCTTTAATTCAACATTCCACTTTGAGACAATATCATTATTACTTCTTAATCCAGTAATCGTGTGAACATTATCATTTTTATAGTAGAAATTGTTTTCCAAAAGATTGCAAACTTACTTAACCATCAGATTAAATATATTTAATATAATATTATAGTTGTTTATTAATTTGTCCTTATTTTTTGTAGAGATTTAATAACTAAATAGTAAATTTCATTATTGTCATAATAATAATCTTATAATGAAGTGGTATACATTCACCTTCATTTTATTATTTAGCAAATTGCAATGAGTTATGCTATTATTAGCTCAGATATAAGCTTAAACTTAGTTAACCGTCAATACATTTCTATTTTATAAGCTACTTATAGTATAATACTATACTGCATTGAAAGTGTAATAGTGGCATTATGAATCTGTGATCTCAAAGCCCCCCCCCCCCCAAAAAAAAAAAAATACCAGCTATGTTATTTCTGGTAGTTCAATTTTTTGTAAACTTCTGAGAAATAAATCATTTAATTATTATAGCATGATATGTCTTTAACTGCACCCTCTTTTTTTCATACATACCTATTATTGCATATACTATATTTTATGTTTAACTTTATTCAAACAAATGAATAATGCATGATGATGCATTTTGACATGCTGAAATGCATCTTGGAGTTTATTTATCTTTTTCCAATATTTTCATTAATTTGTTTGAAGTCAATTTAAAATATTTTCAAAGTATATATTATATCAGTTCTATAATTAATTTCTACAGATACCTGATAAATGATAAAAAGATATAGCTATGCCATTTGTTAATATATGTTTTGGAAGCAAAATAACATATCGATGATCTTATAATATTATTGGCATTGGTATCAATGAGATCATTTTATATTAACTTATTCTATAATTAAAATATAAAATATTATATATCAGCATGTCATTAACCAAGACCAGAGTAGTCTTTAATTTTATTTATATTATGAAGACTTTATTTCTTTTACTTCAAAATATGAAATATATACAAGTATTAAATATTGTGCTCTTTATAGTTACCAATGATGTGAACATGGAGTAATTATAATCATGCCTTACTATTGGTCAACTTTTTTTCTTGACATTGGAACTTGGATTATTTATTTGTGCAATCACGGTTTTATTTTCACATTTTAACTGCATGCACAGTAATTCAGAATTTTTTTTTGTTTATCTCAATGCTTTCATAATTAAAAAACAATTATGGGGGGGGGGCAGGTTTATTAAATTGGCAGTCCTTAGTTGTAGTCTTTTTTGAAACAATACAATTACTTAATGATTCTGTTTAGAAATAAATTAGAGACAGGAGTTTCAACTTGGTAAAGATTGTATGCTTATACAAATGGATTTAGAAAATGTTATCTAAAATGGTTTGCCTTATACTGACAGTCTAGGTTTTCATGTCTAGTAAATTATCCATTATTTTTCAATGTCATTGCTACTGTAATAAGAGTGAAGTTCCATTTTTCATCTATCTATAGTATTTTTTTATGGATTTGTATTCACTTGATGGCAAAAACTAGATGTAAACTGTTTGGTTTAATTTTAGTTTAGCTAAAATATATAGATGTCAGAATCCAACAATAAAAAACGAATTAAGAAAGATCAATCATTGCATTATAAATGAGGTAGAAAGCAACCAGGGCACATGTATGACATTGTCTTTTAACAAACTAAAGTTGGATTTTGAGAAATAGAAAATGCTATTTTATATATAATCTATTTTTTATTTATTTTACTATTTAAAATTAATACTTATATAAAGCTAAAACCTTAATACATGCACCTTGAGTGCTTAATTTTAATAAGATAGACCTCTACAAATCATAATGCAAGATTCGACTTTATAAAGATAAGAGAGACTCTCATCTCTAAATCTATTTTCTTAATTATACAGGCAAATCTAAAGCATATTGATTTAAGAGCATGAAGCTAATAAATTCTTCACTGATTAAGTCTACTATTTCTGTTAAACATTAATGTTTGTGCAATCTTTCAATTTACAACAGGTCAATATTCAGATATTAAATTTAGAAATATTTTGAATCAATTTAAAGTTGTAAATATTAATTCTTATTAAGTACAATGTCAGCATGTAATACTTATATAAGGCTAAAACCTTAGTACATGCACCTTGAGTGCTTAATTTTAACAAGAGAGACCTCTACAAATCATAATGCAAGATTTGACTTTATAAAGATAAGAGGACCCTCTTATGTCTGAACCTATTTTCTTAATTATATAGGGAAATCTAAAGCATATTGATTTGGGAGCATGAAGCTAATAAATTCTTCACTGATTAAGTCCACTATTTCTGTTAAACATTAACTTTTGTGAAATCTTTCGATTTACAATGAGTCAATATTCAGATATTAAATTTAGAAATATTTTGAATCAATTTAAAGTTGTAAATATTAATTCTTATTAAGCAACGATGTCAGCTTAAGTATTTATTTCTCAGTAAGGTTGTGATGTTTACATTCAGATCTTATTTGAATATATTTGTTTATGGAAAATTATAGTGAAAATTCAAAAATGAATAGGAAGTTGTTCTGCTTTTATAAATTTATTATTTATTCTTATTTTAGTAAAATTAATTATTTATTTCTTAATAAATAACTAATGTTTATATTGAACTTTTTAGCAAAAAGGATACTAAATACAAATAGAAAATGACTAAGGATCATCTACTGCCAAATAAGAAATTCAGACTTCTAGCAATGTCACTACTGCTTTGTTCTTTTGCGATCATGATAACATTTTAATATTTAAAAAAATACTTTTGTTTCAAGAATATCTTAATTACCAACATTTATTTTCCTGATAAAATTTCCTTGAGAATAATTTTATTTTCTTAAAAATAAAGCCTTTTCTTTAATTATTTCTGTGTATTACACTTTTTTTTATTTTCAAAATTAATATATTAGATAGTGATGGTCCACTATGCTGGAAAGATTCTAAAATTATAGATTCTTTACAAATTTACAACTTAGCACTGCTTTTAATCAGGATGATCATATTCATAACATTAAGATGGTATATAGAAGAGAGAACTTATAGGTTAATTAGTATGTAAGTTTGTAAATTTAAATATACTACTTATGTAATAATGCAATGTATGAATCTTTTTTATTTATTACACAGATGTTATTTGCAATAAACAATGCCTTTTTGTATTTTCTCTTTTGATTATTGCACTGAGATAAGTGAATTTGATATTTGATGGATCAAAATTGTAGATCAAATCTATCTCACACTCTAAAAATACCAACTTTATATTGAGGTTTGTTTTGGTGTGTTTGTATATGTATATATATTTGAGCTGCTCACTCATCATAATAAATTGCTTTGCAAGTTAATTCATTGCTACTAATTTTGTCAATTATTTGGAAAGCCTGGTCCTAAGATATTTGAATTGAAATAAAAAGTAATGATTTATTTTTTTAAAAAAAAATAACCATAAAATATAATTAGCAAATTAGTTGCATATGCTGTTCCAAAGTCTCCAGATAACAGATTAAAATCACAAAAATTATATTGGCATTAAAGATAGTATAGCAACAAGTGGAAGTAGTACTAAAGCATATAAATCTATTTTCTTAATTATAAATACATGGAATACATGAATGATACTTTGTCTAAGTCTTCAAGATTTAATTACAAGATGGCATCAGTGAGCAAAAATAGTCAAGATTTAAAACATATGTCTGCTATTAGTGAAAATCGTTTGCCAAAGAAGACAGTTTAGATAAATGGTTACCAGATTTATTAAAAGGGGTCAGCAAATGAAATGAGATTTCATAGTATTGGATTTGCTGTAAAGTGTTGTACTTTATTCTTGGAATATTATAATGTATCAATAAGAGGTTAATAGTTTTAAACCTTGATTTGCACAATAGTACTTATCTTCATTTCATTAGTGTAAATGCTCCAACAATAAATTCATAGAATTTAAACAAAGAATGTCTTTATATGTCTTTCTGAATAGCACTATTATATCAATACTAATAAAAGATGAAGCTCTTTTTTAGAGACTTTAATTTATACTTTCTTATAAATAATAGACTTAAGCCAAAAGATATTAGAAATAAATGTATTTGTCCTGGGAGC
>JAQFVV010000253.1:504468-709954 GCA_028023455.1 Epiperipatus broadwayi
TTTGTCTAATTTTTTGTATTGGTCCATTACTTAACTATGGGAACTATTATTCATCAGTTCCATTTTCAGTCAGTTTCTATTGATAAAATATTAATCTAAAATACACAGAATTGTTTCAATTCAGCTCCTAAAAAATGAATAATTTTAGATTAAAATTGATTAAATGTAATAAAAAATTAAAAATAATCTTAATAACTGAAGAAAAATATTTTAAAAATGTTTAAAAAATAGCCAGTGATAAAACAAAAGAACTATATTTCAACCAATCTATGTGAATCCTGGAGCAGTCAATGTTATTCACTTTTCTTGAAGAGTGGTCACTTTCCCATGCTTATTTTTCTTGAAAATTTAAAATTTTCCGAATCAAATTTATATTTTGATAAGGTAATGTAAAATCTTAATTATGAATGTAAAAAATTATGATATATTTATTTACATTCAAAATCAATTACAAATGTGTAAAACATTTTGTTTTGATTTCTGACTTTGTCATTTAGAAACATGTGATATGCAAATTACACTCAGTAGTGGTCAACCACTTGTCTTGGAGAGCGGTCACTTTCCCACACTTATTTTTTTTTTTTTGTAAAATTTTAAATTTTCCAAAAAAACTTTATATTTCAATAAAGTTCTGCAAAATCTTAATTATGAATATAAAAAATTATGATAAATATATTTATTTATGTTCAACATCAATTATGAATTGGTAAAACAATTTGTTTTCATTTTTGACTTTGTCATTTAGAAATACCTGCAGAACAATTTCTAGAATTGGCAGCCATCTAATGAGAGAAAAAAGACTGGTCTACACACCAATATGTAGCAAAAAAATTGGATTTTTTTTTCCAAACATATTGCCATATGCTGACTTTTTTAGAACTAAAATTTTAAATTTCGAATTTCGTATAAAATATGCCTAAAATGAAGAAAATGTGACAAAATTGAACGAGATGGCACAAACAATACCCACAAACTGTAAATAACATGAATGAGAATTAAAACAGGGCATTATCTAACCAAAATTAATAGCAGAGTTGTTATTAATGAAATTTATTTGTCTTAAGTAATAATGTGTATCAGATTAAGCCTTTTCTCATTACTATTTAACTACTTTAAATTAATGCTATATTAAGAATTATTTCTTTGGGATATCTGTCTTCATACCTAATGAGATATACAAATTCATGACATCATTTTTATCAACTGAAATATCACTTAAATATTTATTAATATTCTATGGCCAGCTATGTATATGTATGTGTGTGTTTAAATCAATGGAACATAAAAATTCATAAGATAACAATAAAAACATTTTTGCTTGATAAACTTTTTAAAAAAATATTAAAAGTCAAAGAAAGAATTACAAATGCCAAGATGGAATACCTATTGATTTATAGAACAATAGAAGTGACTTTTGCAAAACCTTAGAATGTTGAATTCTAATTGAATACTAATTAAAAAAGAGAAAGGTGTAAAACGCTGTTACAGTGCATTCCAACGAAGACTCATGGAATGTTAATGGAAATAAAAAAGAAAATGAATGAAAAGAAAGAAAAAGAATTAAGAGAAGGAGAAGAGTTGGCAATTTCTGGTATAAAAAAGAGAAATTTTTAAAAAAATGATTATTATAAGTTTTTGAGACGGGAAGAAAGCAGGTTTATTAGACTTATATATAAAATAATCCAGATATCAGCATGAAATATGGTTATACTGGGGTAAAAACTTCAATGTGTGGGGTGTCCAAATCCTTCCTCTGAATGTATAGTAGCTGCCAGTATCTGAGAAGATATGTCAAGCCTGAAAGATCATGTCAATAAATAATAATATTGGACTGTCATGAAATAAAATGAATAAATAAAATTCAGCCAAGTGGAATCTAAACTTCAAAAATTTAGTTCATTATCCAAATATCAGAGATTCTCTTTCACCAGGTGGATTCAATCAATTCCCTGGGGAAACACGGGTATTTTTTCCATTTTGCACATATATGTATGACTAGTAAGGTTACTGAATTAAACTCCACGTAATCCAGAAAAACTGTTGGTTGACGTAATTATATTTTTTTTTACTTGCATGAAAAATTTTAAATTAATCTAGGTGTTATTATTATCATATCAATCCTTCCATGATTAAACTCTTGTAATATACATGTTACAGCCTGTTTTTTGGGGGGTAAATAAAAAAAATAAACTAATAAAGAAAGGAAAGAAAATCTAGAAGCATGAAATAATAAGTTGTAAAAAAAGAGAGAAATCAATAATCTGTTAATACAATATGTCCATCATAAATGTATTTTTTTAAAAGTGTCATAGCATCGGCCGGGAAGCAAACCCACAACCTGGGTAACTGCTTGTAAGGCAGTCATGCTGACCTCTCAACCACCAATGCAAGACTATCATAAATGTATTTTTAAAATTAGTTTAATGAATATCATGTGTCTGCGCTAACAAAAAAAAAAAAACTATTAAAAATGTTGAATAAAAAAAAACCAGAAGTGTTATTGATTTACATAAATATTGGTATGAATAAATATGTATTAAATGATGAATTGGTTTTTTAACTCCTTTTTTTTTGATTGGATTAAAATAGATTAGACCTACTCTCAGTAATTTTACCACCCAGTCTGAGAAAGCTAGCTGAAGGCCAGGTCATTTTATCATCATATTATATACTTCATGTTATCCAGTATAATTCTTACCTATGGGTGAGATTGGCAATTGGTGTCTTTATTTAGACATCCATAAATATACTGTTGTGTAATATCAAAGGTAATTATATCTGCATAGGATATCCTAAAATCAAAGTGATAAAGTAAAGGTCTCATTTTATAAAATAGATAACAATACAATTCGCATTTGATTGCTTTTTTTGTTCACATGCATATATATATATATAATGCTCATACTCATGTAAAGACGAGTACTTTCAGCAAGATAGGGAAAAGGGTAGAAACGTTACAATATATATATATATATATATATATATATATATATATAAAGCATTACATAGCATTGATAGTAAAAAGAAATAAGATGAAAAAATTGACCTCTCAACTAGTTATATTTGTTTTAGCATATATTTAAGGGATCACTGATAATATCAGTAGAAAATTGTCTAATTTCAATATAAAACTATCTTTTCCACTAGCAACAAAATTGATTTTTTCATAAACGTAAAGATTGAGCACCTGTCTATGAAATTCAATGTTCACAATGCTCCAGAAGCTATATGTGTCGATCAAATAGATGTACTAATGTCAAAATCATGAAGCATACAAATGTTTTCAATAAAAAGTTGATTACATCAGCTTTTACATGCATTTTTTAGAAACTGATCACCAATCTGATTTTGATAATACTAAAATATTAGCTAATAAAGAAAAGCATGATTTCTGAACTTTAAAAAAGTCTACTGAAATATTGAAAAGAGCAAGTCGTTTTAAATACTTCTGAAGAAACACAATATATTCCAGCCTTGTGGAAGCCACTTATTTATGTTCTTTTTTCTAAAATCAATTTGGAATCAGTTAATTGTAAATCTGAAGGAAGTACTTTTTTTTGCTAATTCACTTATTCTGAATAATGGACCATCAAATATATATATATATATAAGAATAATTGTTCTTTATTTCACTCAATCTCAATCTTGTAATTATTTAAAATATAACAGTTCTCCATTAAAACTTTAACCTTGATAAAAATGAATGCTATTTCAGCAAAAGGGTTGATACTGAAACAAAATAATACATGATATAAACCAAATAAAATATTAATTTTATCATATACCCATGAAAATATTTAATAAATCGAACTTTCTTTATTTTTAGTTAAATAATAGACATAAAAAAATTATATTAAATGCTTTTATTGACCATACACTACTACTACTACTACTACTACTACTACTACTACTACTACTACTACTACTACTACTACTACTACTGCTGCTGCTACTACTACTACTGCTGCTGCTACTGCTGCTGCTGCTGATGCTGCTGCTGCTGATGCTGCTGCTACTGCTACTACTACTACTACTACTACTACTACTACTACTAATAATAATAATAATAATAATAATAATAATAATAATAATAATAATAATAATAATAATAATAATTGTTTGTTCAACCACAATTGGGTTTTTTAGATTTAACTTGAAATTAAAGCATGGGGAGGGGATCTTTTATTAATTAAGTCACTGATTTTCAGATTTAACTTGAAATAAAAGCATGTGATGTTCAAAATTAGTTAAGTCAATCCCAAGGTTAATTAATTTTGGACAACCCCCATGCTTTAATTTCTTGTTAAATCTAAAAACCCCAATTGTGATTAAACACACCATTACATTTTTAATGCACAGTCAATAAAAGCATTTAATATAAAAAATAATTTTATCTGTATTACTTTTAACTTTTTGGTATTGGCACAGTAAATGAAAATGTAAAACTATATTACTTTATGTTCACTAGACACTTATAGTTGATATATAAATTATAATGGTCAGATTCATATGCCCTGCTAACATGCTGAAGAATCCAAGGACAATATATGAAACTTAGCACCTCTGGGGGGAGTGCCTCTCAAGAAACCAAGTTTGAACTTATTGGCCTGTGCTCCACAACATAAAATATGTTAGCAATACTTCTGATGCTACTAATAGTTAATCCTTCTTTTAGTACTAGGGGTCAGGGAAAAACAAAAACTAATTTAAATAAAATATGTCCTAGGTCCACCAACAGATTTTCTATAAGTAGTAAAAAGGAAAGAACACTAATGTTAATATACTATAAAATGTTGATCTGAGATTGAGCTAACATGATGTGTATCGTGTGAACAAACTATACTAATGACAAAATACATTTAATATGAGATTTAATTAAGATATATGAAAGATGCATAATATAGTGCATTTTCTGCATTAATTAAGCAGTGGCATTGACAAGGTGATGGTTAATATTTGTGCATCTACATATGTTAAACAATATTTATATAATTTTCACTATAATGAAATATTTAACTAATGTAATCTCTTCACTTTCAAGGGTAAGGGTATAAAATAAACCATTGTGACAATATGACTTAGGGAAATGTTTCATGGTATAACAGGTAGCTGTGAAGGCGTACAAAAATTATCTGATCATTTTATAACCATGATTATAATTATTTATTTTATTAGAAAATTCGTTATCAGGGCAATTTATTATATTAATCAAATAATATGTGTGTAGTTAAGAATATAAGAATATCATAGACCATTGTTCATTGACATATGAGGATAGGAAATGATTAAGTCATAAGATGGCTAAAGGACATGCAGCAGAATCACAAGATGGTACCCACAAGATTAATAGGATATTGGTGATGCTGGTGGGGATTTTTTATACATATGAATGGAAAACGGTACTTAAAACTGCAAGACTTTGTATAAAGGTATTGTGGTCTGTTGGATCACCATATATCCAAAGAGGGTTTGCCACATTAGCATCATCATGAGACTGACCTTATCCAGGTAAATTGCATGGCTGCATCACTAAAGGTCTATATTTCCAGGTGAGACTTCCATATCCACTCTGGTCTGGGAATTGAAGAAATAGGGGAAGTCTTGGTCATATATATCCAAAGAAGAATGACAAAGCATATGACTCAACATGCTATGCATCTGTACTGGCAATATACATATACAGATGTTAAATTATAAATTGTAATGGGCTTACTGCTAAAATTGAGCATTACAATATAATGAAACTTAATCTATCCCTAAGTATTTACTTTAAAGAATTATATATATATATATATATATATATATATATATATATATATATATATATATATATATATATATATATATATATATATATATATATATATATATATATATATTACTTCAAATTAAATGTTATGTAAGTACAAGCAAATCTATATATTATATTATCACAGCAAAATAACTATGAGGGTGGGAATGCATGATGAAATAATTCTAGAAATTTAATACTCAATCATGCATTTATAGAGTACATTCATAATTATAATTTTGCACATACCATCACATGTTATCTTAAATCAAATGCATGCCTATTGGTATAAACTAACATAAATAAATTATTAAATATAGCATAAAGATTATATGTATATAAGGTAATAATAACATTTGTCTAAATTGCATGTTGTTATTAAATTAGTAATAATTGAAAGGTTGCTAGTCTTTTCACATGCGCATAGAAGATAACATTCATGCTAGCAAGTCGGCAATAGATTTGGTGCAAATAGTTGCCATTTACATAATTAATCCACATGAATATGAAATGGCCTTATTATTTAAGGGAAGGAAAGTTACTCACTCAGTTGAAGGTTATATAGACATGTCATCATAAGGAAAGAAAATGCAAAGCAAATAATATAATAAAACATTTAAAATTGTTTATCCATGTATAAAAGTATAGCTGAAAAACAGGTTAATTAGGTTACATATCTAGAGATTAGGTACATAATGGAGATGCAATTATAAATTTATAGTATGATTTAAATTATATATACATTAATTACAGAATGGCTATAGAATAAGAGAAAGTGTAAAGAGTACTCAAGAGTTTTAGGGATAAACTATTACTCATGTGGTCAGCTGGGGTATCCTAGTGCACTTTATAGTCTATTGATAATCACGAGCTATTTACAAGAGTTCATTCCACTAGGTATTTGACTTTCATTCATTATGATATCATGAATTGAGATTAATGGCAGCAACATTTTATTCATTATCAGCAGCAACAGTAGTTCAAGGGCATATTTTTCTTATATTGGAGGAGGTAAAGATGGTATAGAGCCACAGGATAACCATTCTCAAAGTAGTAAAATAGCACCCTGCATGCTTCTACTCTGACATTTCTTTTTGCCTTTGTAGTGTCTGGCTTGCAAGTTCTCAAAATAATTAGTTTTCTTTTTTTTACTTTCAAATTTTTGCTCTATATATACCAGTTAATCATGTAATTAATTTCTTATCTGATTTGCCCTGCGTTGTAATAATCCATTACCAAATTTTATTGTCCTGCCTAATGCATTTTTTATCTCTCTGAGTATCTAAAGACTTTAACAGGATGTTGTAAACATATTTGCATTTGATATTTTATATTCAGATATTCTGATTACCATTATATTTTTGTTACAAATTTTATTAGTTTAAGATTAAAATATTTAAAGTAAATACATGTTGTTTTCATCTTTTCTGTTTAAATACTTAAGCCATTAGTCTATTCCTATGAAGTTTAATTAGTGACACCTATTGCTCACCTCCCAAACAAGTTTAAATTTAATATTAAAGATTTAAATAAAGACAATTTAATATTGCTTTAAATTACCAGATTTAAATATAACTGCAAATTAAAATAAGAACGAAATATCATTATCTTTGATTGTACGTTTTAAATGTGATATTAGAGATTAAAAATAAGAATAAATAAAATTGTTTTAAATTGTACAATTTCTATGTAATATTGGAATATGTGTATAACCTCGACATACCTGACTTAAACTTATATATACACACACACATGAACATACTTCATATTATAACACTAATTAATCTGTTATAATTTCTGCTGGATTATTGAGTAAATCTTGTCTGGTTAGCGCAGTACACACACATTACAATAGACTGGGGTTCAAACTAGGGTATGAAGATAGGTGAGGAATGAGGACAGGTGAAACTGAGGTTTGCGGAGTGAATCTTACTGTTTCACTATATATATATATCTTTAGAACTATAAGTAAAAATGCACACCCCTTATGTATAATTTATATTTACTATGTGTATATAATAATTTATGAGTATATAAGTTACTAAAAATATGAAATATTCTTTTAAGTAAAAAGTGTTTAACATTCTTATTTTGATTGAATTTTTTTTTTTAAAAAAAAAAAAAAAACTTACTAAAACTATGTCATAAATGAAGTTTAATTAATACATATAATTTTATTTTAAATTAATTTCACACATGCAGTATATATATATATATTTCTGCAGTAAGTTAATATAATAAAGATGGGAAATAAGAGATAATATCCATGTAAATAGAAAATAACCATTAAGCTTTGATATTATCAAGAAATTATCACTACTATTAATTGACAATCCCTGAGGGCAAACTAGTTTTTTCATTTAATCTATAATAACTTTTTTGTTTGAGTTTGTTTTTAACAAAAGAGTTCTTATAGGTTTAATGAAAAACTGGTTTTGCCTTACAGGTCAATTAGTAGTAACTGATATTTTTTGGTAACATCAAAGATTAAGGGTTATTATCGAATGATTTATTTGACTTGAACAAAAACTCAAACAAAAGAGCTATTATAGATTTAATGAAAAAACTTGTTTGGCCTCAGGGATTGTCAATTAATAATAATTGATAATTTCTTGGTAATATCAAAGGTTAAAAGTTATCTCTATTTACATGGATATTATCTCTTATTTCCATTTTTATTATATATGTGTGTGTGTGTTTAGCTAAAAGTTTTATGAAAAATATATATTCTTTTTTGTTGAATATGGAATGTGGGAAGCTGAATTGCATGAAGATATATGTGGATTAAGGAGTGATGCTGATGATATTGCATTTGTGACTGAAAACAAGAAAACTTAAAAGACAGTGAAAATATGAAATTACAGCACAAAGATTATAAGAAAAGAATCATGAATGTACTTTAAAGTTGGTAGAGATAATGTAAAAAATAATAACAGTTGAACAAATTATATAATTGAACAATATATCATAAAGTTAATTTTTCACAAGTTCAGTAATGTTTAAAAGACCCTAGCCTCAAATATCCTATCATAAAATTAATCAGATAGTATGCATCAGTTTTTTGCATATGTTATTCAACAGATGAATAAATATTTAGTTTTGAATCTGCCACACACTATTGTATTGAACACTAAAAGAACAACAGTTGAAAGATTTGTCACAAATTAGAAATGATCACATATTAAATAAAATTCTATATAGTGTAAATGTAAAGCTCAGAATTGTTCAAGTCAAGGCATATGTTATGCCTTTTGCATGCATATGCTTTTGTTAGAACAAAACACTATGTATTTAATATATGAATTTTGATTTCAATTAGATGATAAATTTATTAGTGGCTTTATTATGACCTTCAATTCTGACACTATAGTCATAAAATCAAACACACATTAGTGGCTGATAAACCCTGTTTATGAAATAGATGAGCACAATGATGATGGATTGTGATGAATTTGCTGATGAGGCTCCAGTAGCATCTAAAAAGATCAAATCCTGCTTTCATTACTGTTGGGTCTGGAAAAATAAATGTATTTGAAATCTTATAAGAGTATTACTTTTTACACTATAATTTTTGAATATAGATTTTTGTGTACATGCCCAAAATGGAATTTTGATTTGAATTGAGTCTTAGTATTTATTTATCTGAAAAACTCTTATGCTGGCTTAACCTGTTGAAGGTCTGACATCGTTCCCTTATCTAGAAGACTCTAATGACAACTTCAACCATATTTGAAAAAAAAGAATTTTACAATTAAATCTTTTTTTTTCTGTATCATATATTGAGAATCACTACATTATTTTTACAAATATAATCTTACTAATAATAGACATACTAAATGTTAATGCAAAAGACAAATTATTTCACTAAAGTGAATAGAAACATTAACAATGGTATTTTCCTGGAGGTTTGTGATGATGGTATTTTAGTTCTATTTATATATTGGACTATTTACATCATCTTGTATTGAGTATTGAATGGCTTTTGGAAATGTTTAACTTTATTTAAATTTCCATCCACACCGTTTCAACAGGTATTATTTTCTTCTCTTCTTTAGCTGAATATGCTAACCTGTATGCTATTATTAACAGTTGAATGTGCTTTGAAAATTTAAATAACGTTAACTTTTTCTAAAAGACATCCATTACTCAATAGTAGATGATAGAAATAGTCCTATATAAATGCAATTAACAATGGTGTTTTGCTTACATCCTCTAATCTTGTCTATTCATAAAAAGTTATTAAAAAAGGATTTCTTATTTAAATTCTTTTTTTTTTTTGGAGACATCCGAAAAGAATGGAAATATGATTTAAATTTCAAAACTACATTTACTAATATTAAAATTTTACGAAAAAGTCTTCACCAGCATTTATGAAAGCAATTATTTCCGTCACTAAAAATAATGTCCCCTTTTATCATACCTATAGTTCTTATGGTTTGTCTTTTTAAAAACATTTTTAAATGAAATCATAATTATAATCAGATTTTTTTTATTTAAAATAAAGATTTTACTAATGTGTTGCATAAATAAGCTTAAATATGTAAATATTTTTTTTTCCAGAAACATTAAAATAAATATGCATGAGGTGGAGACCAAAAAATCTACCAATAACCAAAAAAAATCTAACAATTATTGTTGCTGTTAGTTTTTTTGTATTATGATACAACCAATCAGCTGGTATAGTCAGAGTTTTCCCCAAGAAGAATTTGCATGAAGTTTGGCATTGAACTACTAAACATCAAATGATCACTATTACCTCTACTTACATAAGCATATATAGATTTTATGTACAAACCTTCTTGCATCCATTGATTAATATGGATTGTGTGGGGCGGTCATGGATAGTCTGTAATTGTTTTAACAGCTTGTGTAAGACAGAAAATAATGATTTGATATTTAGTAATTAATACCATCCCTGTCCATGTGATGATGATGAGTATAGTTATTAAAAAAACCAAAGGCACCAAAATGTATAGATACTGAATTAACTTCCAGATTTATGTGACTATAAAAGCAAATAAGCTTAGATTGAAAATCTTATCTATTCACATTTTGGACTGCTAAAAGATTGTAATAGATATTAAGATCTAAATGCACTGCTCACAGATCCAAGGCTCCTCATTGAAGAAAACAACAAGCTAGAAACTAATCTGGGGATAATGGATGAGTAGGCAATAAGTACGGATTTTATGTACAACCCTTCCTGCATTCAATGATTACTCTAGCTTGCACTGAGTGGCGCTACTATATAAAGAGTTTGTCAAGATATGAAAAAAGTGATTATACAGAAAGTGGATTATTGTTTTTTATGCTGGGTTTGGAAAAAGATAAGAGGGATTTAGATATAAATGTCATAGAGTTGACAAAGATTATGTCGTGGAAATGGGATGGAGCAGAATACGGGAAAACTTAGACTGGGGAATGGAAAATAAAGTGCCTAATGGGTTTCTCTGGGCATAACTGTTGAGAGATTCTTGACTCCATTTAAGGAGAAGCTCCAGTACATCACATCACATACATCACATCAGTGTTTTAAGATTGTCATTGCCAGACTTCTTTCATGTGACAAATTTGTAGAAGTCCAGACTGACATCCGCAAAAAAATTTTAACTAATAACTTTTGTTCAGTTTTTACATACAAGACAATATGAACAAGTAAACTAATGTTATAGATAACAAAATAATCTACAAAAGTCGAAGCCATAATAGTATATACTCTCCCTCAACACCTCTAAATTAGCAATTTTGTAATGACTAAATCTATTACTGCAAAAGTGTTTTGATTTTGTAGTTGTCTTTGAATCTCTTAATAAGTTTATGAATTATGATCTCCAGGAGACCAAAAAAAGGATTCAAAAATTTTCAAGCTATGTTCTCATATGATATTTATGTTTTATATTTGTAAAACAGAGAGTATAAAAAATAATTTCCTTTTTTAAAATCAAAGCATTCAATATTCATGATATCTATTCAATATTATATATTTATAAAATCTGGATTGAATCAATGATTATGGTGTTAGTAATTAGATTAGTGTAATAAGTAAATTTAAAATACATATATATATATAACTCTACAATTATAAAAAGAAATTATCCCCTAAAACTTAACTTTGCCATATCTATCTTCTACTGCCACATAGTGTCACAATTACAAACTATAGAAGATTAATGATACCCTCGTTTTTTTTATTTTATTAAATACTGTTACCAGCTGATAGGAAATAATTGATGTAATAATGCTAATTATTGCTGTGCAAAATACATATTTTATAAGTGTTTTGAACCTTTATTTGTTATAACACATCGTAAAAATTGTGAAAGAATAATAGTAATATAGAGGGAAATAAAATGTGTAAGGAGAAAAAAAAGCATATAACTTATGTCAAAAAATTAAATTAATACCTCCCCTCTCCCTTCCCTTTAAGAAAAAAAAATATTTAATTCACAAGAAAGTGTAACTGATAACTATAATATAAATTAAATTACCAAAAATAATCGAATAAAATATAATAATAATTTAAAAATTATAATTGTAATAAACTATCTATATACTTATTTAAAGCTAACCTGATTTCAAACAAGTTTGAACCTGTTTTCATTCCAGTTCTATAAATGTGTGTTGGTGCAGTGGTAGCATAACAGATTCTTGAACTCAAAGGCTCTGAATTGCAGCTAGCTGTGGGACTTCCGATGCTTAAACTTTTTATGAATCCCGAGCAATAAGCTATTCAAATTATTAATTTAAACTCGATTGTGAAGATAATCTTTTTATTTTCGAGTAGTTTTTTTCCCACCGTAAGCTTTCTAACAATGAAAAAATAAGTCTCCTGTGATTTATTTTACAACTTGAAAATTATTCTGATAAATTTGAAAACGGATTTCAAATGATCTAATGTGTTCTTATTTTTATTTTAGTTTTGTTTTTATCACTATTTAAAGATAAATATCCAGCTAAAGAAAGTTTACGTAATTTTAAAAGTCAAAACCACTCGAGTCCACAAAATTAAAATATGATGCTACCAAATTATTACAATCTTTTTATGAATAAATGTATTTATGACAGTGCGTTATTTAATCTTAAAGATACCTCTATTGTTTTAATTTATAAAAAAGAAAATAAAGTTTATTTATATGGTGCTTGACAATGTAAAAGAAGGTAGTAAACCTTTGGTCATGCACTTTTCATAAATTTACATGCATTTTCACAAATTTACATGCACTCACATATAAGCATCAGTTTAAATGCATAATTGAACCACTTATGCTAAGAGCGTATTGTTATATATGCCAATTTTTGCTCACCATGCTAAAATCAGGATTTGGAGCTATTGTATATCTGATATATAGCTTTCCACACTTTTTATTAACAAGATTTTTTTTTTCAATGCGATCTTTTTTTTTTTGTAATAATTCGGCCTTTTTCGTTTACTTGTCATATTTTTCATTAATATTCAAGATTGCAACACTAAAACCGGTATTCACAAGGTGACGGCGTGGATGAAACAGACAAATGTTTTATATAAAAATTTAATAAAAGTGTAATAATTAATAGGTATTTTTTTGTAGCTTTGGTTTGATTTCTGTATAAAAAAAACAATGTTTATTAGCAGTTTTATGAAAATACAGCATACTTTGCAATCACATGGTTTTCAGAGGTAAACTTTTTACTGCAGAACTCCATTTTCTGTGGTAATAGTTTATACAAAAAAAATTATTTTAATGCATAAATTCCTACTATATATTCCATGGTAAGTGTCGTAGGAATATAGTTAATATATTTTTATCCAAATTACTTAAAAATCAAAATCATTTACTGTTTGTTTGGTGTATATTTAAACTAATTTTTTTATTGATGGCATAATTATTGTAATATTGCATTTTATTTTTTATTTTAAATCACATTCTTAAAAGTTATTAATTGTTTAAAATCACATTTTTTTTTGTTAATATTGAAAGTCGCACATATTTGTGAAAGTCACTTTTTTTTTTTTTTTTTTGGAAACTTGTTAATGTTGAAATTTTACTTTAAATGTCATTCTTAAAAGTTGTTTGTTAATGTGAAAAGTCATACATATTTGTGAAAGTCACATTTATTTTAAATGTCGTTTTTAAAGTTTGTTGTTAATGTTATAAGTTTTACTATTTTTTACTTTTACTACTTTTTAATCTTGCAACACAGAGCATATATTAGAGATGATGTGCCTGTTGACATTCATATCAATCTCCCAATAACTTTAAGATCCAGTTGTCAGTGGATTGATATGAATGTAAGATCTAATACATGCTCCATGTGGCAGCTTTAATACTCAAGTACCACAATTTGTATATGCAATGCAGACCAAAAAAAATCAATTAAGTTTTTTTATTAATTTTTTTTTTTTTTACTATTTTTTAAAAGAACATATAATAATTGATTTCTTGGTATGAAAATAGTGGTTGTGGTAAATTACATCTTCTATAAAAGGCTATCAGTCAACAAAATATTTAGTTTTTTTAGCATTTTTCAAGGAGTGGTATTTATTATTGTTTGCACTTCTATACACCCTTAAGCTATGGGAAAATCAGGTTTCATATAGTAATTCTTCTCATTTGTATTATTAAAAAATGCTAATGGTCTTATTGTTTGGGAATTCATAGTCAAGTGCTAGAATTGTGAATACCAGAATCAATGTGAGACCTCCCAAGCCATGTCCTACTAAATGCATGAAAACATACAGGGCATTCATTCTACCTTTTTTATTATAAAATATAGATGTGCATGTCATGTCATAATGGATAATATTGTCAGTTTCACATGTATTAGTCTATTCTTTCTTATTATAAGGCACTAATAAAGAGAAGCCATTCTATCTCCAGAAGAAAAAAAGATAAAAAGACCAAGAATAAAAAGTTAAAAAATAAAAATAAGAATGTGAAATTCCTGTGCTTGTAATTAAAGTATGAAAATGTAATAGTGAAAACACACTTTCCATTGTCACAGTCGATACAGAGATTTAAAGATGAATAAGGAGCTCAAGATATTTGAACCAGCATTAACCTAAGTAACTGAAAAAAGTATAATAAAATAGCAAAAGAATGCAAATACAGATATTAGTAAATAGGTAAAAGATTACATTCAATTAAATTAGTATAATTAATTAATCATGAAGTATATTAAATAAATAGTTAATTTAAGACTTTATATTTCAGGGATACATAAATCTACTTTAAGAAACACATTTACCAATAGTAGTGTTCAGCATACATTTTATACAGTAACAATATTACAAATAAAATAATCATAATATATTTACGACAGGTATTTTTTGGGTGTTATTCATGTAGTCTACCACAATTCCAAAACCGAAAATGTACGAGTAACCATAGCAGCTAAGATTAATTAAAGAATTCATGAGATTACATCTCCTTTCATTCCATTTGTTTCCTAGTATTAACGGCCATCCACCAATCAATCGATTTAATTTGCTCAAAAGAGGCCAACTTCCTTGTCGATCACTTGCAGCTAAAATTAATAACAGGTCAAAATGTAAATCGATATGCTACTTTAAATTGTAACAAAAAATAAATCTATTATATATATAAAACCAAGAACAGACTGACCTTGGAAGCTGAAATCATGATACTAAATCCTATCTAGTAATAGTATTTATTAGCTGATCCATTTATAAACCAAAACTTTGTATGTATGTCAGATAAAAATTACTATTTTCCGATGAAGTGATTTCAGTGTGCAATGCCAGTTGTTTAATGATTATTTGCCTAGTTTCTTCACAATTGAACATTATTCTAGAATAATACATGGAAATCTTTCGGAAGAAATCTCATCTCGTACCACTTTATGAAATGTACAATTATACTAATGTCAACTAATTATATATTTATAAAAAGATACACAAAATAACCCATCATTGTTAAACATTATTAATTAATACAATAAACAATTAAGATATATAATTATTTCAAATAAACAAATTTAATATTTATACCTTATGTACTTTAACTGAATCCTTTTGTAATTTTCTATTTATTTATGGTTTCAAAATACTCCACAGACTTCTTCTGAGATAAAGCTTAATTATTTTGAATAAAATTAAAATCTTTAGATAGATCAAAACTGTAAGTAAATAAAATACTGTAGAAATGTTGAAGGTGTAGATTTTTTAAAGATTTGAAATAATATTAAATATGGCAAAAATAATGATCAGAAGTCATGTATCATTCAAACACCCAAATGGCATTTTGAATGCAGTTGGTCAAAGATATTTGTTTTATTTTTAATTTATTCATATGAGAATTAATTCAGGTACATTACCTATTTAGTCTAACATGTAGCCACTGCACAAGCCATTTGATTACAGTTACTACTGAAACAGTAAGCTCTGCTTTGCAGATCTTCGTTTCACCTTTTCTCACCTCTTTTCTGCCCTCATACCTTAGTTTAAACCCCATTGTATCATAGTATGTCTGCAATGCGCTTATATGCCGAAAATTCCACCCAATTTTAAACCACGAGTACAACGCTTGTGTTATACATAATTGTATAACTTATGCCCAGTATAAATAAAATATTATAAATTATGTGTATGTACATATAATAGAGATTTATTTAAAAGTAGGTTGTATGGGTCGTAGTTGCGCACACACTGTGATATATTAAATTTCAAAACCTCAAAATAATAATCTTTGTTATTTAAAATTATTTTGTTTAAATCTATTTATAAAAGATATTACATTCATAATATTTGTTTTTGATTTAAAATAAAATTATATTCGTCTCATAAACAGATTCAAACATTGAAAATTAAAAGTAAAATAATTTTCTTTTAGATTTTAAAATCAGGCCACATATTTTCTGTTTAAAATAAATGAGGGTTGGTAAGGAACAATAGCTTTAATTAATTAATGTTTTATGAGCTTATCAAAAAAGACAGCAAATGTCCACTTAAGGTTGTTTCTTTTTAATTAGCAAAAGTTTTATTAAATTAAAGTTTTAATCCGAATGTCTACAGGATAGTTAACAATAGAAAATTAACTAAAATTTTGTTAAATTCCTTTGGACATTCGGATGGATTTTATTACAGCTGATAAGATGGCAAATTTTGGAATATTTTTGTAATGCTCCAGGGCAGTTTTATTGTATAATTCTGCTATAAATAGAAGGGTTTTTTGTTCTGATTATTTTATTCTAGCTGGCTTTATGGTGAGTCTAGCTTCATTATTCTAGCTTGATTATTCCAGCTCCCTTTATTCTATTATTATTCTAAGCTTCCTGAGAGTTTCTGATGTTCTAATTGCTACTTACCTGCAAATTTAAATATTTGAAGCTGAGTTTTCATCTTCAAATAGATTTACCATGTTTTAAATATTGCTTTAAAATCACTCTGAAGCACCCAGCCTTTAAAATTGCAATCTTCAAAATGACGAAGTACAGCCAGCAAGAAGGCTATTTTCCTCTCGGAAATGGCCGGTTGCTGCTCCATACCATCTGATGCCATCACATAGGAAACCCTAAAACTGCTACTGCTTCTAAAATATGAACTATAGCCAGAGTTTGCTGCCAAATCGTATGAATGCTGCCGACAATCAATTTGGAAAACTATCTACCTGAAACTACCTGCAAATGCTTCTAATGAGGTAATCCCAAAATTTAACCCAAGAGCTCTTGTGATTGTTTCCTCTAATTAATAAGCTATAGCTTTTTAAATTGTTTCCATTTTGCTTTACCCTACCATTGTTTCTTTAAAATGCTATAATGTAATCAGTATTTCTCTCTCTATCCTTGAGTTAATATTTTATATTTATTGATCTGTTTCTTTTCTTTTATTATGATAATGTGCCAGAATAGTCTTTGACCTAGTGAAGTATTCCCTTTTATTTAAAGCAAGATGCCACCATTAAGGCGCTTTAAATTGTAAATTGTTTCCCAGTTCGTTATATCATGAATCGCTCGTTCGAAGGCTATCCTATTCTTATTCAATGTATATAATAATTTTATAGTTTAAAATCCACATGTTATCAATTTTAACCTAATATTAGAATATGTGTGAGGTCAATGAATAAATATTTAACAAATGCATGATTGTGTAAATAAATTTATGCTTTCTTTTAAAACCCCGCAAACATGCATTCTCCCATTTTAAAATGTATATCGTTTTGCTTTAATTTCAAAGCATGTAATTTGAGGTTGAGGATGGGTGGACTTTCTTTAAATAATTATTTGGGGAATTGATTAGGCATTTTCTTAATCTAAGTAAATCCCTTTTGTATACTTTATATACTTTATTTGTGTGTTTCTAGTAGGTATATTGGGTGTTTGAGATAGCTTTGCTTCTCCTAAAGGGCTTTAAATGGCTAAGACTGTTTCCCCTTTCATCTCCTGTGGTTCTCAGTCAGTGTGTGTACTCAATTATAATGTGCATGCATATTTTTGAGCTGATGTATACTATTATTTTAAATTATCATATATATTACCTGTATTCATACAAGATTTGTAGTAGTTAGAGACAAACGCAAAAGGTTTATAAGTCATATCTTTGTTGTTTTCGATGACATCTGGAAAAAAAAGTTACAAATTATTAAATCTTTCCTAATCTAGTCATGTATACTGAAATGGTAAATCTGATTCAGATTTTCCATTTCACAGTCTGACCCATCTAATTATTTATTTTACTAACATTTGCTTTTTTTTTATTATTTTAAAAAAATATTTTAACATTTTTTAACTATCCTGAATAAATCCTAAAATTTATTTTGGATCATATATATATAATTGTACTAACACACTGTTATTCTATTTTTATTATTAAAAGAAAAAAAATTCAAATAATTAACTTTGAAGATGGCCTTTTTGAAAAGATTTGTACCTCGATAAGAAGTTTAAAATCAATGTTTAAATTAAAAGCATTGATAAATTACCAAGATCCATTCACTGTGGAATCTCTATTCATTAATTAGTAGAGATTCTACATTGTTATCTAAATTAAAAACTGCAAAACCTAAGGCCTATCTCAATGATCCCACTCATGATCAAGATAATTGAGGCTATAATCAAAGACAAAATGCAAGACAATGTCCTCAAGCACATCTCAAAATACCAGTTTGCTAAGAAGGGTGCAGCCACATCAGATGCAATAAGCCGCTTCCATCTAGTAATAGACCAAGTGCGCACAAAAAGAAGGTCCAAGCCAGTTGCCATTCAACTCGACATCGCAGGGGCATTCGACTCGGTACGCATTGATGTGCTAATTAAAACACTTGAACAATACCAAGTACCTCAACCTCTTCTACAAATCATAGAGAACCTTTTAAACAACCAGGAAATTTTCCTCACGCTAGATGGACACATAGCTCCGGGATTCAAACCAAGTTTATCCATCCTACAGGGATCACCACTAAGCACGCTGTTATTCACAGCTTACATAAACCCTCTCCTACTCCAAATAGAAAACACACTTCCAGGCATCCAAGTAGATTACATCAATGAAAACATAAAACACATTTCCTACATGGACGATGTTGTCGTCTTTCTTCCCTCCATCGATCACCTTAACAATCTAGTAGACATACTTGACAGTTACACAACAATGCATGGCCTCACATTCAACAGCGAGAAGTCAGCAATATGGTCATTACTCACAGGAAAACAAATTCCAGCCATGTTCAATGCCCAACCACAGAAGTTCTTGGGATTCCCTGTAGCAAAGTCCTACTCACTCATGAGACAGGAAATCCAAAACTCACTGCTGGAAAAAACACAAACCACAATAGCATCAATATCAAAAATTTACTTGTCCCTCTTTGGAAAGGTCGCATTACTAAATGCCATCCTGCTTCCCAAAATAACATACTACCTTACTGGATTCAACCCCACCAAAGGATTCATAAACAAAATAAACTCGGCATGCACCAAACTTTGCTGGGGAGGAAAAGTCGCAGCCATCAGTATCAAGACAATGCATAACCCCAGGAGAGAGAATGGTCTCTCACTCCACTCCATTGAAACAGTCAACCTACAAAGAACACACAATGTGCTTCACAAACTTTTTAAGGACAATGATGCCATTGAATGCCCACTACCTGTCGAGCCCACAGATAGGCCACCACCCTCTAAACAAAACAACTGGCTTCGACAATCAGTGACTCTAATCCTGAACCAACTTTCAGCCAATGCAAGCCTATTCACAAGAAAACTCACATATTGGGAGATCTTCAATATTACACACCACAAGAGTTCCACTATCTCTGCCTACCTCCATATTTCCAACCAAAGACTCATCAAACTAACAAAACACTGGCACCTTCCCCCAAAGTATGTTGACTTCCTCATTAAAGTAAATCTGGAAGCCCTTCCCACAAATGCCTTTCTCTACTATAAGAGAGGCTTCAAAAATCTAGCAAGCACATGCGCACTCTGCCAGAGAGAAGATGAAACCACCAACCACACGCTAACAAACTGCCCATGTCTACAAAAGCTCCAATCAGCATTACGGAACCGATTCAAGAACCAAACCCACAATTCTTTGTCTCTGACCAATGTGATAGATCAAGGAACTTATGCACAACTTAGACTGGCAACATTTGTGAACTTTACAATCTGGTCTCTTCGATGTAAGCTGGTCATAAGCAAGTCTGAATACCCGAACATTGAGACAGCCTTCTATCAAATGCTGAATAAAATTCGCAAAACAGACTTTTCCACAGCCTACCTTAACATTGCAGAAAACACATGGGCCCTAGTTGATCTACCCAGTGAAGAAGTACTCTAAGATTACGCCTGAACACAACACCACAGAACTTTATAATACATGCATATAAATCACTGTAATAATCTGTATAATCCATAGTAACAATATGTAAAACCAATGTAACCATTGTATAATTCCTCAATAAAGTTGGAAAATATATATATATATATATTGATCCTTATCGAGGTACAAACTTTCTAAAATTAGAATAAAAGAATGATTTCGATTGTTCTTAAAATTGAAAATGACCTAGGCAGCAGAAATCGAATACAAGTAGGAAGTGATAAATAGTGGTCTTTTTGAGAAAGAAACAAGACCAGAGAGAGACCAGAACCAGACAGAGAACAGACAGAAAGAGAGTTGTAGAAATTGCGCCATGACAATCGAGTAGTAAAAAGGGTAAATCACTGCCCTTTCCTTCCTGAGACCTGAAATCTTCCATTATGCTGCTGTCCAAATTCAAAGAAGCCATTTTCCACCAACATTTGCCTGCAGAACTCATCCTAGGAAACCCCAAAGTAAAATGCCAAAGAGCTTGAATACTTCCATCAAGATATCTGAAACTATTATCGTAAGAGTATAAATGTATTTTCGTAAAGCTTTTAAGTGATTCTTTAAACCTTTTCTTTTAAATTATAATATTTCATTAACTCAAGCTCACCATAATTTTTTAATATTTTGATTGATTGACTATGAATTTATTTATTTGTTTTATATTAATCTTAGCATGAGATGCCATGCTTCACTCGCAGGGACTCAAAGAGAGTAATTTGCTAAAAGAGCAAATTATGTTTATTAGGGGAGGGGAACATTAACAAAGAATGATTTAATTTTAAAATAAAATAATCTTGATCTATTTTATTTCGCAAGTGAAGTTATGTCGAATATATATATATTTCAAAATAAACATGCCGTATTTTCTTTAAACAGTTTTATTATAGATTTCCCAGAATGGGATTCTATTATTTTATATTTCTGTAATTCAAAACAGAATAAAATATGCTATAGATTTTTGACCTAGTAACAGTGCCGCTGGATAGAGTTAGTTAATTATATTGCCTTTTTTTAAGTTAGGAAAGAGAGAAGGGGGGATTTTTTCGAGACTTAATTTCCCTTATTTCTATATGTACGTTTTTTGTAGGTTAAATATTTATATAAAACAGTTGGTTATGCAGGTTGGTCTCTATGCAGTATTAGATCATTTTAAGGTTATTTAATTATAATTCATTCGTATTTAATGATTATAAGATCTCGGGTTATAAAGAATGCTGGGAGTATCATGGACAGACCTAAAATGGTCATTCATTTGGTGTTTCAGAGTTAGCTTCCGCTTTTGCATACGTCTGTGAATCGGATAGCGTGGCTGAGATAGAGTGGGTTTTCTGGCATGATACCCGTATAGGTGGGCATGTTGGCTTTCCATAAATTCTATCTCCTATTGGTATATGGACACGACATGTGGACGTATCGATTTCCCTTTTTTTTCTTCGTTGGAATAGGCATACGAGTGTCCGTAATCTGGCCTGTATGTTCTTACTTACGTTTCTTTTCTCCTTTGCATTCATATATTTATTAAGCCGATATTATTCTGTTTTTCTTTTGCCTATCTACTGCGTAAGCCATAGGGAATTGATTCTACAAAAGGATCTTCGACCTGAGTAATCGACTCTTTTGTTCATTTTCGTAATTAGTTAAAATCATTTGATTTTGACTAATTCACGTTATATTTTATTATAGGTTTGATTTTAGTTGAAAGTCCAACTAAAGTGACTTGTTTTCTTGATAATTAACTGGCCTATTTTTTTTGTTATAACAGCTTACAGTTTTAATCACTGTAAAGTTAGTTATAAGCTATTCCAGCAAGGTCCACTAATGTCATCAAACATTAGTTATTTGAAACCGAAATTATTATTTTTATAGAGAGAAATGAAATCAATTTTTTTATATATTAGTGGAGTAAGACTCAAATTAGTCTTCTTATAATTGTCTATTTAATTAATGTCTTTTTCAATAGAAATGTTTTTTTTTTTAAATCTTGTATAAAGAATTCATGAAAATAGTCATTCTTATATATGTGCATTAGGCAGATGTTTAAACCTGCCACTATATTACAAGCTTGTACTAAATGTGCACGGGGAATTTTAAAATCTTTGATCATTTAATTGTAAAATCAATTTTGTTATTTTAACAGGAGAATAAATGGAAACAAAAGTAAAGATGTATAAACTTCACCAAGTAAATTGTACAAACTCAATAATGTCAATGTTAACCACTAATATAAATAAAGTCATCAGGAACTCATATAATTATAAAGTTAATTTAAAGATTGTATTTTTTTGTTTTTAGAGCTTGAGTTAAACTAATGTAAAATGCTAAATGATTTTTAAATATATATATATAACTAAAACCAAACTTCCAGTGTTCTTCGAATCATTTTATTTACTTTTATTTTAAATAAATTTTGATTTTTAAATATACCTATCAACCAATCACCCAAGTTCTAACTAAAATATATAATTAAATTGAATCTCATGCTTTAAGACCCAGTTGCTGGGATGGTGAAAGTAAGGGAATTCAATCGTATCATCGAGAAAGGCTATTGATTAGATCTTTGACCTGGGGATTTAGGTAAATAGGGCAGAATTCACGATATATCTGATTTATATATCTTGTACATGGTCAGACTCGATGTACTTTACCTGTATTCAGGGGTTTGTTGAATCGATGTGTGTTTTTCAACCGGTACAATACTATATAAATTTTTCTAAATATTATTTTATCATGCATAGGGTCATAACAACTATTTTGTCAATAAATATTGATCATGAATCTTTCTTTTAATTTTGTGAAAAGTTATTTTGTTTTATATAACTTATTCTGTAGTGTTTATATTCAAAAAAATATAAATATATTAATATCATCTATATTCTTTATTACTTACAATGCTTTTTAGACAGTTTTCAATTGCCCCAGAAATCATCTTCAGAACTATTATTTCAGTTAGGATTTGGAAATATAAGTAGAAGTTCTGAAAAAGATTGCTAAGGCAATCAAAACTGTCTAAAAAGCATTGTAAATGGAATAAAGAACATAGATGATCTTAAGTTTCTATTGCCCCAGCAATCTTCTTCAGAACTTCTACTTGAGTTAAGATTTGGAAATATAAGTAGTAGTTCTGAAGAAGATTGCTGAGGCAATCGAAACTGTTTAAAAAAGCATTGTAAAAGTAATAAAGAACATAGATGATATTAATGTTATATAAATTTGGCAATGCAATAGAAAAGATGAAGTAATGCACAATCTTTCTTTCAGTTGCGACTCCCATCGTAGGATAAAAAAATTTATATGTTCCATTATTTGTTTTTATCATGTTTAAATTCTAAGCACGAGTATGTAAAGATACTCATAAGAAAATAATAGCAGTTTTAATTCATATACAAATTATATTTCATAATATTTTAGTATTGAGCACATATTATTTGAAATGAAATTTTTAAAACAAATCATATATTTACAAAAAAAAAAAAATTAATTCTATATGCAAAAATAATTTATTTTCGGGTGATTTTAATTTATTTTTAAAAATTAAATTCTTTTTTAAAAAAAACTTTCCCAAAACGTGGAAGATTTCTTAACAATTTCATCACCTCTCCGGAAGTCGTAATCTACAATTGCTCACTACAAATTTGTACTATTAACTGTTATCTTTTTTTCACTCTGAATCCGTCATTATAAAACTTTCCAACTAATATTCATCGTGCCGTATTTTAAATATGTGAATGTAGCACTAATGGTTCTTAGAATTAATTTAATCTAACCAGTTATCATTAGACAGACTTAATCCTAGATATCTCCCGACTGTTATATACTGCTACTTAGTAATGTAAGTTTATAAATTTAATTTCTTACTATGCTTTTATTATGCCCTAACAACACATTGTTGCTTAAATTTCTTATTATATTTAAAACAGAGGTATTAAACCTTTTGTCTATGGTATAGAGCCATACCTAATTAATGAAACATTTAGCAAACTGTGTTAAGCTAAACCTAGTTGCTAATGTGTTTTTTTTTCCATATGTCAAAGCATCGGCCGGAAGCGAACCCATGACAACTGTCTACAAGCAACTACTTGCAAGGCAGCTGTGCTGACCTCTCGGCTACCAACGATTCACTAGTTGCTAATGTTTTGTTATCTGAAATACATTATCTGACCATTAGTGTTTCTTTTCAATATTTACATTTGTATGGTTGTGGTAAAAGAGCAAATAAAAAAGTATGAGTGGTTAATCAATTTTGGTGCCTCGTAAAACTATTTTTAATATCAGGAATATAAACAACACAATGATCACAAATTATTAAAATTTCTATCTCCTGGTTGGAAAGTCTACAAGTTTTTTTTAGATATTAGGTTAATAGTTAAGCTGCCAAAAAATCAAAAATTGTATGCTAAGTAAATAAGTATAAAACTATTAAAACATCACATGATCACCACTTCATATGCTTCCACAGGCTGTTAATAATGGTAGCAAACTCTCCATACAATAGACCCACCAAATCCAAGTCTTAATAATCAATGGGTGCAAGATGGACTGCATAAAATTTCTATCTAGTGTCTACTCATTCAATATCCCTAGACTAGTTCGTAGCTTGTGGTTTTCATCAGTGAAGAGACTTGGATTTGAGAGTACAGCATCTAAGATGTAGTGTTCTCAATGTAGTACTCTCAAATCCAAGGCTCTTTCTTGCATCCATTCATTACTAAGATCTATACTTGTTAGCTCTAGTGTATGAAAAGTTTTCTATTGTTAACAAATAAGTAATAAATAATTTCTAATTATTAATGTGCATTTTAAAATCAGGTTGCTATAAAATGGCAGATGCCAAAAATATACACAAATAACTTAAATGTGTGTAATATTAATCAATAAATGTAAACTAGTAGTATGTGTTTGAAAATCTCTGTACATCTGTCTATCATATGATGTACTATTGACTAAAATGCATTCTATGAACCATTAGTTTCGATTATCGAAGATTTGCATCCATATGCTTGACTTTGCAAAAATCCTATAAAAATACTAAATTCAAACTAACTTGATCTTTGCACAATTGAAACATATCTAGGTAGGTACTGAGATGAACACATGTTCAATTAAAAAGTTATTTAAAATTAAGATATTTAAAAATTTATACTAATTGGCTTAAATAAAGTAGTTCTTATAGATCAATATGATACAAAATAATTTTGGAATACCTTTGTATATGATGTTGCATCTGAGATCAACACTTTTCAAGAATAGAACAAATCATTATAATATATTTGTTTTACTATTTTAAAGTGCCATAACAGCTATAATATAATGATAAATATTTCATACAGTAATAAACCAGAAGCTTGCTTTGTACGTTCTCACTCTTCCTTTATATATTTATTTGCTAATCTCTGTTACAATTTCATGAAAATAATGTGTTATAACGTGCAGAAAACTACAATTTTATTTATCAATTTATAATAAAAATTTATGTGAGCCCAATCAAAATATATTATGTATTTATAATTATCTAGCAATGCAATATTTTTTTAATTATAACTGATATTGTATATACTTTTCCATTCTTTGTCATCTCATAGTATACACTGAATATAAAAAATGCAAGATAATTATTTAAGCACTACTAATAATCAATCAGTTTATCTTAATGAAATATATGCAGCGTATCACTGTGTGATATCATTTAGTTACATTATGAGAGAATTAAAAGAATTAAAAAATGATCACGCATTAGAAATAATATGGAGAAAAAAGAAGTTATAGAATGGAAAAACTCGAATTAAAAAAAACTGTGTTTTAGCACTGACTATATACATCATTAAAAGCCAGTCAACACTTAGACAACTCTAATATCAATAACATTCAATAATTTCAAACTGTTGTCATGGCAATCTTTTTTTAACAATAAAGGTGAAATGCCTTTATTGTTAAAAGGGAGTTGTTTTGACAACAGTTTGAAATTGTTGATTGATTGTTATTGATATTAGAATTGTCTAAGAGTTGACTGAATTTTAATGATTACTTACAAACTCATTTAGCCTTGAACATTAGTTCATTTAATATATATATATATATTCCTAGTACCAGAATCATATCCAGATGTGATAATCTTTACCAATGCAAAATTAGAGAAGCCACTGAGATATTTAAAAGGCCAGGTTGTATCAATAAGCGAGATGATACATACAAACTTTCTCCTATCTGGAAAGATTTTTTTAAAAAAACATTCCTTTTGAGTGACCTGCTCTTTTAATCGAGGAAATTTGACATCACTGTAAATTGCTTAGTTTTTGTTCTACGTTTACGGTTTTGACTTCATTTTTTAGAACGCAAAAAGTTTTATAATATACTGCCATCTATTGAATTATTTTACAAGTAAAAAATCAATAAAAAGACGATTTATGTCAAACAAAAACAAAGCACTGCCTTTTCACATCTTTTCTTGAATCTTATTGGCTGTTGAAATTTTGTAAACAAAAAAAAAATGGAAAAGCTCCACCTTCTCATCATCTTTTCTTGAATCTTATTGGCTGTTAAAATTTTTATATGGCTGCCAAAAATTAAAAAGTTACGAACGCTTTTGTTTTATTTTGAAAATGATAAACGAATGTTTTAGAGCATTTTAAAATATTTTTTGATGAAATACAAATAAAATACAAATTATTTTCATATAATATGTCAAAAATAAATATTATTTTACAAAAATAGTTAAGATTTTAGCAAGAATTATTTATTTATTGCAAAGTCGGGAAAAAAAATCATAACGTGAAATTGATGATTGACGTTTCTTTTCATGTCAACCGTAACAAATATTTTTAAAATTAAAAATCAAAATTTATTTTTGAACAAACTTTCGTTTATTTTTATAATGTGAGAAATTACTAATATACTTTTTAAAAACGAAACTAAAGTGAATATATTTAAAAAAACGGTCAATAACTTTTGAAAAATTGACACATTATTTTGTGCATCAGCCAATTAAAAGCTTTGAGTGTTACCACCTGCGATAATGATAAATTAGTCGCTTTAACATTTTTGCTATTGGTAGAACTTTAACGTTTTTTCCCAAATCAGTGATTGTAGCGCCTCTACAACCGTCTTTCTATCTTTTATCACCTAGTGGATGACTAGATAAGATAGATGGATAGATGGATGGATGGATGGATGGATGGATGGATGGATGGATGGATAGATAGATAGATAGATAGATAAATAGATAGATAGACAGATCGACAGATAGATAGATAGATAGATAGATAGATAGACCGACAGACAGGCAGATAGATAGATAGATAATTTCTTTTAAAAATGTATTATTTTGAAAAGTGGATTTCCTATATTTAATCACAAATTCTATTTTTATAAATAATATAACCATAAAAGCGATGGAAAAAAAAATCGTTTATTTAATCTAAATCACATTTAAATGCGATATATTTTTAAATTTACCTCTTATTTTTATTTCTAAATTGTCCATAGCTACGCTGTAGGTTTCATAAGATCCTTTATCTTCAGGAATTTGTGTCTTTTTTAAAAAATTTCCACAAGCATATTGATAAAAGTCTACACAAGGATCAGCAGACGTATTCATTGCAGAATAAATAAGTTCAGCTAAAATAAATAAATAATAATAATTCATTTACAATATAGGAACGGAAATTATAAATGATAGATTATTTTGAAAAAAGTATGAAAGAAAAATATCAAAATAACATTCTTTGGTTTTTATGATATTTCTTAAATAAGAATTTTCACCCCATAGAATTAAAATTGTAGAATCTATTTTAATAAATATATCTCCCTTTCATGTTAGTACATTAACCAGATGAAAAATTAACCCTTAAAAACTCATTTAGGGGAATACCATAAACCGCATTTGTTGCATGTTTCTAAATATAATATCAATCTGTGAATGATTCTCATATTGTGCACATATAAAGATTATTAGTTCAGCAATATTATTATATGTTTCCATCATTATATATTTAATAACTGTATTTGTTTAGAAGATTATTAAAATTGTAAAATTTACGTCTTTAGCATACATATATTTAATAATTAATAATACAGCGATTTTATAGATATATGTAAAATTGTTGAAGAAATTATTTTTTACACGTGCTAACAAATTGACACGCCATCTAATGTTTGGGATGGTAAATATAATTAGAGAAGACTAAATATATTGGTATATTTTTAAACTAAAATGAAATTGGAATTAAAATTGTAGATGCATTTGATCGATTTATTTTCCCAAAAATTCAATAAATATCAAGCTAAAGCAATTAAATGGGTTAGACTGGGTAAATATTGATAATCACCTCTTTAAGTAGATATTGTTAATGCCTAAGTCCCTCTTCAATTATATATATATATCGAAAAAGTTAAATCCTTAAGCATCTCTCTTGCGGTCAGCTTTCACATAATGTGATGATAATGGCTTTCTGCAACTATTGATAATACCACATATTTACTACCTATAATTTAGATGATAGAGCGTAATCATCACATAATAAATCTACTTCATTCCAACTAATAGTTATTGTAAGACTATCTGTATAAGATTGTAATTATTCACCATCCATCAACTTAAAAATCAAAGCTTAATATCTGATTATTACACACATTCAAATAGATAGTAATTTTGAGATCAAAAAAATATAAAAGCTTTAAACATTAAAAAAAAATATTGAAATAGATGTTTGAACACAATGTATAATAAGTATTTTATAAATCAAATCTTTAATAACTCTGTTGATAACAGGTTAATATTCACATCAATTCCAGAATGATAACGCTAAGATGTGCATTCGTTTGCATTCCCTATTTTTTTTACATGTAACAGCCTAAATCATGTATCAGCCCAAATCATACATGAAACTTTTTAATTCTGCAAAAGAAAAGTCTCTAATGGCATTGGTTTTTGCATGGTATATAAATAAATAGTAAAATTAATTATTCTGGGACACAAATCAAATTTTCTTCTCTTTTAAAATTTATAAAGTAAGCTCATGTAAACTCATATTACGGGAGAAGAAAAATAAAATATTACATTTCAAAGAGTATAAAACATTAAATAGTAAACAACTTAATACATAATAGAATAAATAAAATATCAATTTCAAATATATTTGAAATAAGCAATAAAAAAAGGAACTTTATTAATAAAGACATAAGTGTAAATGTTTTTACCTAGCTTGAAATCTAAATTAAACTTCAGAAATTGGCTATTAACTTTTAAATTTTATAGGTTTGTTCAAACTCTTTATATGCAGTCCAAGAAATATTCAAATTTTTTCTTATTTATTTTTAAATGAGCTGAGGTTTACATTGACATTTTGTTTTAAGTTAATATTATTTCTCTCGACAACAAATACAATTTTATCACACATTCACCATTTTATGTGATTTTCCAGAGATTCATTATACAGAGACAACACATTGAGAGGCCCACAATTCCCTACAATAGGTGGACCTAAATACACAGAATAGTGACTATATCAACATAAAAAACCATTTTTATGCAGCTACATACAGTGCAATTTCACCTTCTAAGAGAATAGTTTTGCTTGACGCAACTACTAAACTTCTAGTTAGAACTTTTCTTACCATTAAACTTATTTGTGAAACCAATACTTTTTCAAACTTATTTGTAAAAACAATACTTTTTTAATTTATGACATAACTAACACTAAATACCAAAATCGTCGTTTTATAATTCCACATTATTTTTATTTATTTATAAATTTTATCAATTGATTATGTTCATGTTTTTTTTCTATTTATTAGTAATATAACGTATTATCTACTTCATAAAGATGAATATTTAACTAACCAAATTTCTAAACAATTTTAAAAAATATTAATAATAATTGAAATTTTTACATCAAAACTATTTTTTTAATATGATAATATTTTTTTTATTTTTGAGAATTATTTTTTCATGAAAATCAATAAAAATTTTGAATATTATTTCGCTCACAAAAACTAATTTAATATCGGAAATATATTTTATATTTCTAATATTAATTTTCAATAGTCACATTTATAATTTATTAATAAATAGCAATTATCTGATCTAGATAATATTTTATCATTTATTAGAGCTTTTATTTATCTTTTATATCACATATTTGAGATCAATAAGACAATCGCATATTCATTCACTAAATAAACAAATAAAATACTCTTAAATGTTTCCACTTCATGATTTTTATTTAATTAGAAATTACAACTGTTTTTCACTTTCATGTAGGTAATTCTTATTAAAGATTTTGTAGATTTGCAATAAAAAAAATGCTTATTTTTTATCTAACCGATTGAAATTTAATAATTGACTGTAGGTAGGGGTGAACGGACATGTCCATTCAAACACATAGCCATTTGCTTATCTTATATATATATATAATAGTTAAATACAAGTCCAGTATATATATTTTAAGCTAGATGTAATCAGAGAGGATTTGAACCCAGACTTTCAAACTAACTTTAGGCATGCACTCCAACTTATACAATCAATGGACACTACCACATACGTGTGAAAAAGATAAATGATATCCAATATACATATTTCATGCTGAACTAGCACTAATCAGTTGGTTCTGATCATTACACATACATGTAATAAGTGTTCGGTTTATATTAAGATAGAAAATCTTCAAACTTTAATTGAAAGGTTTCAATACTTTCCACTCTACAACTCTTCTGTCATCCATATCATTGAAAGTCTGATAATGACATGTTCAAATCCCTTGTTTACCAATTTTTTGTCATACCTATGTTGACAATAAGCCACTCTGACTCCTCATATGTAGGATCCTAAGCCCATTTAAATACTTAGAAGAGGGTATAGGCTGAATAAGCAATACTTAAATACAAGTATGATATATATATATTTAAGAAAACTGAGCACATTATATAATGTGTGTGTGTCTGAAAGAGGATGATCGGGACTACTGGTAACTGCATGTATGTGGTAATGTGCATTAGTTGTATAAGATGAAGTGAATCACTGAAGATAACTTCAAAGTCTGAGTTCAAATTCCCTCTGATTATATATATATATAATTAAAATTAAACTAATTTCCTCACCCTGAGTTATTTGATGTCAAAAGCAATAAAACTGAGACTGTTATCTACGAACAACAGTATCAATTAGGCTTTCCACATGTTATTAAGTCAATAAGTCTTTTTTTTTTAAATGATTTGTTACATTTTTATTTACCATTGTCAAACTCACTCCTCTCACAACTTTGACATCATCCACCTCAGATAACTACAATAATGATTATTACTAATCATTTTCTGAACTAGAGATTATTTCTAGCACAGATTAATATAGCTGGTTTTTTAATTTTAAACATCCACACACATGGAGTTTATTACCTTTCTCTTTCCCATGTGTAATATATTTATAGATATATATATTAAATAACCTCCATATTTCCCTATTCTTTTAAAATTTATATAAATAAAGATACAATAAAAGACAAATGACTTATCTTCATTTATATAAATTTAAAAAGAATGGGGAAGTATGGAAGTTGTTTAATATATATCTATAAATGATTTGTTTATAAACTATGTTTCTAGTAGTTATACAGTTAGAAAATCTAACAAGTGATACTAATCTAGATAAATTTCATATCACACTCAGAACTTAACAAAGCCTCATTCTATACAGAAAACATTTCATGTTGAGAAAGTGTAATATTAAATATAAAATTTGTTATTCCTATAAGAACTGCAAAAATAAATGTAAATGAATTCATTTTACATTTGCAAGGCAAATTTTCCAATTGAGAAAAGTGTGTTTATATAACGATTATATGAAAAAATTATTGTTCCTATGAGTAGATATTATTGAAAGTACAATATAGATACATATTGTTTTAGTAGCTTCCTATATGTGTATATCAAAATGGTTGGTGAGAAAGAGAGAGCGCAATGAATTTATCAACGATGGAACAAAAATGTTGTTTCACGTTCGATTGAGATCCAAAAAGGATTCACTTATCCATCAGCTACTATCTCTTGCAGAAATCATTTACAGAGCATTAACCTTGGTTCACAAAAATAATTAACAAAGCTTTGAACATGAATAAGTTAAACCTTCAAATATTTTAAATAATCTACAGAAATATATCATCTCATGAATGTTTTAATAAAAAGTTGTATAAAAATACAAATTCATTTCTTATTTAAAAATTTTAATAATCCTAACAACGCAAAATATAGAGCCCTACAGATATTATTTAGGAAAAGATTAAAATGAAAACCAATACTAAGTTTGAACCTAATCCAATTATCTTGCTACCACGCACACAAATTAATACAACATAACTAAATTATAATGACTAAAAAAGCAAGGATATCAAATACTAAAATTAACATCTTTTTGATACTTAAAATAAATATTTAATGAAATTTCAATATCATTTTTATAATAAGTAAAAAAATGTATATACAAACTACTTGTAATTAATCATTTTCAAAAACAAAGAAAAATAATAATAAAACTTGCACAATGACGTTGATCAAAAGAATCATAAAAGACAAAGTCCTAGAATGTTATATATTAAATTTCTAAAATGGTTTCATCTGATACGATTTTGGTATTAGAAGTGTGATTAATTAACTGGGAATGAGTTTACGTCTTCTGAGACAAAATCATAAAAATAAAGCATATCAATTGTTTCACATTAATGTTTATTAAAAGGCATTAAATGTTGATACATCTTCTTACTTTTCAAGTTCAAGATTTATTGTTCGTTTAAAAACTTTCAAATAGCTTTCCGAATAGGAATTAAAATTTATGTGCAAGCACGAATGTATGCACAAACATATATTTGCATATTTCAATATAACAATAATAATAATGGTGATAAATGATAATATAGTAAAGTTATATAACTATTTTCATAATTTTATATTTCCTATAATCACAGTCCATACAAGTAAAAGCATTTCTATTAAACAATAAGCAGGATTTTAGCCCCTGTTGCAACAATCAACAGCATAAAAGAAAATCCATATACAAACAATTCATTCTGACTAGTTCAAATAGACATTATCTCAAATAAATGTTTTTTCAGATCTTACTAAGAAATTGTGAAGCAGTAATGGTGTAATAAGCTTTTAAAATAATAATAGTTGTCGTAATATTAGTAATAAATAATCACAATAATATACTAAAAAGTATTACACATCTCTGTAAACAACAAAGTAAGCAACTCTAATACAAATATATGAATAATTATAAACATTTATACTACAAGAAATACTTTTATAGAGAGGTTTCTAACATCCATACTTTTGATTACAATGCCCCACAAAAACAAAACTAATAACACAATAAATATAAACAGAATAGAATAATTTTAGTAATTTACATTTCATCAAATACTTACATGTGATTGTAAAGATTCAATTTGTACTTATTCTGAAGTTTGACAATTAATTGACACCAATAATAATGATTAATAAATGTCATAAAATCATTTTATTTCCTTATTTTGCTATATTATTTCATATAAGTACAATTATATTCCTTAGTTTGAAACTTTATTGCAAAAATTTATATATAATGTGATGTTTCCACTGTCAGTATCCTTGTGATTATTTTTAAAAGAAAACTAATCACTAGTAAGTCTGAGCAAAAATTCAAGAATTAAAACATCAGATTATATATTAAAGTTTGCAATAAAGTTTTTTACAGTAAATAACATATAATTGTATTTATATAAAATAATTTAATATTTGTAAAACATTATTTTAATTAAAAAGATTAAATTTATTACGCATTGATGTTTTAATTTCATATTTTCATACATAAAATAGTTAATTTTTATTAATTTTAAGTAATTAGTCTTCTTGAATTTTAAGTTGATAATACCTTAATAAAAAATTAATAATAAAAATTATAGCAGTTGTCTATCTATTGCTAATATCAAAAACTTATGAGTAATAATTTCCTCCTTTTCTAGAAATTTAAATTATTCTTAACAAACATTACAGTAATAATAATAAAAAAATACGCTATAATACATTGAATAATATTTGAGCGTCTTATACTCTTTTTGCATACCAAAACTCATGGGCACCTTAATAGAATAATAACATAACATTTTAATTATTTTAGATATGTAAAATACTAATATGTCTTTCCCATGGAAGAGTTTTAATATTAGTAACTACAAATATATATATATATATATAAACTTCAGGATATATGAAATAGTTCTTAAATTTTTTAATGACTTTTCAATAACATAGCCAAACTGCAAACCCCACTTTTAGGATGATAAATAATTTGGAGAAGTATATTTTAAACACAGTTCCAAAGTTAATAATAATTTATGCCACTAATTTCGGGAATGTCAATATATTAATAAGGTAAAGAATTAGAAATTCCATAGATAAGTGAAAGATTCATGGAAGAAAATAATTTCTAAATGTAAACTATCAATATATTAAGTACTGAAAGCCATTTCAATAATTCCACTAATAATGGTATTATTTTTTATTTAATAGAGGTAATTATGAATAATTAACAAATAAGCAAAATTTTAGACATTGGTAGTAAAGCAAATAATTAATTCTTTCAAAAAAAAATAGAGAGTGATAAAAAATGAATTGTTTAAGCAAACATGAACTTAGAATATTTAAGACAAAGTAAATTAGTTGAAAGTAATAAAGATCTGTGACTTTATTTCTAACTTATAACTTTAATATTCATCAAAATTATGGAGTTTTACTGTATGTACATGTAGCAGAATATAATAAACCTATAATATATAGCACTGTCTATAAAAAAGACATATATCTTGACTATAACATTAATAATTATAAAATGGATCTCAAAGAGTAATGAATATGTTTACAACTTAATAATACATATGTCAATAGTTTTACTTCAATGTTAGTTTAACTTCCATCCAAGGCAATTATTCATATAAATCATGAAGGATATCTAAAATAAAGGTTGGTGATTTTCAGTACAGATAAACTTAACACTAGAATACTTACTTGACAAATGAATATTTAATTTCAACATTTTCCTATGGATGACGTATTTAAGATATAATACAAAAAATATATAAATGCAGCATCTTTCATACTCAGTAATTCATAAATTGAATAACGAAATCATCAGCATTATCATGAACCATTATTAATCCACTGCAGAATGAAGGTCTCTCCAAGTTCAATCTATCTTCTCCGATCTTTAGCTTCTCTTCTCTACATCATCCCTGCACACCTTATTTCATCCACCATCTTACATGTGATCTTTCTCTGGGTCTTTTACAATCCTTGGAATCCATTTTAAGATTTCAATTGACCATCTATTATCATCTCTTCTAGAAATATGTTCAGCCAACTCCACTTCAGTCATTATTTTTTTCAATGAGGTCAGTAACACCTGTTTGTTTTCTCACCCATATATTACATTTTCAATCTCTTCTTGTTACTCCCAACATGCATCTCTTTATACTTTCTTTGTGTGGTCTGAAGTCTTTGCATTGCTTTTCTATTACGTGTCCATGTCTCAGATCCATAAACAAGAACTGGTAAAACACATTTATTAAAAACCTTTCTTTTCAAACACATAGGCATATTTTCTTTTAGTATAGGCTGATATAAATGTGAATTTTTAATATATGAACGTTTCACTTAAAAAATAAAATTACTGGTAACTATTAAAATATTAAATAAAAATAAGGTACTTCATTACTTGATAATGTATATAAAAACTTCTTCAACAATATAGGACATCAAAAAACAAATGTTATAGTCATAAAGATTTGTCTTGAAAATTCAAATGTTTGTAGTTACATTTATTAAAGTGACGTTCTATTTGGTATTTTGAGTTAGTAAAACAAGGCACGACCTTAATCCTCTGAATAATTAAAAGTAATTTCAGATCTTTTACACTTTACATAAGATTTCACTCTTTGACTTATAACAATGTCAATAACATTAAACTTAAATATCAACAAAGTTAAACGAATAGATAGTATCATTCTATTATTTTCATTGTTTATTGTTAATTGACTTGTTGATTATACATAGCTCACTAAAAATGCAGTTACTTTTATTTGGTATTTAGGGGATATTAAAATTAGGACACTTCTCTTTTGATAGATTTAAAAAAATAATTTCAGATTACTTACACTATATATAAATCAAACGAGTCTATAGATTTCATTCTGATTTATAATAACAACCATGAACTAAGCTTAAAATACCAATAGAGGTAAAAGAATAGACAGTATCCTATTCTTTCTACATATTATTGATGTCTTATTATTGGTTGTTCATAACTACTTAGGTGTGGCAGTCACTTTCATTTCAATTTTACTTATATACAGAGAATCAGACATGGATAAACATATGGGATGTTGGATAATTGTGAAATGGTGGAGTTGAGATCAAATATGCACTGATAAAAGACAAAACTTTAAAATATCCATATAATGCAATGCTTAATCCTCCTTCCACAAGATGTTAAATGTGAAAAGAAAGCAATTACTAACTGGTGTGTGAGTGATGTAATGAAAATTATTGAACCATCAAGACTGGATGTAAAGATTCAGCTTTGAAAACCTCTAGCTCACCCGAAGATTCAAGATTGTTCACAAAATGCATGAATATTGAGAGAGGGAGTTGTTTCAATATACTGCACTCATGGATTCTTGTATTATGGTGAAGTTGAAATGAAGGGTACACTGCAAAAAATGAAAATTACTCTTAATTCCATGAAGAGTTTAAAAAATAAAAACTATTACCTATCTAACAAGAGAATGATATAGTAAATTATGTAATTGTCTACATGGATATAGAGATTTAGATATTAATGTCACCAACTCACCAGAAAAATGATGGTTATTTAAGAAATGCTTGCATAATGAGATAGGATCATGTCATGTTTGTATTCTTTGATGCTTGCAAAAAGGTGGTCTTGATATTAGGTATGCACTGGTTAAGAATGAAAGAATTGAAGATATTTTGAATTTGTTTCTTATATATTTTAACCTTATACACTACATCTAAACTAAATCACTCCAATCATTATTTGCACAGTTAAAGTCATTGTAAACATTCCAAAAATACCCAAAATATCCTTAAATTATTTCTGCTATCTAACAAGAGCTAAGTGATTCATATATGGAAGAATTCAAAATATTTGTAAGTACCTTTTATTTTTAAGAATTCAACATACTTATTAATACATTTTATTTTTAAAAAATTTCAATTGTATGTGCATTTAATACTGTCATGTATAAAATGAAATAAAATATGTGATGTGTCATAATCACACAGTGCCTTCAAATAATGTAACAGTCGGAATTCCTTTTTTATCGCGATAGGATTGATCTTTCATTGCCGTTAACAATTTATATATCAATTCATTAGGGTTCAATGTTGTTAGCTCTTTATACTATATATATTATGTTATCCTATATTGTAAATGTTACTAGTCACTGACTGGTTTATCTGGCATTGTTACTCCAGATTTTTCTCTTGCTTTTAAAATTATTTGACACTTGTAATGTATTTATATTGTAACCCAATTATAATGTAGCCCACTTATATTTGTTTTCCTGTTTGCTTCATATTTTCTCAAATGATTTACGTATGACTCAGCATTGCGTTATCAGACTTTGTATAATGTAATCGGAATCTTGGTTAGTTCAATAGTCAAATTGTATTTAGTGTAAACATTTTCATTCTTTTGATTGTATTTATAATCCTTACCCATTTATTGTTTGTAATGTCTGACCGGTCATATGTGATTAGTCCAATGAGATTTAGAATAAGGATTAACTTTATGTATTTTCTTAGAGTGTAAATAAACTTTATCTTTGAAAGTAAGAACAGACCAATCGGCAATGATATTCACTAATCCGAATGTTTCCATGAAGGTTGAGGATTTGAAAATAGTCAGCCTTTTTGAAGGTAGGCCTACAGAACAACTGTTAAACCTGAATAATAATAATATGTTTCTCCATATACGATCGAAGGAAACTCCTGCTAATCTCAATAGCAGTGATCGTTCTCCAGACCATATTTATTTAAATTAATGATCAACGCAGTGAGGCAAATCTACATTTAGGATTGAAAGTTACTAGAACCAAAGCTGACTCGAGGCAAGCTGTTGTAGTGCAGCTGGAAGAGTTACCGTACCTGCTCACGAGATAGGCTGGCAAGAACAACTGGAAGCAAATAGAAAACTATAAGGGCACGTCTTCGAGAGTTCACCCTAGAACTGGAAACTACACCCTTCCAACAGTTTCAGATAAAGTGTACCTATTTATAAGTAACAATTATAAATCCAGTGTGTGTTTGTTTCTATATATTATATATAAATATATTATGTATATAATTTTAATGCGCAAATACGCGCACAACAACCGAGCTTCATCAGGATTAAATAACAATATATTATAAACTCAAAATAATTATAATATCTAAAGAATAATGCCCGAGCGCTTTCAAGAGAACTTAGCTCTCATAATCATGGGCAACAAAGAATAAGCATAGCATGTTGGTATATGCTAAAATATGCTGATATATGTAAATTAGTTGAAAATAAATGCGTCAGCTCTAAATGATCCATTTCTTAGAGATTTTGTAACACGCATCTTTCCTATTCATAGCCTTATCATCAATAGCAATAAAACATGCTTCTTTAACTTTTCTCTTAATGTCATTTCTCTCCCTGCAAACTATTCTTGCATTTTTAGGTTCACATGCATGACCAGCTGATTTCTGATGTATTGCAAATATTGAGTTGCAATTTGGGTCTACTTGGGCCTTATTGTAAGAATATCTGTGCTGGGATAGTCTTGTAGAAAGAGTTGCTTTCGTTTCCCCATAGTATGATGCCATGCAGTTATTTTCTGGACATGAAATATTATATACGGCCTGAGAGGTGTTGTTGGGTGTTATAATGTCTTTGGTGTTATTAATAATTCTATTTGTATTAGGGGGTGTATGAAAGCTTAGTTGAAATTCTTTATTAAACACTGAGTAAAACTTTCTATGGGTAGTTGCAATATATGGTAACAAAATTCTATTTTTCTGCTGCTTAATAACATTGCTGTTTAATTTACTGTAAAATTGTCTAATCTTCCTATCAATTGTGTAATGCTTGAAGCCGAAATCTAATAAATCGTTTCTATATAAGATTAAGTTTGCTCTTTTGTCCGATTCAAATCTGCAAAGTTGCTCATTCCTATGCAAGAAAGACGCTAAACCAGCTAATTTATGAATAGAAGGCGTGTTTGAAGTAGGTTGAATATTGCCTCTTTTTTCTATTGGTTTTATAATCATTGTATAATTTAGTCTTTGATCTTCTCTTTGCACATACATATCCAAGTATTTAGTTTTCCCTTCACGATCTTCCATTTCTGTGTTTAGCTTCAGCTGCGTACTGTCTTGTATGTCCTGTTTAATTTTATCTATAATTTCTTCAGTAGCAGCGATGAAAAGGTCGTCAACGTATCTTGTGTATACAATTAACTTAAGTGTTTGTTCGTATTTAGGAATAATACTTTTTTCAAAATAATTAAGTACGATACTTGAGATGATACCGCTCATGGGTAATCCCATTGGCCATCCATCGTTCATTTGGTAACATTGATTATTGAATGTTGCCACAATGTTGTTGTTAAGCCATTTTAAGAAATCAATTATGAAAGCTATCTTTTTTTGATCCACGTCGTTGTTCATAAGCTCTTCTTTTACTATATCAATGGACCTATTTCTATTAATTGATCCGTATAACTCAGTGACATCAAGCACTGCAATTTTAGTTTCTGGGTTTAGAATTTTGTCCTTAATTCTGGCTACAAATTCAAATGAAGATTTGATAGTATATCTTCCAAATCCAATACTGTCAATCAGCCAACGATTTATTAATTTAGCTGTGCTAAAATAATGTGCACCCCCAAAATCCAGCATTAAGCGTGAAAAGATGCAGCGAATTTAATATTGATTTTTGAATTTAAAAATGGGGAGGGGGGGAGAAAAGGAAAATAGAAGGAAGAGTAAGGAAAAATGGAAATAAAATCGTAATGCAAAAGAAATTTGAAAAAAAGTTGGCGTTTTTAGCTAATAAGCAAAATATCCAAATTGTAGAAAAGAAGAACAATGTTTTTGTTAATCTTACAGATAAAATACCAAACGAGGAAATAATGGAGGTACTGAACAAAGGCCCTAGATTCGTTGGTAGCAATTGGAGTTTCCCGAAGTTTGAATTAATAGCTGACATTGAAGCGGGTTTGAATAACAACCCAAATAAAGATATGTACGTAACGCAGATTGCCAAAACCATACACCAGAATACACTCAAGATTAATACAAATAACTGGAATACAAAATTAGCGCACACTAAGAAATTTTTAGATACTGAACGAATAGTCTGCATGAAGGAAGATAAGGGCCAGAGATTTGTGCTTATGAGTAGAGAAAATTTTAACTTCAAAGTTAACCAGCAAATTGAAAAACTGCAATTCAAAAGAATAGCTAGTTTCAATAATAACTTGAACAGGGACAAATTTATTGCCTCTATTCTCAAGACACATTGTAACAAAGCTATATCAAAAACGGAGTATTATAAACTATATCCTTCTGCCACTATTCTACCACGGATTTTTGCAAATGCAAAAATGCACAAACCCAATGTTCCTTTACGCTTAATGCTGGATTTTGGGGGTGCACATTATTTTAGCACAGCTAAATTAATAAATCGTTGGCTGATTGACAGTATTGGATTTGGAAGATATACTATCAAATCTTCATTTGAATTTGTAGCCAGAATTAAGGACAAAATTCTAAACCCAGAAACTAAAATTGCAGTGCTTGATGTCACTGAGTTATACGGATCAATTAATAGAAATAGGTCCATTGATATAGTAAAAGAAGAGCTTATGAACAACGACGTGGATCAAAAAAAGATAGCTTTCATAATTGATTTCTTAAAATGGCTTAACAACAACATTGTGGCAACATTCAATAATCAATGTTACCAAATGAACGATGGATGGCCGATGGGATTACCCATGAGCGGTATCATCTCAAGTATCGTACTTAATTATTTTGAAAAAAGTATTATTCCTAAATACGAACAAACACTTAAGTTAATTGTATACACAAGATACGTTGACGACCTTTTCATCGCTGCTACTGAAGAAATTATAGATAAAATTAAACAGGACATACAAGACAGTACGCAGCTGAAGCTAAACACAGAAATGGAAGATCGTGAAGGGAAAACTAAATACTTGGATATGTATGTGCAAAGAGAAGATCAAAGACTAAATTATACAATGATTATAAAACCAATAGAAAAAAGAGGCAATATTCAACCTACTTCAAACACGCCTTCTATTCATAAATTAGCTGGTTTAGCGTCTTTCTTGCATAGGAATGAGCAACTTTGCAGATTTGAATCGGACAAAAGAGCAAACTTAATCTTATATAGAAACGATTTATTAGATTTCGGCTTCAAGCATTACACAATTGATAGGAAGATTAGACAATTTTACAGTAAATTAAACAGCAATGTTATTAAGCAGCAGAAAAATAGAATTTTGTTACCATATATTGCAACTACCCATAGAAAATTTTACTCAGTGTTTAATAAAGAATTTCAACTAAGCTTTCATACACCCCCTAATACAAATAGAATTATTAATAACACCAAAGACATTATAACACCCAACAACACCTCTCAGGCCGTATATAATATTTCATGTCCAGAAAATAACTGCATGGCATCATACTATGGGGAAACGAAAGCAACTCTTTCTACAAGACTATCCCAGCACAGATATTCTTACAATAAGGCCCAAGTAGACCCAAATTGCAACTCAATATTTGCAATACATCAGAAATCAGCTGGTCATGCATGTGAACCTAAAAATGCAAGAATAGTTTGCAGGGAGAGAAATGACATTAAGAGAAAAGTTAAAGAAGCATGTTTTATTGCTATTGATGATAAGGCTATGAATAGGAAAGATGCGTGTTACAAAATCTCTAAGAAATGGATCATTTAGAGCTGACGCATTTATTTTCAACTAATTTACATATATCAGCATATTTTAGCATATACCAACACGCTATGCTTATTCTTTGTTGCCCATGATTATGAGAGCTAAGTTCTCTTGAAAGCGCTCGGGCATTATTCTTTAGATATTATAATTATTTTGAGTTTATAATATATTGTTATTTAATCCTGATGAAGCTCGGTTGTTGTGCGCGTATTTGCGCATTAAAATTATATACATGTATAATAAGCACCTGAGTTTAATAATTTCTTTTTATAAATATATTATGAAATGTATGTATACTCGTTTTGTTTATATGTATAATTGTGACTAAACACAACATTACTTATAAACACAAATCAACTGACTATTCACATAAGTACTGAAATATTCAAATATGACCTACATTTTACCATATAACCATGACTTATGTTAATCAAAGTCAAACGTCAAAACTTGATTAATTTGTCTACAAATTGTGTGACATAAATTACATCTATAATTTTATTTGGATTTTATATATTGTAATAACTATAGCACTGACATTTTTGTGCTGAATAGTCATATTAGGTGCAGTTTCAAATCCCATATCAACTTTTTATTTAATTTTGCAAAAAGCTTGCCAAGTTTTCATTAGAAATCCAAAACTGTTTTGTCTATCTGTTTTGTTTTTTTTTTTTTGCTTTATATGTACACATTATATAAGTGTATTTTTTATATATTTAAATGAAAACATTCAAAAATTATATACATATATGCATATAACTCTTTTGGAATTAAACATTTTTATATGCATGATCAGGTGTGTTTGAAATTTTTTTAAAAAATGTTAATTTGTTAATTAAAATAATGTGATCCGCACTTAAAAAATTAGCGCTTCTGAATGTGGTTGTTCTACCAAAAATCATTTATTATTTGGCAGGCTTTTTCCCTACAAAAAACTTTATCAGGAAGGTTGAAACCTTATGCAGAAAGTTGTGCTAGAGTGGAGAGCACCTGTCATCAGCCTCACCCTGCTCCAAAAGCCCAGTTCTCTTAATGGATTAGGGCTTCATTCAATCAATGTGTTCCTTATACAGCAAACATATAACATCCTATTAAAGATTTTTAAAAGACAATATAAACCTGGAAAGCCCTCCCCCCTAGAAAAGGTCGAGCTCACAGATAGGCCCCCTCCTAGGAGAAAGAATCTTTGGATTCAACTATAACTTACAATGGTGCTCAATACAATCAAACACTCCGGTTCAACATTTCGGGAAAAGATAACCTACTGGGAGTCATACCAGTTGTTCAATGATGAAGTCCAAGACCCAAAATTTACTTCCAGTTTGGATCCCTCAACTCATGAGGTTGACGAAGTTCTTGAAGATGGAACCAAAGTTTGTGGACTTTCTTTTGAAGGTCAACCTTGGAGCCTTGCCCACCGCCATGTTTCTTTGCTATCAGAGAGGATATAAAATTGCTACCATCTGCACTGTATGCAAAAAGCATGACAAGTCCATGAACCACATTCTTGATCAATGTGAAGTGTGGACTCATCTTCATAATCTAGCTCAACTAAAATGATAAAACCAGATCCAGCCCAAGTCCATCTCATTGCCGCCTTTAAAAAGGATATAATTGCTTCTATCCGATTAGCCACATATAGTAACTTTGTCATCTGGACTGTCATGTGCCAAGTCCTTTTTGAAAGGGATTTAGACTGTTTCATAAAAGTTTGATTTCTCAAGATGCTTTGTAAGTATATGGATAAAGACAAAAGAACCTGTATACCATGGCTAGCAGATCAAACTTGGACCTTAGGGAGGTTTTAGAATTTTCTTTGTCTTCAAGTTTCATAACTCCTCAAAACATGCAGTTGATCTGGACTTGGTCTTGCTGGACTATTAAGACCTTGCCTTTCTTTTTGTACAATGGATGGGTTTATTACTAATTAGCTTGTTGTCCCTCATACTGCCACATGTATATTATGTCTAATTCTCTGTGTATTTTGAAATTTTTATTTAACTATCCTTTATTCGGGGTCTAACAATTTATATGTCAATTCATTAGGGTTCAATATTGTTAGCTCTTTATACTATATATATTATGTTATCCTATATTGTAAATGATACTTGTCCCTGACTGGTTTATCTGGCATTGTTACTCCAAATTTTCCTCTTGATTTTAAAACTATTTGACACTTGCAATGTATTTATATTGTATCCCATTTATAATGTAACCTGCTTTTATTTGTTTTCCTGTTTACTTCATATTTTCTCAAATGATTTACCTATGACACAGCATTGTGCTATCAGACTTTGTGTAATGTAATCATAATCTTGGCTAGTTCAATAGTCAAATTGTATATTGAGCACCAGGTGGCGATTAATAGTGTTTCAACAACCACTCCAAGCTCCTGCAAAGAATAAAATTTTAATCGCAAAAATAATAGTTGAAGCTGAGACAAGTGCCCTATTAAGTGGGTAAGTGACTTTTCATTAAATCCTAAGTCATGAAAGGGGATAAAAACCCCAAATCTGCTAAAAGCAAGAATAGAAATCTTTCCGATAATATTTCTAATATGGCCGATATGTGCTTGAATAATAGTAATGACAAAATAGACAAAAATTCTGCAAAAGCTGGAAAAAGTTCTCACCAAGTTAGAAATTTACCCAATTCACAATTCCCTAACTCTAATGATAATTACTACAACATCTCTGATTCACAAAGTATCAAACCTCATGAAAAGCAAAAGAAATCTGAGAAAAAAAATCCTAGTCTATCGTTAGAAATCAATAAAGTCGTTATAGAAGACAACATTACTAATTCAAAAGTTATTAAAAATGAGACAGAAGCACCTAAATTAATGATTTCTGAAACCTTGAATAAATCTTCTAATTATCACAGCAACTATACTACCACATATAAAAATAATAGCAACATAAATAAACCCAAAACAGTACAATTCGTTCTAAAAAACCGTTTGAGGGCGCTACTAGATATAGTTATTTGGGAATTATTTTAAGTAATCAGAAAAATTATTTGGATGAATGGGAGAAAAAATTGATAAATGAAGCAAAGAAAAGAAAGGGATTGATAAAGAAATTAACAGTATTTTCATATAATAAATATGATGTAGCTAGAATTATATGGAAAGGAGTTGCAGTAGCAGGGTTAACATATGGTAATGATGCATTATATATTAGTAAAAAGATATTAGATTATTTAGAAAAAGCTCAAAGGGAAGTAGGAAGACATGCATTGGATGCAGAAATATGGACAGCAAGGGAGGCAATTCAAGGAGAAATGGGATGGTCAAGTTTTCATATGAGAGATGCAAAAAGTAAAATGAAAATGTTTGGTAGATTGCAGTTTATGGATAATAAAAGAATAGCTAAAATAGTATTTAATTGGGTTATGAGTAAAGGGCAGGTAACAAGATGGGTGAGAAAGGTAATGCGGTATGCAAAAGATTTGGATAAAGAATTTATATCAGTATATTTGTACAAAAGATGGGATGATTGTGTTAAGAGGATTATTGAGTGTTATAGTAGTAAGGAATGGGATAAAAGAATAAATTTATTAATAAAGACTAGGGAGTTAGAGAGATGGAGAAATAGTATGGAGAGTAAAAAGAGTTTAAATATATATAGAAATAAACAGAATATTAGGTGTGAGTTAATATATGATAATAGTAAGGAAAGTAGTTTATTGTTTAAGGCTCGAACGGGATCTTTAGCTACAAAAGAATATACATGTAAATGGAAAAATATGGGTGATTTATTTTGTAAATTATGTAAGGAAGGAATTGAAAATATTAGGCATTTGTTAATTGAATGTAAATGTTTGAAAACAGAAAGGGTACATATAATGAAGTTGTGGAAAAATAAATATGAAAAGAGTGATTATACAGAAAGTGAATTATTGGTTTTTATGCTGGGTTTGGGAAAAGATAAGGGGGATTTAGATATAAAGGTTATAGAGTTGACAAAAATTATGTTGTGGAAATGGGATAGAGCAGATTATGGGTAAATTTAGAGTGGGGAATGTAAAAGAAAGTGGCTAACAGGTTTATCTGGGCATAATTGCTGAGATATTCTTGACTTCGTTTAAGGAGAAGCCATAATACATCACATCACATCACATCACATCATGAAAAATCCTAAAGATGGAAAATTGCTTCTTAGTCAATCTGTGGATTCTAAATACAATAAAATCAAAGAAAGTGCTTTTCCACACCAAGAGCAAAATGAAAATATAGATATAAGTTATAATAGTAAGAATAAAAGTAAAACCTATGCCAATGTCCTTAAAAAAGAAAGTGATAAGCTAAGGGAAAATGGAAACACAATAAATAACAACCAAAACTCCATACTGAATTTTCTTGATATGGAAATTGATAATACATCACAACAAATAAAAGCTCACAATGAAGAAAATACAATACAACTTACTGAAGAAGAATATCAAAGAATAAATAATCAATTTAATAACTCAATCCCTGATCTCTTACTAAATTCTTTTACAAACTATATCAATGACAAAACTCTGATTTTGGCCATAACAAATCATAATGGAGGATTATTTAAATTCCCTATTGAGAAATTTTACAACATGATCTTTGAAAATGATATGTGGATGGGAATTAATAAGATCTTTTCCCATCCAAATGATAGATATATAATTACCGAATTTACTTCATGGTCTACTAGAAATTGTTTCAAAAATAACATTAGACTCTTGGATGGGAAGATCATCTGCACAATTGATATAAACAGAGCAATCACACTCAATGGAACCATCAAGAACTGTTTGATGAATTTTGATCAAGCAGAACTGGATAACATGCTTGGGAAATATGGGAAAACAACTGGACTAACATACAGATATGACCATCGAACTAATGGCCACATTCTGACCAACACTGGTACTTTCACTATCACATTAAAGAAAGGGGTGCACCCCAATGATATACCCACAGTGGTCTACTCCAGAGGTTCACCGATGGTTCTAACATTCCATGGAGTTCCACCACAATGTTTTTTTTGCTTGGAACGAAATCACCTTATTAAAGACTGCAAAGCTCGCATATGTAATGGATGTGGCTTGAAATGGAATAGGATTCATAAATGCAATAAGAAGGCAGGGAAGTCAACAATGGTCTCAACACTGGACTCTAAAATAGTTGATGAGGACAATCTGGACAACTTGACACAATTAGACTCAAATCATGAAGAACTCAATCAATCTGATCCAACACTGACAATGTTAGAAGAAATCCTGATTCACACTCCCATATATAAAGTGTTGGATCACACCCCCTTAAATATGCCAATCAACTCTAATACCACTGAGCCACAACACTTCACTAGTGGGGTAGGACAAAACCAACCTCATAATTGGATTGAGAATGAGACAAACAGACCTGAGATGATCATTGATGAGAGTGGATCAGACTCTGATGTGACAGTCATTGGTGACCAAAAAGAATGGGTGCATGAAGACCCTAGCCCTATAACAACTCAACAAAATAGAAAGATATTACCAAAGAAGAACAAGAAAAAAAGGAAATCAAGACAACAAACCAGATCCAGTTCTGATGAAGATACTACAACAAATTCAAATGATAATTCTGAGAAACTAAATAAACAATACCATGATGATATTGAGATAAATCAGTGGAATGATAAGAATAACAAGAGAAGGAAAGGCAATATTCAATCCTCTATCAAGATCTCATCCAGTACCTCTAAGACAGTGGAACAGAGCATGAATCTGGATGACAGTAACAGTCAAGAAGAACTATTACTAACTTCTTTCATAGGTCTTAGTGATACTGAAATCTCCCAGTCAGACTGGGCTGCTTCTGAGATGGAGAATCAGTCTGTGCAAAATGAAGATACACAAGACTAAGTGCAGTAACAAAGTAGTCTGGCAGAAATAGATGAATAATGGAATGGCAGATACCAGCCAATGATAATGGCAGGGTCAATCAGGGACAAATCACCTCATACAAATTATATGAAGTTAAATTTCTATGGAGTTAATGTTAGGGGCCTGAACTCAGTTGACAGGGCACTTGCTATTCAAAATTGGATAGTCAAATGCCAGCCAAATGTCGTATGCATGGCAGAAACCAAATTACATCTAAATTCATGTTGTAAAATTGATCAGATTCTCCAAAATCTGGGCTTCTTCAAATACTCAATTTCAATGGTACCAGCAGGAGGTGTAGCTATTTTAATCAATTACAAGAAAGATCCTCCTACTAGCTTCAAAATTCTGCATCTAGATTCAAATTGCCTAATTGCTAACCTAAAATATAACCACTTTCAAATCAACTAATCTACCTCTACATTAAAAATAACCACAATCTAATCATGAAAGTAATCACCACCATCAACTCAGTCATGGCCTCAAATCCATTCCCAGTCATCCTAATGGGTGATTTCAATGTGACATATAGTTCTTTCAATAAAAAATATATTCACCTCTTTAATCATATACTGATGAGTGGAGAAGGATTCTTCCCTATAGATGCCTTCTCCTTCTACACTAAAAATGCCAGATCCTTGATTGACCTTGTCTACTATTCCCCAAGTATTCACTTCAAAATCAATGCAAAACTTCGACCAGTGATTTTTTCTGACCACTTGGCCCTAGAGTTATCTCTCGAAACAAACATTGGACATCCGATAGTTGAAGAGAATAACAACTATTCGAATGTTGCTAAAACAGACCACACCTGAACGGCTCTTTTCCGAGGCCTACATCTACTTTAAAAAATTGATATCCTAAGGCTACCGGTGGAGGAGGCATGGTTCTCCTTCATCGGCATCCTCCAATCCATAATAAATGAGGTTTCCCTTAACAAGAAAGGCCCTAACCGCTTATTAGCCGATCTTGATGCTATTGACCAAAGACTAAAAGAACTTCCACTTGATAATCAATTTGTACCTCTTGCCCTTGCCCTGAAATGCCAATACTGGGATAAGCAGAGATCTCTGGCTGAATATATGTCAATCAAGCGAGCCAGGAGATTCCTGCCAGATCAACAATGCTGGTCTAAGAGTTATTTCCAGTGGGCACTGGGAACAGGTAGCAGGAAACTCGTTCCACTGTCATTAAAGATAGATAACATTCTTGTGGGCTCGGAAATGATCTGTGCAATTAGAGAGCACTTTAGGGCAACACTTCAATTTGATCAGACTGGGAATGTCAATGGACTATTCGGCCTAGATGAGAACCTGACTCATGATATCACTGAGGAAAAGATCCACATCAAGCTAAAAAGCCTCCCAGAGAGGGTGCACCCAGGAATACATGGCATACCAAAATTCATCCTCCTACATCTAGAGAAATATTCAGTGCCAATAATTAAAGCCATGATAAACCCCTTAGCAGAGGGAAGTCGAGAGATTAACAACTTGTATCCAATATCTCTCGTACCTTTCCTAAAGAAAAAAGATGGAAAACATGACTTGAATAATCTGAGGCCTATCTCAATGATTCCCCTTTTAATTAAAATCATAGAACAATTAATTAAGGATCAAATCCAAGTGAAAATTTATAAATACATTTCTACCAATCAATATGCAAAAAAAGGGGAATCATCAATTAATTCCATTGGCCAAATGAAACTCCTTATCGATGTTATTAGAGCCTGGAAGATGTCGAAACCGATCGCTGTCCAACTCGACATCTCGGCAGCATTCGACGCAGTCAGGCCAGACATTCTGATTGATGTTCTCCAGGAATATGGGGTGCTGGGTGTTTATCTGAGGATTATTGCAAATCTATTAGCCATCAGAATCATTCACATCACAATGAATGGGAAAATTGCACCTGGGTTCGAACCCTCCATCTCTATTCCTCAAGGATCTCCACTTAGTGCACTATATTTTATAGTCTATATCGACCCGCTATTGATGGAGATTGAGAGATCACTGCCTGGAGTGTATGTACCTGCCATGGGAAGGGAGATTAAACATCTCAGTTATATGGATGATATAATCATCTGCCTGCCTTCCAAGAAATATATCACTAAACTAGAGCAAATACTAGCATGGTACTCAGACAAATATAAACTCAAATTCAGTAAAAAGAAATCAGCTTCCTTGAGCTTGCTCACTGGCAGGAAAATTGCTTCAAATTTTACAGCTGACCCACAGAAATTCCTAGGCTTTAATTTTTCAAAATCCAATAGTGCTATGAGGAGAGAAATTGAAGAATCCCTATTAACAGAAATTTGCCATACAACTACCTCCCTTTCTAAGATATATGTTTCACTTCATGGTAAGGTAAGACTTTTAAACTCATTGATATTCCCAAAAATTAACTATTTCCTATCTGGTATCTGCCCCTCCAAAAAATTTATCAAAAAAATAAACTCGCTATGCATAAAACTATTCTGGGGCCGAAAGGTTGCTGCCATCAGCCTCCGAAAACTTCAAATGCCTAGAAGGCTCAATGGCCTTTCATTACATTGTATCAAAACCATGATATTCCAGAGAGACTATAACCTACTATTCTGGCTTCAAAACAAATATTCAAGTATAACATATCAAGAAACTGTCACACCAACTGATAGACCACCACCCACTAATAAAAGTTGGTGGAATTTGTTATTTGATAATATTTGGAAAGTTATTGATCTGAATAAAAACCCAATTATGTCAAAAATTAAATACTGGAATGCATATAAAATAATACATGGGGAAAATAACATAAACAAAGGGTCTCTCGGGATCACCAATCAGCAACTGATTTCAAGATCAAAATTTTGGTTCATTGAGGCAAAATTTCAAGATTTCTTAATTAAAATCAACCTGGACTCCCTCCCTACAAACTCATTTCTGGCATACAGGAGAAATTTCAAGAAGATCAATCCTGTGTGCCAGGTATGTGAGAGAGAGGAGGAATCAATTGATCATATTTTTCTTAAATGTCCCATTATGTCCAATTATAGATCGATATCTCATAAATGGTACAGCAATACAAGTGCAAACTACAAATCAATTAAAGATTATATAGGTCAGGGTCTATTTACAGACATAAGACTGGCAATTTTCGTGAATTATGCCCTGTGGTGTGTCAGATGTAAAGTCACAATTGAAGGAATGAGAGACCCACATGGGACTAAATTTAAGAATGTCATGGAGAAAATCATGAAAAAGGACCAACTAATTGCTCCAAGCTATATCACAAGAGCAATATGGCAGAAGGTTGGATCTACTTTACTTCAAATAGATATAAATAAATCAAATTTTAAGCGTAAACAGATAATATTGTAATAACATGAAAGCTAAACACTTTCAAACAGATACGCTTTAAACATGCTTACATGAAAGCCAATCAGATGGAATAATTCAATCATGTGGGACTCTCAATTCTAAAACACAAGCCAGAACTATTAGAAAAAGATGGGAACCCATCTCAATCTATGCTTCAATTTTATTTAAATAAGCCAGACTCAAGCATTTTGAACTAAGAGTGTGAAGCTAAATACCTTCACATTTAATCCACTAAATATTATATATATAAATTAACAACGTGAAATCATCTGATTTACAACGAAGCAATATTTTTAAATCTAATGAAATGATATTAATAAATGTAAATAAATCAAATTTTAAGCGTAAACAGATAATATTGTAATAACGTGAAAGCTAAACACTTTCAAACAGATACGCTTTAAACATGCTTACATGAAAGCCAATCAGATGGAATAATTCAATCATGTGGGACTCTCAATTCTAAAACACAAGCCAGAACTATTAGAAAAAGATGGGAACCCATCTCAATCTATGCCTCAATTTTATTTAAATAAGCCAGACTCAAGCATTTTGAACTAAGAGTGTGAAGCTAAATACCTTCACATTTAATCCACTAAATATTATATATATAAATTAACAACGCGAAATCGTCTGATTTAAATAAAATTGAGGCATAGATTTAGATGGGTTCCCATCTTTTTCTAATAGTTCTGGCTTGTGTTTTAGAATTGAGAGTCCCACATGATTGAATTATTCCATCTGATTGGCTTTCATGTAAGCATGTTTAAAGCGTATCTGTTTGAAAGTGTTTAGCTTTCACGTTATTACAATATTATCTGTTTACGCTTAAAATTTGATTTATTTACATTTATTAATATCATTTCATTAGATTTAAAAATATTGCTTCGTTGTAAATCAGACGATTTCGCGTTGTTAATTTATATATATAATATTTAGTGGATTAAATGTGAAGGTATTTAGCTTCACACTCTTAGTTCAAAATGCTTGAGTCTGGCTTATTTAAATAAAATTGAGGCATAGATTGAGATGGGTTCCCATCTTTTTCTAATAGTTCTGGCTTGTGTTTTAGAATTGAGAGTCCCACATGATTGAATTATTCCATCTGATTGGCTTTCATGTAAGCATGTTTAAAGCGTATCTGTTTGAAAGTGTTTAGCTTTCACGTTATTACAATATTATCTGTTTACGCTTAAAATTTGATTTATTTACATTTATTAATATCATTTCATTAGATTTAAAAATATTGCTTCGTTGTAAATCAGACGATTTCGCGTTGTTAATTTATATATATAATATTTAGTGGATTAAATGTGAAGGTATTTAGCTTCACACTCTTAGTTCAAAATGCTTGAGTCTGGCTTATTTAAATAAAATTGAGGCATAGATTGAGATGGGTTCCCATCTTTTTCTAATAGTTCTGGCTTGTGTTTTAGAATTGAGAGTCCCACATGATTGAATTATTCCATCTGATTGGCTTTCATGTAAGCATGTTTAAAGCGTATCTGTTTGAAAGTCTATAGCTTTCACGTTATTACAATATTATCTGTTTACGCTTAAAATTTGATTTATTTACATTTATTAATATCATTTCATTAGATTTAAAAATATTGCTTCGTTGTAAATCAGACGATTTCGCATTGTTAATTTATATATATAATATTTAGTGGATTAAATGTGAAGGTATTTAGCTTCACACTCTTAGTTCAAAATGCTTGAGTCTGGTTTATTTAAATAAAATTGAGGCATAGATTGAGATGGGTTCCCATCTTTTTCTAATAGTTCTGGCTTGTGTTTTAGAATTGAGAGTCCCACATGATTGAATTATTCCATCTGATTGGCTTTCATGTAAGCATGTTTAAAGCGTATCTGTTTGAAAGTGTTTAGCTTTCACGTTATTACAATATTATCTGTTTACGCTTAAAATTTGATTTATTTACATTTATTAATATCATTTCATTAGATTTAAAAATATTGCTTCGTTGTAAATCAGACGATTTCGCGTTGTTAATTTATATATATAATATTTAGTGGATTAAATGTGAAGGTATTTAGCTTCACACTCTTAGTTCAAAATGCTTGAGTCTGGCTTATTTAAATAAAATTGAGGCATAGATTGAGATGGGTTCCCATCTTTTTCTAATAGTTCTGGCTTGTGTTTTAGAATTGAGAGTCGGAAGAGCACATGATTGAATTATTCCATCTGATTGGCTTTCATGTAAGCATGTTTAAAGCGTATCTGTTTGAAAGTGTTTAGCTTTCACGTTATTACAATATTATCTGTTTACGCTTAAAATTTGATTTATTTACATTTATTAATATCATTTCATTAGATTTAAAAATATTGCTTCGTTGTAAATCAGACGATTTCGCGTTGTTAATTTATATATATAATATTTAGTGGATTAAATGTGAAGGTATTTAGCTTCACACTCTTAGTTCAAAATGCTTGAGTCTGGCTTATTTAAATAAAATTGAGGCATAGATTGAGATGGGTTCCCATCTTTTTCTAATAGTTCTGGCTTGTGTTTTAGAATTGAGAGAATTGAGAGTCCCACATGATTGAATTATTCCATCTGATTGGCTTTCATGTAAGCATGTTTAAAGCGTATCTGTTTGAAAGTGTTTAGCTTTCACGTTATTACAATATTATCTGTTTACGCTTAAAATTTGATTTATTTACATTTATTAATATCATTTCATTAGATTTAAAAATATTGCTTCGTTGTAAATCAGACGATTTCGCGTTGTTAATTTATATATATAATATTTAGTGGATTAAATTTGAAGGTATTTAGCTTCACACTCTTAGTTCAAAATGCTTGAGTCTGGCTTATTTAAATAAAATTGAGGCATAGATTGAGATGGGTTCCCATCTTTTTCTAATAGTTCTGGCTTGTGTTTTAGAATTGAGAGTCCCACATGATTGAATTATTCCATCTGATTGGCTTTCATGTAAGCATGTTTAAAGCGTATCTGTTTGAAAGTGTTTAGCTTTCACGTTATTTCAAATAGATATGTAATTGATATCATTTTTGTATTTGTAACATTCAATATAGCTATAGAATAAAATTTTTCTTAAAAAAAAAAATTGTATTTAGTGTAAACCTTTTCATTTCTTTGATTGCATTTATAATTCTTACCCATTTATTGTTTATAACTTCTGACCTGACCTATATGATTAGTCCAATGAGACCTAAAATATGGACTAACCTTCTGTATTTTCTTGGTGTAAATAAACTTTATCTTTGAAAGTAAAAAAATAGCGCATGCATTGTGCACAGCAAAATTTAAAAATATTTGTTTCTGTAATGATACACTGATGATCAAGCTGTATTCGATGTATATGTTTACCTTGACTCTTGACCTTGAATGAACTGCTGATATCGCATGTGCGCCGAATATATAGTTTTCTCCAATATGTCACATACATTCATTTAATATAGACACTTTTCTCTACCTTTACATGTTTAATGAGAGTAAACTTTTCATTTTAATTTATCATTATCAATAAGGCATTATAGGTCTGTTAGTTTTGTTAAATAAAACTATTATTACTATATATAATAAATTTGTTATTATATATTATATTATTTAAACTGTATTGTTAACTTTTCATTTTTTTACTTGATTTATTAGCAGCTACCACCTTGGTGAAAAGTTTTTTTAAAAAAGAAAATAGTCACTGAATTTAAAATCGAATGGCTCAATGAAATTGTAGAAACAGAGTCTCCAAAAAGTAATAGTAAATTAAGAATTTCGTTACAAGAAATATTTATATTTCGCTTTACATTCTGCAGATTAAGTGATGTAATTTGCAATTACTGTCATGATGGACATGGACAGAATGATTTCATAACCGGAAAAAATGGAATGATACTTGGAATTTTTTTTCTAATGTCACTTATTCAACAAATCACATTTGGACAGTGTACAGAAATTAAAAAATAAAAATCCTTCATTGCCGGCAACAGAAATATGACTTTTATTTAATGAAACATAAGACAATCCTGAAAAAGTCCAAATTTAATTGATAATGTATTATTAGCAGTTAAAATGAATATTTCTTTATTTTCTGTCCATGATATTAATAAACATGTAGCAATATCACATGATCACCATCTCATACTAGCACATAATTGTTGTAAACAAAAGCAAAACTCTCCATACAGTAGTGCCACCCTGTGCTAACCAGAGTAATCAATAGATGCCAGAAGGCTTGTGCATAAAATCCCTATCTAGTGCCTACTCATCCAATATCCCCAGACTAGTTTCTGTCTTGAGGCTATCATCAGTGAGGAGCCTTGGATCTGAAAGCACTGCACCTAGATCTTAGGATATAATGCAACCCTCCAGCAGCCACCTTTTAACTCTACTTTACTACAAAACTATGAGAATGAAATTGAAAACATAAAAAGTATTTTCAATCTAAGCTCAATAGCTTATATAGTCATATGGGTCTGAACTTAATTCATCACCCATACATTTTGGTGCCTTTGGCTCTTAAACAACCATAGCCACCACTATCCTATTAGGCAGGATTGGTGTTAAACCACTAAACATCACATGATCACCATTTCATACTAGCACATAATTGTTGTAAACAAAAAAACTTTCCATACAGTAGTGTCACCCTGTGCTAACCAGAGTAATCAGGGTAGCACTACTGTATGGATAGTTTTGCTTTTGTTTACAACAATTATGTGCTAGTATGAGATGGTGATCATGTGATGTTTAGTGGTTTAACACCAATCCTGCCTAATAGGATAGTGGTGGCTATGGTTGTTTAAGAGCCAAAAACACCAAAATGTATGGGTTCTGAATTGAGTTCAGACCCATATGACTATATAAGCTATTGAGATTAGATTGAAAATATTTTTGTGTTTTCAATTTCATTCTCATAGTTTTGTAGTAAAGTAGAGTTAAAAGGTGGCTGCTGGAGGTTGCATTAGATCCTAAGATCTAGGTGCAGTGCTCTCACATCCAAGGCTCCTCACTGATGATGGCCACAAACCAGAAACTAGTCTGGGAATATTGGATGAGTAGGCACTAGATAGGGATTTTATGCACAAGTCTTCTGGCATCTATTGATTACTCTGATTAGCACAGGGTGGCACTACTGTATGGAGAGTTTTGCTTTTGTTTACGTAGCAATATATATAAAAATTCCGGAAAGCTGGCAGTAAAAATTACACCTTTACGTTTTTGAAAATAATTTATTCCATTGTATAAAAAAAGAAATGACATAACAGAGCTGACATTAACCTTCTAACTATTGATGAAAGTACTGATATTAGTACTACCAAATGCTTAATTTTATATTTTAAATACAGATGTGAAAATTCTATCCAATACAAAACTATTTTTTTTCATATGTCATAGTGTCGGTCGGGAGGCGAACCCACAACCGTCTGCAACCAACTATTTGCTTGCAAGGCGGCTGCGGTGACCTCTCAGCTAACAACGCTTGACAACTATTTTTGATGGAATAATTCAGGTAAAAACTTGTGATGCAACTTCAATTGTATCAGCAATAGATGAATTTTATACAAACAATAATATTGATTTAAAATAATAATAATAATAATAATAATAATAATATTGATTTAAAAAAAAAAACAGTCGTGTTTATTTATGATGGTGTGTCCTTCATATTTGATAAAATAAATGGTGGCTTAGCACCAAAATTATTTGGTTCAACAACATTATGTTGGTATTGTAAAGATTTAGGCATTATGATACTTGAAAAAAAGTTAAATTAGTAAAAAAGACTGAAACTGTAATGAGAATAATTTGTACTTTATTTTCTAGATCTCAAGACATTGCTGAAGCTTCCAAAAATGAAGCTATTTAAATGAAGTTTGGTGGTTATCTAGACATTTTGCATTTAAAGCAATAATTAGAAACTATGATTCTTTGATTGAAGATTTTAAAGAAGATTTTAATGATCCTACTTCAAAGTTTCATTTAAAGAAATTAGATGACTTTGAATTTCAAGCAAACTTGGGAATGCATTGGGTAAAAATTTTTAAGGGGCCATTTAACACTGCTTGTTGGATTTCAATTTGTTCGTGGAAAAAATAATAAATTTAGAGAACAATATCTCAAACAAACTAATGTTCCATGAAGCAGTAAAATAAAAATTATTCTTGAAAAAGCTATAACAATATGGAAGTTGACACAAGATCCATATTAACATTTATAAATTTGCTATGATTTCATTTGGAAGAAAGATTTCCTGAAAATTAAGTCCAAGAATGGACAGCATTTGACATAACAGGCTTTCCCACATGTGATTTTAATTATGTCATTGCAGAAGTTGAGTCTCTTTGCTTAAAATATAAAATCATTTTAAGCGATTAATCGTCTGTAATAAGACAATATAATGATTTTAAATTTGCCTTGAAAGGAAAAAAAATCAAATGTAAATTGAGAACTATTTTTGCGGATATGGTATAATTTTTATTGGAAAATGAACAGTTTCGGGACCTTTCAAAATTAATAGATATTGGTGGAACGTTTTGGGCAACTAGATTTGATCATGATCAAGGTTTCAGTTTGATACATTTAATAAAAATAATAAACGGAGAAATCGTTTAGGAGAAATTATTTGGATATGCTGATGAGAATAAAATCATATCAAAGCGATGGAAAACATCAGAAATCTAGATCATATATATTCGGAATGGTTAAATTGTAAGGATAGAAGAGGAAAGATGTAATATTGTATGTGCAATTATAATTCAGGAACATATTTCTTCATGTATTAGTTTTTTAAATCGTACAATAATTTTATTTTTATAAACAATTTTAGCGTTGTATTGAATGTAATAACTACTTATATGCACATGGATTTCTAGACAATAATATTCAATTTTTTTAAAATTAAAATGTAAAATCTTTATAATTTTTATTACAATTTTTTTTATATATAATTGATTATAAAATCAGTTAAGTAAGTATTCTTATTTCAAATGCTGAACAAATTATTTCGATTTAATAAAAAACACACAGACGAAAAAAATTGCGCTCTATATTAGTAAAAATTAGAGGGAACATTGCTACTGACATAAATATTTACACTACTTCATGGCTTATTATGTCATTATCGTCATTATTAGTTATTATTATTTTTTATTAACGTCAATATTTTACATTCCTTACACACACAACAACTACTCAGGTTTGAATGCTTTTCTACATATAAATAATAGGATAAGTTCTTTAAAAATAAATAAATATAATAACACAAAAGAAAAAACATAAAGACAATAAAAAAGATAAACTTAGAATTTATAAATAAAAAATAAATGGTAATATATATAACTTTGTGATTTGTTAAATATCGTTAGGTATAATATAACCACAAAACATAAATACAGTAAAGGAAGAAAATACTTTTAAAAGTATTGCATATTAAAATTGAATATAATGTTTATGTTACTGAAATATTTTTGCTTAAGTACTAAACAAAGGGGAAAATGGTATCTAAGATATGAAATTATAAGCAAATGTCATTCTTTTTGTATAGTTTATTAATATTATGTGAAAATAAAAGTTTTCCTCTACAATATACAACAATGAAAATTAAATGATGAGAGCTATAGACTAAATATCCTTTGCTATCTTTGAAGATACAGTGATATATATCATTTTCAACTTTATTTTGATTACAATTATTATTGAGATTGAAATGTTTTGTCTTATTTTTGTCTTATTGATTTATTTAAAAAAAATCCAGTCTTTCTAAATTTGAACTCAGATAAAAATAGATAACTAGGCTACCTATGAGCCAGTTAATTAAAAATATCTCAGGCTATTTGAAGGTTTTGTAAATATAATTTTAAATAATAATAAGTTATTTTTAAAATATATAGATTAAATTTTCATCTAAAATCTGTTCCAGTATTAAGCAAAGCATCAACGAGTATGCAGGAATATATTATAAGTTAATGATAGCTTGACATTACATTCTTCTTTTAACACAACGTGTTCTATCAATTCACATTTAATTATTAAGATACATTTGAGAAAATATAAAAGCAATTAATATAAAATGTGGCAAATATAACATCTAAATATACTTTATTATTTTGACGTGAAAAAACAAACTTAATGAGATCGCATATTTAAAAATTGCCATTTAATCTAAGTAGATGTGTAATAGCTAAAAATTAACAAAGTATTAAAAAGTATGAGATAAATATGGAAAAAAAAGATGTAAGTTGAGAATGTATTTGAATATATATAAGAACGACAACAATTAAAGGAAAAAAAATTATGCCTATTATGCCAATATTTCCAATTTGGTTGTATTGCTCACATTTCTTGCTAGCTGTTTGAGAAACCAGTTCCCTTATCAAGACTTTAATATTAATTGCCTTAAACTGTTTTATTCACATTTGAGCAACAAGCATTAGTTTCCAAGCATTATTTGAATATGAAAAAAAATGGAATTAGAACAAATATTTGTCCCTATTAGAATTGTTATTACCAAGAAGTACAGAGAATCGTGTTCGCAAATGATAGTAACAATAATGATAAAGAGTTAGTTGAATTTAAACAAGAATTTGGGGAAATGTTTTCAAATCCAGCATTGTGTGATTTACAACATCTTATTCTTCCTTGGGTCAAGATGGAATTAAAGCACAAAATGATTGTGAAATAGAGTTTTTACCAGCAATAGAATATAATTAATCTGAATTTTTGACATCTAATGACTTCACTTTTTGATATTTACATATTATTGTTTTGAAACATTTTTTGTATATGTTTGCAAAAATATATATGTATATATCCACTTAAATTAAATATAATACTATGCAGTATTTTAAAAAAAAATAGTAAGTTAATACTTTGGAATTGTTTCAATTATTAAGTCAATAAAAAATTTTAATGTTAATGTATTTAATTAACCTATTCATTCTGCATACTAAATGTTTACTATGGTAAATAGAGAGATTTGAACTTAAAATTTTCAGTCTATATTTATCCTCTATTCCATTTCAAACAACAAATACACATGACCACACACATGTGAAAAAGATAAATGATTTCTAATATATGTATTTCATGCAGAATCAGCTTTCATCAGTTGGACCAGATTATAATATCCCATACATATATACAATCAGTGCTTGGCTTATATTAGGATGGAAATACCTTAGACTTTAATGCAAAAGCTTCAATCTTCTCACTCTTCCAACAATTCAACCGTCCATTTCATTAAAAATCAATGATGGAATGCTAACGTCCCTTGTTGGACAAGAATCTAACCCCTCATATTGTCAGACCATTACATATCCATTTATATTAATAGAAGAGGGATGGCCTGAACTTATACTATGATGTGACCTATTTCCAAGGCAATATGTAATTAACCTATTCATTTAGTATACTGAATGTTTGCTATAATAAATTGAGGGATTTGAACTTAGGATTTTCACTCTATACTTATTTTCCATTCCATTTCAAACAAATCTCCATCGTTGGTTTTTCAAGAAAATTGGTGGGTGAATTGTTGGAAGGGTGAGAAGATTAAAGCTTGTCCATTAAGGTTTAAGGAATATAAGCCAAATCACTTATTTATATATGTGTGGGATATTATTATCTGGCCCATCGAGATGAGTGCTGGTTCTGTATGAAATACATATATTGGGAATCATTTATCTTTTTCATGTGTTTGTGGCCATGTGTATTATTGTTTGAGATAGAATGGAGGATGAATATAGGCTGAAAATCCTAAGTTCAAATCTCTCTATTTAATGCATTTACTTTTTATTATTTTACAATAAATGTAAAAAAATATATAAATCTAATTAAATTACATCACAACAATATCTTTTTTTTTAAAAAATTAACTTAAATTTTAATTATTCAATAATAATTACAACTGAAAACTTTATCAAAATGTAATAAGTAATTATTCTTCAAAACTAGCAATGACTGTCATCAAACAGACATACTTAATGATTAATCTTACCTGCATTTTTACAACCAGGAGTAGAGCAAACATTGGCTTGACTTTCTGTAATATATATATATATATATATATATATATATATATATATATATAATGTTAAATTAAAGATCTTGTATTAATATTTAATATTAATTGGAGAGATAATCTCCCAACTTTTAAGCATTTTGTTGATAGTTTTGGTACTGGGAAGTTTGGCAGATTATCTTTCTAATTAATATATATTCAAACAGTGATATTTCGATAGATTTATATATAATAAGTAACTCACAAGAATGTGATTAAACTAATGGATTAAATTATTTATATTGTAGGTATTGATTATTTTAGCTTTTCATATAAAATGTATTTTTCATGCAATGCACCAACTTCAGATCATGATTATGAAGCTCTGTGGTAAAATGCATCAGACTTGAAAGAGCTAAAATAATACACTTCTACAATAATCACTTCCTTAATGATCATTATTATTTAAAAAATATTTATTATTTTATTATTGCATATATATATATGTGTGTGTGTGTGTTAAATTAAGTATTTTTCTAATTTTGTTATTATGTAAACAAAGCAAAGAATCGGACTAATTCCATATAAGTAACAGAAAATATCTATATCATTAATATTACTAAAAAATTATCAATTACTATTGGCAGTTCTAATGCTAAATAACTTTTGTTTAGTACCTTATAATAACTTTTTGTCTTAAGTTTATTACATTTAAAAATAATTTTTATGTTACCTTTAACCAAATTTGTTATAAAGATTAAAACTTCACCGCTATTTTTATAGATATGAGGATTCAGAAGGGTTACATTTTATTTTAACTTTCATTCTGCACTCCCACTGCAATACCTTTAATTTTTATCCCTGTCTATAAGCTTTCAATGTTAATTCTAATATTAAACTATTATTATTTGTCAGAATATAACAAATATGATTTCATTTCATAGATAAATTTGTGCAGAAACAAAATAAATTCAAAATATTACATTTGATTTGTGCAAATATTGAAAAAATTACATTATAATCAAAACTATAAACTTTTTTACCATCAAAAGTTCAGCATGAGCAATTTCATTCCAGAAAATGAACAAAATCTTTTTAATTTGACATTTATTTTTAAAATGTGAATAAATAAATAAATGTCAGTATCTGATAAATCTATAAAATCATGTTTTAAAAGTTTACATTTTAAAAATAATTTTTAAAGAATTGCAGTATATTCTAACAGGAAATTGGAGATGACATGTTAGCAAACAGTTTTTACCATAATGTATATTGTTAATATTATACTAAAAATATATTTTTGAAAGTAAAATGCTAATGTACAAAATAAATAATTAATAATTTACATTCTTGATTTTTAATAATTATTACACAACTATTGTGCAAAAATAATTCTGAATTTCAATAAATTTTGCAAAAAAAAATCAAAAACAAGTTTTTAGCCATTTGAAACATTATCTTAAAATAATATCACAAAGACTGAGACTTCCAAAAAAGAAGAGATCATCAGAGTAGAGTTTAAAAATCTTTCAAACAGCCATATTTTCAATTATTCTGACATCTATAGGCTTCTCTTGGAACTAAATTATTAGAATTAAATATTTGCATATTTTAGTCATGATTTTAAATAAAAGTTAGGGATTTTTCTCAATAGGTGGCAAAATAAATTTTGTGATTTTTCATATGAAATGCTTTACCAAGAAAAATAAAAAATTAACACCCTTATAATATCTTAGATTTTAAAAAAAAGAATCTTTTACTTCTAATTAAGCTCAAAAATGTAGTAGAAAAAGCTCATTTACTTTTAGGACTGTTAATCATAATTGATTATTTCTCAGCAACATTCTATAGTTTGCTGTGTTTACACATAGACACCCCATATATGTATATCAATGTTTCAGTTTAAAAACACCTGTTTTTTCATCTATGCAATGAATATTATTTTGAAAACTGTTGTAGAAGATGCTGCAAGCATTAGTATATATAAAAAGATTGAAAGTTCAACCAATAGAAACCAAGAATAGAAGGTTTTAAAATATAAAAATTGGAAGAGAGTGCAAGAAAGTTGATATAAAACCAATATATTCACATTACTGGATTTTAAAAATTTATCCAAATGGCAAATGATTTACATATGTCATCATGTGTCTGATACCTTTTTTTTTCAATGATCACAATGGCTTCTCTATTTTTTTTAGTAAAGTATGTCCCATCTGTTAGAATTCAAGTATTTGAAAAATCTGTATTATGACCAGTACATATGACATCAAGTGAGAGTAGTGATGATGAGTAATTCTACTTTACTGCATTAATATGTTCATCTCTCCTAGCACTGTTGTAATTATTACTCATTACCATGTGAAAAACTTTATACACTCCATGTAGCATTTCATAGACTCCATGAGATTGAATCCTTAAATCTGTTTGGAATATTACTAATTTTTTGATTAGTGATATATGGTATTATTATCTCATGACATTTCAAAATGTGCCCAAAAGTGATAGCAGTTTTTCTACTTAAGGAATGCAAGATCTAATAGCTGTTACTTTTTTTTCTTTTTTATTATGTTATTTTAGGTGTGAATTAATACTTTAATGAACATTTCATTATTATAACTATTATAATGCTAATAAGATAATTATTATATAGCTTATTTTTATTCTAAATATGATTTATGGTAAATAAAAATATTTTAGCTAAGAAAAGATTTGAGCTGGGTGATGATGAGATGAAAATTTTAAATATATGTGTATTTTTTTCAGAAAATAAAAAATGACAAAAAGTTATTCTATATTTTGTATTATGAGAACATAAAGAAAAGTTGTTTTATATCAAGCTTGCCTCCATTGTGAATTCAATGTGAGAGTAGATACTGTCTATGTGTGAGAAGACACCATATAACTTATCTTTACTGTTATAGTAGACAGTAAATGTGCCAGCTATACATTTGTGCCAAGTAAAAGATTTTAAAGATAAGGATTCTAGAGCACAAATTCATGTACTCTATAAACAAATTAGCAAGTGTGGCTGAGATAATAAGGGCAATCAGGACTCTTTTTTAATGTTATTATTGAAAATAAGAATTTGAAAGACAATGTTTAGCTAAGAGTGTGATATTTGATAGAGTGAACTATGGTGTATCTGAAACTTAATGGTTCAAAATATTTATAGATCAAAAAAACAATATAATTATTATTATTATTTGATGTCTGTATTTTTAAAGCAATATACATAATTATATAACTGAATATTTGTAAATACAGTAACTAAATAATTAAAAAATTTTAAAAACTTTAGTTGACAAAGATTACTGGGATAATCAAAAGCTCTCCTAAGTGGATAAAAATTTTTAATTATTTAGTTACTGTATTTACAAATATTCAGTTATATAATTACGCACACACACATATATATATATATATAACAGTAGCTGGGTTCAAACCATGTACTAACCACCTGAATGAGTGAAAGATAATATGTATATATACTAAACGTTATGTTGTGGTTGTTTCTTATAATTAATTGTACTAACAGATGTTGGATAGATTTGATACATGTAAAAATGAAGAAGGGCGAGTATACACAGAGTTGTTTTTATTATTATTATTATTTATTTCTGTGAGTTGTTATTTTAGAAATGATTTAGTATTGGCGCATATTTTTTTTTATTAAAGGAAAATGAAATATAAAAAATAAAAAGAAAAGTAATGTAAGGCCTTTGCAATTTGTGTCATGAGCAATTTCTTTTTTATCAGAACACTTGGTGTAGGAGATTTCAAGAACTGATAATTAAGTAGTTTTGAACAATGGAAACCAAAAAATTATGGTAAAAGCATTCTGAAGGAAATGACGAAGTGGTGTATTGATAAACTCACTAAAAACTTTTGTAAAAAGAAAAGTGTAGGTCAGTGAGGGGGAATTATTATTATAAAAGGAAAGGAATGACTATTTTTCTTAGGAAAATGAGAAAAGTGTTAAAAAGGGAAAAGACAGTTGTGTAAAGAAAAGTAAAAAGAAAAGATGTATTCAAAAAACTAACAATAATCGACACAACTGAAATTCAGGGGGTATAAATATACATGTAGATTCATTAAGCCAGCTCTCAGAGTATAGCTGATCTGTACCATTCTTTCAAGATGACTCAGAGCTATAAAGACTCCTGCCATATAAACTAGTTAAGCAAAGTAATCTCAGACTTTCAGAACAGTAGGAATTTTGCGACATAATTCATAATATGGACCTTACCATCGTGAATGGACTCTCAGACTTAGATACACATCGATCTATTATTTATCTGCCAGTTCAGCAAATCTAGCCCTTGGGAAGTACTATCATGAATACTGTAACCTTACAAGTCAATCAGCTTCAACAAATGAAACCTGAAGCTTCAAGGAGGTAACTATGACTTTATTTATACTAATAAATACAGAAATATCAAATGCCAAAACTAAGGAATATGCACTTATTCAAATCTAAATTTAAATTTTTAAAAAAGGAGGATTCTAAAATAATTTAATCTGATGTAAACTTTGGCGTATAATTGCCCTTTTTCATACAAGTCTATAACCATTGTATTTATATGTTGTGTGTCTGTATTGTGTGATAGATTTATTAACTTGTATGTAAAGTAATAAATATTGTTTTATTAAGATTATTAATAGATTATATGTTATTTAGATTATGAGGTCCACATGTTAGTTATTGCTTATAATGGCCTACTAATATTCTTGGACACATATCTCGCAAATGGTGTTTTTCAGGTTAGACATGAAATATTATTTACATGTAAATTTTTCCATAGTAGAAATTAAAGTATAACTTCATTCTCCCATAGACATAGTCTCCCAAGCCTTAAAATTGATATAGCTAGAATAGGGCACCTGGATAAGATCAGTTAGAACCATTTTGTGTTTTTTGAGGAGGATAATCCTTCCTATATGGCAAGATTAGCACTTCAGTTTGGACATGACCTATGTTCATAAATATACTTGACCAAAGCTATAATGATAATCTACTCATATTAAAGTTTTAGATTAGGATCATGGGTAGTCTGTTAAAATATATATATTGTTATTAAATGTCTGTATTTCTTCAAAGTTATATACGTAATCATTCATAAATGGAGATGTAAGGGTGGCATTGGATATATAGGGGAATCAAGATATACATTGAAGAAAAGAACTAAAGAGCACTTGCTGTTATTAAGAAGTGTTCAAAAAATGAAACAAAATTGTAATGGAAATGATAATGTGTCAGCATCAGTTTTTTATGACCATAATAGATTGTGTAGATATGGTTTTAATTTGAATTATATTAACGTAAAAATATTGCAAATTGAAAAAAAAAGGTAATAGTATGAATATTGAACTCTACAATTTAATGGCGCTCTTTTTGACCCAATGCACATCAATATACTGATTCATGAGCCATCTGTTTGTTTACATAATATTACGTTAAAATATTTTTTTGTTTTTTTTCCAACTGATTTTTAATTTTTTTTCCATCGTCGGCCCATCTGTTTGGTTTATATAATATTACAGTAAACCACCAATTTTTTTTTCATTCCACCTGGGTTTTTTTTCATTTTTTAATAAACAAATACTTTGTTTTTAGATGGTCTAGAAGTGTTGGTTTGTTTTTAAATTATCGACTAACTGTCCATCAGTTTCTTTACAGAATATTACTTACGGTAAACCAAACTTTTTTTTTTCACTTGGTTTTTTTAGTTATTTTTTTATTCATTTTTTAAAGAAACAATTACACCTGGGTCTCGTTTTATGTAGTAGATAGGTTCCTCAGAAAATGCGCACAAAAATAGACTTAACTTACCTTGAAAAATGGGGGATAGGTTACTGTAATTTTCAAAAATCGCTTAAAAGCAAAGCAACAACGTAAAATTACTTTAAAATTCACACAAAAAAATAAGGAAATAAAATATGACTAATAAAAAATTTCAAATTTGAAAAAAACTGATGCAAGACAAACTTTTTTTACTTATTTATTGTTCAAAACAATATATTTTTATGCGTAATTTACAATATTTTTCATTTTCTCATACATGTACAGTATTGACAATAAGTAAGTTTGTTTGTAAACTAGTAAGACATCAGATTCATTGTGATGTAATATGATGTGATGTACTGTAGCTTCTCTTTAAATGAAGTCAAGAATCTCTCAGCAATTATGCCCAGAGAAACCTGTTAGCTACTTCACAAGAGGAAATACAACTAGCACCAACTTCATTTTTTAATTGCTCTTATTGTGGACTCACCCAAACTAAATGTTTTCCAACTGCTGTTGATCCTTCCAATTTTGCTAAGTGATCTAACATTGAAATTTTTGTTTCCAAAGAAATTCATTTTCTTGGGTGTTTTTTTTCTTCTCCATTAGAGTAAACTAAAAGTTTAAAATAAAAGTAAAAACTTAGACTTACGATAGTAAAAAGACACTGACTCACCACTGTTGTACAAAATTTAATTAAAACTAACAATTAAAAATTAAATTCTTATTTTTGTCTTTAATTTTTTAATTTTCAATTCTGTTTAAAAATCAAATTTTATTGTTACATGTCACATTAATTTCAGATCACATTACGTATTTTTTAAATTGTTAATTATAATTAAAAATCAGATTTTAATTGTCAAATTTAATTGTGCCCACCACTATAACTCACCTTTTAAAAATAAACTTGTGAACACTAAATGATTAGTTGATTATGTACTCTTTTTTTAAAAATCAAAAATAGAATGATTTAAAATGCAAAAACAACATCATGCATAATAAAGGTATCTATAATGTTTGAACAGATTTACATTATAATCTTGTAAAATTTAATGTATGTATATAAAATGGGGAAATTCTGATTTAAAGTAAATTATGAACTTCTTTATTGCATAAAATCTATTACAGTACTATTATAAAGTGCTGAAAATATTGAAATTATTAGAGAGAAGTCGAACTCCGATAATGTGCTATTACATTAAATATGACATGTGAGTGCATGAAATTTATAATATTTAAAGTAATAGTGCATTATCGGAGCTCGACTTCTGATCTAATAATTTTTATCACATAAAAGAAAACCGCATACAAAGATATTAAGAAGAAACATGAACCACATAACTTCAAAATCGCATTAAATAAATCTGCATAAAATAAGACCTGGGTGTACTTTGTTTTTAGATGGTGTTAGGGGTGTGGTTTGCTTTGAAATTATTGATTAATGCTCTGTCAGTTTGTTTACACAAAATACAGTAACAAACACTTTGTTGTTTTTAGATGGTGGAGAGTGGGTTGGTTGTTTGCTTTGAACTTATCTTCTTTTTTTTTATTGATGTTTTGATTTGCTGAAAGACTTCAACAATTCAGTACTTTTGAATAAACAAACACTTGGTTTTTTAGAGAATGAAGTGGAGAGGGGTGTTTTTGATTTTGAATCGTCATCTTTTTTTTTTGTTAATTTATTACGAGGTTTTTTTATTTTTTTGTTTCAAATCTTTATGCTACAGAAAGCTATATTATATGATAGCGAAAAGTTCTTCCTTAATTTTTGGGCCTTTAATTTTAAAAAAGACATAAACAGTTTGTTTTTAAAGAACACTTTTTTAAGCGGGGGGGGGGGAGGTTGGGGGAGAGGTTTGTTTTGATTTTTAATTATCGACTTGTTTTTGGATTTTCTTCTTGAACATTTTATTATGTTACCGCACAGTTCTTTATTATTATTATATATATATATTGGATGGGGCCTTTTGAATAAACTCTTAAACACTTTTTTTTGGTATAATAAAATACTATCTACTTTAATTAACTGTTAATGAAACTTATCAAATATTACCTACCTACTTTCTAATCATGTGAACAACAACAACAATTTCCCATAAAATAATTTATTGAATCAAAAATAAGCAAAATTTGGACAAGTTTGTGAACCAAAACAATTTTAAAAAACACCATTTTCAGGGGCATAAAAAAAACCACCAAAAGTAACATGCAAATAAAATAACAGGCAAGTCTCAAAGCTGTAAGTAATGGGATTTTGGAGCCTTCAAACCAACTTCCTTTACAGTTCTCACACAGATTCATGCATAAATTGGCATTTGCATATGAAATCAGAAACAACTATACTGAAAAGAAGTACCTTTTAAAGTTGTGTGCAGTTCAAAAGTGTAGGGAAGCATGTGTGATGACATGACAATTCTTAATATGGAATACTAATTTCACTACGCTTTCTAAAAAATTTCCGACAATGAATTTTTGCAGAGTTTCATCTCTTTCAGATATGGCTACCATTAAATCAGACCATAGAAAGAGTTCAAGAATGCTCACTTGATGAATACTGTCACAATGCAATGAGCATAGTATTTCATTACATAATCATATAATACATTGCTCTCATGCAGCCTGTTATGGCTCAAAAGCACCTATCGTAGTGTCAGCTGTAAATTAAGGCTACTAAACAGTATATTGATATGCATTTTGTGAAAAATGACACCATCAAGCAGTGGGGTTCAGTATTCATACTATTACCAAAAAATCAACAATAAAAGAAAAATAAAGAAATACATGTTAATATATAACTATAAGCAAGACTTAATAAACAGACAGACAGCAAATGTAAAAATCATGGAATTGTGGGAAGGTTTGTTTTTGAAAGTGTTATTATTTTCTAAAATTATTTACCCACCGAAAGATGATGGTCTCTTCAAGTTTAATCCAGCCTATTAAATCTCAAGCCTTTCTTTTCAATATCATACTAGAAAACTTTCTCATTCAGTCTATTCATACTAGAAAACTTTCTCATTCTGTCTATTCATCTCATATGTGATCTATTTCTATGTCTTTTACAAACTTTTAAGATTTTAGCTGTTTTATCTCTCCTACCGTTATGACCAGCGTATCTCAACTTGTTTTTAATTTTTTCAATAAATAATAGTTGTATTTTCTTTCATCTGTATAGTTAATTTTTTATCTCTTCTTGTTATTCCTATCATATACCTCTCCATATTTTGGTGAGTCATCTAAACTTTTCATTGTTCTTTTTGTTAAGTATCCAAGTATCAGATCCATAAGTAAGAACTTGTAAGCCAAATTTATTAAAAACATTTATTTTCAAATAAATGGCACATTTTTTTAATATTATTTTTATGAAAAGCACTTCATGATCTGACTAACATATTTATAGTTAACTTTTTTTTGAGGAAATTCATTGAAATTTATTTTAGTCTTCTTGGCATATATCTTTATTTCCATTTTCTTGCATTCATTTGATAATTATTGCAACACTTCTTGAAGTTATGAGGCATTATTTACAAAAAAACACTATATCATCTGAAAATCTAAATGATTTGGGATGTATTGTATTAACCAAATATCTAGCTAAAGCAGGAAAGAAAGATTTTATTGGACTCTCTATAAGATGGGAGATGTCTTTTTTTGGGTACATTTATTATAGTCTCTAGAATTTGAGACAAATGGGATATTTTTCATGGGAATAATTTTATTTCTTTATTTCTTTTTCAGTGAATGATTTGTTAGTAATATCTTTTGATATTTTCTTGAGATAAATATTAAGATGTCAATTTATCATTTTTATTTTCTAGTTCGCCAATGTTATTATTATTAATGAAAATATTAGCAGACAACAATTTGATTTAAAATTATGAATAAATTATCACTTCTTTTTTTAGGCAATCTAGATATTGAAATTTATTAATCAAACTCATTACATAAAAAATTCTATTCATTATTGAATACATTAATAATTTTTTAAAATAGAAAGCATGCTATAAATATGTTATTATTATCTTTAAATAATTGATTGTATATAAAATGAGTAGTAAATCTTTGAATGCTAGCAATTGCAAATACTTTAATAACAAATTGAAAAAAATACCTTAAATTACATCATATTATTATTATTATTATTATTATTATTATTATTATTATTATTATTATTATTATTATTATTATTATTATTATTATTATTATTATTATTATTATTATTATTATTATTATTATTATTATTATTATTATTATTATTATTATTATTATTATTATTATTATTATTATTATTATTATTATTATTATTATTATTATTATTATTATTATTATTATTATTATTATTATTATTATTATTATTATTATTATTATTATTATTATTATTATTATTATTATTATTATTATTATTATTATTATTATTATTATTATTATTATTATTATTATTATTATTATTATTATTATTATTATTATTATTATTATTATTATTATTATTATTATTATTATTATTATTATTATTATTATTATTATTATTATTATTATTATTATTATTATTATTATTATTATTATTATTATTATTATTATTATTATTATTATTAGTTTTCAAAGCACTTTATTAAACTTTCAAACATCGCATTACATTGAATCACAAGATGTATATTAATATTTTACATATATCTGATTATTTAGCTACATTAATGCCAATAGAAACATTATTGAGTTACAAATGATCATAGATTAATTACATTGATTATTTTTATATGTTTACATAATTTGGTTATTTAGAACCAATAAAAAATAACAAAACAAACAAACAAACGATTCTGTTACACATAGATGATACCGTATAGCAATGTTAATTGTTATATGTTTAACATAAGTAAAATGTAACAGTAATATGTACAAATCGATTACAAAATGGAAAAAAAACTCTACAAACAATAGAATTATATCCAAACATTCTAATTTTTTCTGCGTTTTTACCATCAAGAATTAAGTGTATCAAGCTGAGATCTCACATACACTCTTAAAAGAGACCAAGTATCATGAAATGTACTATCAGGGTTATCTTCCTATCTCTTGCTTTGATCATTTCTAATTTATTGCAGAACGTATTAGGATGCCTTCTAGAATTATTATTATATATGAAGATGCACCTAGTGTACCACCATGCATATAGAATGAAGATGCATGCTCTAATATTTGCATAAATGCCTAAAGCGAAGACATTAAAAAGAGATTCTACATTAAGGTTGGCTTTATTGAAAAATCCAGGAATGACAGATCTTATATTATTAAAACATAGATATTCAAAAAAATGTGAACCTGTGTTTCTAAATTTTTATGACACAGATTACATTGATAATCTATATTCATACATTGCCTTTTATATCTCTAAAAATGCAAGGTAGGCAGGGACTCTAGGTTTACTTTAATAAGAAAATCACAGTATTTTGGTTGAGCATCCAAAATTTAAATTTCCGAATTAAAAGCGTGTTATTAAGTTTGAGGGGCTGCAGAAAGGAGTTTGCTATTAACTGAAAGTAGACTCTTTCATTTATCTTGGAGGCCTTAAAGGAACCGAGCAGGGCAATGTTCTAATGTCCACTCCATACGTTCTTGTCCTTGCAGCTGTTATTACTATGTGATTATTCATATAATACACGAACATGGATGGGCTGTTCACCAACATGCATTAGCCAGCGTGGTTAGTTTATTTATCTTTTTACTTCTGAATTTAAGATCAAAAAACGCCATGGTCTTTTTTCTCAGTTGCCTGATAAGGCAAAATGAATGTATGTGTAAATGATAATATTTTTCCAATAGATATATACAATCGTGATAGACAAAATAAATCATGGCCCTTATTCCCAGGAGGCTGTAAAGTCACCAACCAAGGCAGTGGTTGGTGGCCAAAGCCGGAGGGTGCTAAGAATCCCCTGATTGTGGATCCAGGCTGCTATTTGATGATGACTTTTTATTTAGGTACTTACAACTGCAGATCACTTTCAAGTAAAGAAAGATTGCAAGAATTAGAAGAACGGTCTTATATTAAATGGGCATTATTGGAGTTTGTGGAGTTAGAAAAAAAAGATGAAGAGACAATTGATTTAAAAAGTGGACACGTACTCTACTAGAAAGGCCCAAATATTGAAAATGCAAGTGGAATAGGATGCATTATAAATAAAAAGTGGAAAACAACATTGTGGAGATTGGTGGTGTATCGGACAGAGAAAGATTAGTTATACAACTTAATAGAGATACCAAATGCAGATGATTCAGGTTTATGCCCCAACAAGTTTTCATAATGATGAAGTAGTAGAAGATTTTTATATGGATGTACAAAAGGCTCTTGATCAGAGTAAACAACATTTTAAAATTGTTATGAGAGACTTTAATGCGAGAATTGGTAAACAAATAGAAAGTGTTATAGGTAATTTTGGTTATGGTAATAGAAATGAGAGAGGACATAGACTTGTGGAGTTTTCAGAAAAAGAAAAACTTTATATTACGAATTCTTTTTAAGAGAAAAATGTTAAAAGGAAATGGACAAGGAAGCATCCAAATGAAAATATAGCAGAATTAGATTATATTTTGACTAACAGAAAATACGTTTCAAGATTGTAATGTTCTTAACAAATTTAACACGGGAAATGATCATCGATTAGTAAGATTTAAGTTACATGTTAATGCAAAAGTAGAGAGACAAAAATTATTAAGAAAAACTATATTTAGAGTTGATATTCCTAATCTTCAGAAACACTCTAATGAATTTAAATTAGAATTTACAAATCGGTTTCAAGTATTAGTAGATTGTAAAGATGATTCAGATTTGAATGAAATTAATAAGAAAATAACTGATACACTTTTAAAAACTGCAACAAAGATAGCTGGTAGAAAAAAGCAGTAATTGACCAATAAAATTTCTATTGAGCCTAGAGAATTTATAGAGAAAAGAAGGAATATGAAGATATACAAAAATAATGAATTAAAAAGGATTGAATATCTAGAATTCTGTAAAATGGTGCGGAAAAAAAGTTAAAAATGATATAAGAAAGTATGACTTTGAACTAGCAAAGAAAGCTGTAGACGAGAATAAAAGTCTCAAGAGTGTAAAACAACATTTTGATATTGGTAGTTAATTTATATCTGCAATAAGAAAAAAAGATGGAACTATTATTAAAAAGAGAGCTGACATCATGAAATGGGTAGAAGATTTCTATCAAGAATTATATAGCAATAAAGAACAAGTACCTCCTATATCTATTACATCTTCCGAATTGCCCAGAATTTTAAATGAAGAAGTGAGACATGCAATTAAATTTATGAAGAAACGAAAGGCTCCAGGTAGTGATGGAATTATAATTGATATATTAAAAGAAGCAGGTGAAGAAATAGAAATTTTTCTAACAAAGTTACATACCAAATGTCTAAATGATAAAGATGTACTAGATGATTGGAAGAATGCAGTATTAATATTACTATTTAAAAAAGTGATAAAGAAGATATTAGAAATTACAGACCTATTAGCCTTTTATCAGTTTTATACAAAATTTTTACCAAAATAATTCCAACTCGTCTACAGAGAAGATTGGATTTTCTCCAACCAAGAGAACAAGCTGGATTTAAAAGTGGTTTTAGTACAATAGATCATATCCAGGTATTGAGAGAAGTTATAGAAAGTACAAATAAATATGTGTTGCCATTATGGTTTGGATTTGTAGATTATGAAAATGCATTTGATTCTAGGTATAGATCCAGGATATTGTCATATTTTAAACAATATTTATATAAATGCAACAGTAACAATTAGATTACATAATGATACAAGGAAAATGAACATTGAGAAGGATGTAAGATAGGGTGACTCCAAATCTTCAAAACTTTTAAAGCCATGCACAAGAAGTATTTTGGGATTAAAATGGGAATTTAAAGGAGTGTAAGTAAATGGAAATTATTTAAGTCATTTAGATTTTGCAGATGATGTAGTTGTTTTTGCAAATAATGCTTTAGAGTTGCAGGAAATGTTGCAGGAGTTATCAGATGAAAGTAGGAAAGTAGGACTAAAGATAAATGTTAAAAAGACTAAAGTAATGTTTAATGGATTTTCTCAAAATATGAAAAAAAGATTGATTATGATGAGTTAGGAGAAGTTAACAGCTACAAATATCTTGGTCAGATTATTAATACATATTGTGACGACCACGTAAAGTCGTCGTCACACGTATATATTTATTACTAAATGTAGATAGGTCAGCTACTAGAAATTAATAAAAGTAAATGGGTTAGCTATTAGAAATTAAAAAAAAAAGAAAATTTGAGACTTAGAAATGTCGAAATTACTTTTAATTTTTGTAATAGTAAGAGAAGGGGAGGGGGGTGCATTAAAAAATGCGTCTCTTTCTCTCTTTTTTAAAAAAAACCAACGAGTTAGTCAAATGCTTGAAAGTTATTTATGTTTATTGTGGGAGTGGGGAAGGTGATGCATGAAGAAATGCATATTTTCTCTAGCATAAGCTATATTGTAACAAGTTAAAATAAATTGTAAACATAAATTTGAAAAAAAAAAAGAATTATAAACTTTGAGTGAAAATTAAATGAAATATATAATATAAAACAATATGGCTGTACAAATTAGAGGTGTGAAAGTCTGTTGGACTAATTGAATTCCACGGAGAAAGAAGAATTAATATCTGAAGGAAAAGCTTTATAATTATAGTTCGATAATCAAAACTTACATTCCAGCCACTGATTAAGGATATATGCTGATAAGAATTTGTTGGAAATTAGAAAGAACTAATTAAAATTTTACAGAAAACAATGAACAAAAGAAAGGACAGTAGGACAGAATTAGACTTATCTAAGATTATTATGAGCAGAGATTTTGAAGAAGGAGCAGCTAAAAAAAAAGAAGTAATGAAAGAAGTGTGTGGCTGGTGGTGTTAAGGGGACATGGGTTCGTATTCAACCCGTCTCACCACTGACTCACAATGTATAAGAACTATGCCTGACCTGCTAGAGAGACTGCCACCTCTGTAACTGAATGACTTAAAATCTACTTAAAGAGTCAAGAAGAAGTAAGAACTGGAATGAGAAATAACCAAATTGAGAGAGAAAACCAATTCAGCCGACAGTGAAGGACATACCGTCTCTACAAAAAAAGGGATGATCTCCCACTGGACGGTAATGAGCGCTCGAAAGGAATGCCCATGGAAACAATTACAATGAAAACTTAGGTAATTAAAGCATGTATGCATTTTATTTTAATATTCGTAAATTAATAAGGAAGGAACAATCTTGATAAATCTAGAACTCTGCCCAATAGGGTTTCAAAATAACTTTAATATTCAATATGTTTTTCCCTATTTTATTATAGCTACATATTTATATAAGTGTGTATTTTATTGTGTAATTTTTTTATATATGTGTGTTTATTACTCTTATGTATCTATATCAGTGTGATTACCATTAAACATTATTCATTATTTAAAAGTGTTTAGACTTGCGTTATTCTATTATCACCAAGCTCCGACAGGGGGAAACTGTAATTTATTGATTAAAGGGTAAGGCTGTTTTTAAAGGTATTCATGTGCTGCTTGTTTATGAGAATCTCCCAATTATATAAAAATAAATAGCAAGCGCTGGACATTTGTAAATTTCTTGGAAATAGTTTTGCTTTGTTCAGCTGCCAAGAGTATTTTGACCGGGAAATATAGTGCCAAGATAATATGTACGTATTGCCTCAGGGTTCGATCAAGGGTACAGATATGAAGTAAATTTGTATCTGTATTTGCCCTCTGCTTGCATTGTAATGGAATTGGCTATTAATTAAAATGATTGATAAATTCATACTAAAACTAAACTAAATAAACAATATCCATTACAGTTGGAGATCAAGCCGGGATATTTTGGCGATAGATAATTGATTAATAAATAGATAAATGAAAGGAAGAATAAAATGCTATAAAATAAATGTAAGTGAAAATATGTAGAATAAAATAATAAAATAGAAATCAATCGATCAATCAGGCTAAAAGTTATTTCCATTACAATTGGGGGCCAGTCTGGGATATTTTCATGTGTACAAGTTCAGCCCATTTGAATTTGAGTATAACAAAATGAAATAGTTTATGCAATAATTAATAAACAAATCAAAAAATAGCTTGGTGATAGACAAAAGCAAGAAATAAATAAAATAATAAAGGGGAAAAGGAGAGAAAGAGAATGAGATGTAATTTGAGAAGTTAGATCATAAATTGGAGACAGTTGTGGAGGGGTCTTGAAGGCAGGCATGGGTGAGTGATGATTAGTGAGTGGGACGGGGGTGAGTCAAACCAACATACCTAGTGTCAATAAAATATAAAGTAAATAAAGTAAGATAATCCTATAAGGAGAGGGTAGAATAGTAAAGCTGTAGAATAAAATATAAGTGATTAGTGTGTGTGTTAGACAGATTTGATGCACACAAGATCAAAAACAAAGATGGACTCTCTAGTGGGCGAAATAGAAAAACCTCCAAAGAACAAATGGAACCATCTGGAGAAATAGCTAGTGAAAGAGAGATAAAAAATTATCAAGGGAATGGAGACTACGGTTGATAGTAAAAATAAAATAGAAAGCTACAGTATAATGGATATGCTCACGAAAATAATGGAAAGCCAGCAACAGTTGATTATAGAAATGAGGGAAAGAGATAAAAAAAATAATAGGAAGATAGAAGAGTTGGACGAATGACTAAGTAAGAATTTTAGCCAAAAGGTTGAAGAAGTAAATGAAAAATGTAAACAGACCTCATACCAGGTGAAGGTTGCGAATGAAAGGCTGAATCATCAGGAGGAACTACTGGAGAAAATAGAGCAGCGCCTTCTGGGAGAGTGGGTTAAAGTAAAACATGGCATTGAGTTGAAAGTAAATGATGAGATGGAGTATGTGAAGGATAAGCTGGAAACGTTAGGTCAAGAAGTAGAAAATTTGAAAACGGAACAAGATGAGAAATTAGAGACTATAGTGGATGAAAGGGAAAATAAGACAGAAGTAGCCAAGACTAATAGTAAAGAACAGAGAGGCATGAGTGAATGCATGTACACAGGCAGTGGAAGTAACCCTATGAATCCTGCTACAGTGAACCAGTTTTTAAAAATTCGGACCTTCTCTGGTTACATTGGGGAAAGCCCAATAGAGCATCTTGGCAGCCTAGAGAGGTATTTCACAGTAAACCAGCTGAGTGATGAGACCATGATCGCCATTGCGTGTAGTCATCTACAAGGTGCCTCACAATCTTAGTTGGATTCGTTATTTAACAAACCAAATATGTTTATGGAGTACAAGAAGGCCTTGCTTGCCAGCTACTGGAGTGAAGATCATCAGAAAATTATTCTACATCGGACAACACAGGACAAATTGAGGCCTGGGGAGCTGTTCACCCCATTTTTCCATCGCCAGGTGGTGAAGTTATGGGTGCTAACAGGCCATCCTTTGTCGGAGCAAAAAATCATTAGAATAATAAGGCACAATTTTCCTCATAATGTAGAACAGATGCTCATAGGCATAGAAAGGAAGACTGTCGAGCAGGTTGCTGAGTTTCTGAATGTGTTTGACAGCACTAGGCCTAATTACAAGGCAGAGGATCAGGGATTTAAACCCCATCCCAATGATCTGCACATAGGCAGAATGGAATACAATCCTCATCATGATTATTGGGAAGGAAACCAGGTGTTTCCTGGTAGATCAGAAAGGGCTAAAATGTCCAAACAGACCGAAAGAGGTTCAGACCTCAATTATTCAGATGAGCAAGCCGACTCTAGTGGACATCGGAACAGTGCTCCAGTTCCAAACACAAGTGGATATAAGTATAGTAGAAAGAATGACAAGAAGCCTCCAGACAAAAACTAAGCCTAAAGAAAATAAACAGATGGATATGTCGGTTTGATGAAACAGATAACGTCATGGAATCAAGAGAAATAAAGTTGATTTTTTTTTTACATATGACAGGTGGGGCAAATCGTCTCATGACAAATAATTAAAGTTACAATAATAAGGAAATAAGGAAAAAAAATAGTAGTGTTCACGGAGTGAAATCAATGATAAGCTTAATGCGTGTTTAGGTGCAGTCAAGCACAGCAAGACAAATGTCGTAGATAAAGTAATAACAAAAAAAAAAAAGAAATTGGTAAATAATTTATTTGTGCAACAATCTGTCAATTGTAAATGCAGATATAATTAGCAAATAAATAAAAGTAAAAGTAGAAATAAGAATTGTTTAGGCTCATTAATGATCCAATTAATAATTAATAAAATAAAATAAACGAATAATAGTGATAATACTTAAATGATAGATATCACTGATAGGTGTATGAGGTTGCAGATTGAGGTATATATATGTGTGTGTGTGGATGCATTATGTTTGGGTCGTATTTTGAGCTTGATTTAGTCGTCTCTTTGCTATGTAAATATAATAAGAATTATCATCTCGAAATAAATAAAATAAATAAAGAAATAAGAATTTGTTGTTTGCGCAAGATGAGCAGACAGTAGAAATATCCTGCTGTTCACATGCTTTAAACCTTTTATGTTTTTGGAAGAGAAGTTATGCCATGGTCTCGTATGCATAGAGATTAAATTGGTTGATCAGCCAAAATCAATCAGAATGAATGTAGTTTTACCTAGCTGTCTCTCTGCAGTCATCCTCATCATCATCATCACTCATGATAGGGTGGAAATTTATTTAATAGAAGCAGAAGTAGGGGTTGAAAGTGAAGAATTAAAAATAGGCTCTCATCTCAGACTAGATTCGACCTGATTTTCATTCTCAAAAGCAGGCAGAGTGTAATGTTATGACCATGTAAAGTTGTCATCACACATATATATTTATTACTAAATGTACATAGGTCAGCTACTAGAAATTAATAAAAGTAAATGGAAATTAATAAAAGTAAATGGGTTAGCTATTAGAAATTTAAAAAAAAAGAAAGAAAAGAAAAGTTGAGATTGAGAAATGTCGAAATTACTTTTGATTTTTGTAATAGTAAGAGAAGGAGAGGAGGGTGCATAAAGAAATGTGTCTCTTTCTCTCTTTTTAAAAAAAAAACGAGTTAGTCAAATGCTTGAAAGTTATTTATGTTTATTGTGGGAGCAGGGAAGGGGATGCATGAAGAAATGCGTCTTCTCTCTCGCATAAGCTATATTGTAACAAGTTAAAATAAATTGTAAACATAAATTTGAAAAAAATGAATTATAAACTTTAAGTGAAAATTAAATGAAATATATAATATAAAACAGTATGGCGGTACAAATTAGAGGTGTAAAAGTCTGTTGGACTAATGGAATTCCATGGACAAAGAAGAATTAATATCTGAAGGAAAAGCTTTATAATTATAGTTTGATAATTAAAACTTACATTCCAGCCACTAATTAAAGATATATGTTGATAAGAATTCGTTGGAAATTAGAAAGAACTAATTAAAATTTTACAGAAAACAATGAACAAAAGAAAGGAAAGTAGAACAAAATTAGACTTATCTAAGATTATTATGAGCAGAGATTTTGAAGAAGGAGCAGCTAAAAAAAGAAGTAATGAAAGAAGTGTGCAGCTAGTGGCGTTAAGGGATGTGGGTTCACATTCAACCCGTTTCACCACTGACTCACAATGTATAAGATCTATGCCTGACCTGCTAGAGAGACCACCACCTCTGTAACTGAATAACTTAAAATCTACTTAAAGAGTCAAGAAGAAGTAAGAACTGGAATGAGAAATAACCAAATCAAATTGAGAGTGAAAACCAATCCAGCCGACAGTGAAGGACATACCATCTCTACAAAAAAAGAATGATCTCCCACTGGACAGTAATGAGCGCTCAAAAGGAATGCCCATGGAAACAATTACAAAAAACCTAGATAATTAAAGCATGCATGCATTTTATTTTTATATTCATAAATAAATAAGGAAGGAACAGTCTTGATAAATCTAGAACTCTGCCCAATAGGGTTTCAAAATAACTTTAATATTCGATATGTTTTTTCCTATTTTATTATAGCTACATATTTATATAAGTGTGTATTTTATTGTGTAATTTTTTTATATATGTGTGTGTTTATTACTCTTATGTATTTATATCATTGTGATTGCCATTAAACATTATTCATTATTTAAAAGTGTTTAAACTTGCATTATTCTATTATCACCAAGCTACAACAGAGGGGGAACTGTAATTTATTGATTAAAGGGTAAGGCTGTTTTTTAAAGATATTTGTGTGCTGCTTGTTTATGAGAATCTCCCAATTATATAAAAATAAATAGCAAGTGCTGGACATTTGTAAATTTCATGGAAATAGTTTTGCTTTGTTCAGCAGCTAAGAGTATTTTGACTGGGAAATATAACGCCAAGATAATATATACATATTGCCTCGGGGTTCGGTCAAGGGTACAGATATGAAGTAAATTTATATCTGTATTTGCTCTCTGCTTGCATCGTAATGGCATTGGCTATTAATTAAAATGATTGATAAATTCATACTAAAACTAAACTAAATAAACAATATCCATTACAGTTGGAGATCAAGCCAGGATATTTCGGTGATAGATAATTGATTAATAAATAGATAAATGAAAGGAAGAATAAAATGCTATAAAATAAATTTAAGTGAAAATAAGTAGAATAAAATAATAAAATAGAAATTAATCAATCGATCAGGCTAAAAGTTATTTCCGTTACAATATGGAAATATAATGGATGAAATTAATCATAGGGTTACACTTGGTTGGAGGGCTTTTAGTAGAAATAACTTGATACTAAAAGGAAATATGCCTATGTGTTTGAATAAGAAGATTTTTAATAAATATGTTTTACCAGTTCTTACTTATGAATCTGAGACTTGGACACTTAATAGAAGAGCAATACAGAGACTTCAGATCACTCAAAGAAGTATCAAGAGGTTAGGAGTAACAAGAAATGATTGAAAACATGATATATGGTTAAGAGAACAAACAGATGTTATTGACCTCATTAAAAAATTAAAAGACTGAAGGGAAGTTGGGCTGAACATATTGCTAGAAGAGATGATAATAGATGGACAATTGAAATTTAAAACTGATTTCCAAGAGATTGTAAAAAAAACCAGAAAGAGACTACATGTGAGATGGATGAATGAAATGAGAAAATGTGCAGGGGTGATGTGGAGAAGAGAACCTAAAGATCAGAGAAGATGGTTTGAACTTGAATTGATTTCATTCTGCAGTGGATTGATAATTGTTGATAATGATAATAATGATGATTAAGTTTGAAAATAGATGAATTTACCAGATATTCAGAAGAAATATGCAACATTGAATAGACCTTCCAATATTTAAATTTAATCGTAAGTGGGGAAAAAGAAAAATTAAGAATGGTTGTGATTGTCGATATGAAATATTTTCAGTATCCATTACCTGGAGGGGGTTTATCTGTTGGTGTAATTTTCCTTGTTATTTTCAGCTGTGAAAATATCTCTGAGCATGAGGAAATTAGGTTGAATGTCTTTTGAACCATAGTGAACATTGAAGACATCTCAGTGAAATGTTTACTATCCATCTCCCACAGATAATCTTTCTACATTGGGAATATACATATGTTGTGAAAGCTTTAGTAAATATTATGATAGGTGAATAATATGTAATTATAGTTATAATTAACATATTAATCAATGATGACTTTCAATAGAGAGATAAATATGACTTAGATAAGGAATATATGACTTTTTCAATTTTACTTTTAAGTTTGTTTTGTATTATATTCCACATTTCTGAATTTCTTAAATAAATGGAAAACCAAGCAATGGATTAGGCTTTCCTTTAAAGTGCACGTTCAGGGTTTTACCTATATAAATTAACCATGCAAATGATTTGTCCATATGAAAATCTAATCTGTACTCTCTACTATATTCATTTAATATTTTTAGTAATGTGGAATATTGTTTTTTAGATGCCAGAAATACTATAACATCATCCATGTATGTGATGCATGGAATGTTTTTATTTAAGCCAGATACATATATCCCAGATAATTCTTGCTTAATTTTTTTAACATGGGTTTAATGTAAGTAATAAATAGTAGTTCACTTAAAGGTGATTCTTGTGTAATTGATCTATGGTAGATAAATGGTTGAGAATAATTTCCATTTAATGTGACATGGATCTGCTTATTTGATAATAAATTTGTGAGTAAATAAAACAATGTATTAGATATGCCTGCATCTGTTAAAGTCTCAATTAGCAAGTCAACCAGAACCATATCAAATAAAGATTTAATATCCAGTTGAACCACCAGATGACAGTATTTCTTATTATTCTTTACTGAATATGACAGTCTTGAACAAAAAGGCTGCTTGTCCTGGAGAAGATTTTTTTTTTTTTTTGAAAATTGAGCTTTCTCTAATTTGGTTAAGAGATATGGCTCTAATTTATTTTTTAGTATTGCTTCTAAAACGCTTATTCCATGAGGACTCATGGATATAGAACACAGGATTTTTTAATTTGTGTATTGCTTTTTGTTTTTTAATAAAAGGCACCTATGATGTGGGATATAGATCATTTATCTGATACACACCTTTAGATAAATAGTTTACTAGATCAGATAAGTATTTTGCAGTGTGCTGACTTAGGTGGCTGAATACAAACCTAGGAATTTCATGAATTCCAGGGTGTTTTGAGTCTGAGGCTATAGCCAGTTTTTGAATGACTTCATTTGGTTTGAATTCTATTTTTCTGATTCTCCAAGGAATTATACCTCAGGATTGAACTGTCTGCAACTTTGGAGCTTATTTTTAAAGTGTTTATATAATGGAAATAATGTATTATTTTCTGACACTACTGTTCTGTTAATTTATATTAACAGGTACTAGTTTTCAGATTGACCCAGTCGATTATTTTATTAATAAAGGTTCTTTTATTTTTTAAAATACCTACTCTGTGCCATCAGTAGGGGTGGGTACCTTAATTACACACACATGCCCATTTAAATCTTTCAAAATATTGTATATAGATCCTCATATGATGATAATTACTTCTCATAATAATGCAATCATTTTACATGTAACTTTTGTGTACATTCCTCCAGGTCCTATTATTATTAATAGATTAATATTAAAAATCCATACAATTTTTGCAGCCATTCCATACCCTGTTTAGCTATTGGAAGATTTCAATATATCATATGACAATTTTGTAAAAAAAATGGCTCCATAGACTGAGTTTTCCTTTAATGAGTGAGAAGCCTATTTAACAAATAATTCAATATCATTCAGTAATGGTAGGCATAGGTCTCTAATAGACCTAGTATTTTATTCTCCAATGCTGCACTATAATATTAGTATTAGATTAAAAAACTCTGCTATCTAAGATCATCTAATCTTTATTATTACATTGGATATGGATATGACACATAAGGCTATGATTCATACAAGCAAGACAATAAGAGTACACTTGCCTAGTTGCACTACTGAATTATTATATTCTGAAATATATATATATATATATATCATCATCATCATCAACCATCATCAATCCACTGCAGGATGAAGGTCTCTCCAAGTTTAATCCATCCTCTCCGATCTTTAGCTTCTCTTCTCCACAACACCCCTGCACATTTTCTTATTTCATCCATCCATCTCACATGTGGTCTCTTTCTGGGTCTTTTACAATCTCTTGGAATCCAGTTTAAAATTTCAATTGTCCATCTATTATCATCTCTTCTAGCAATATGTCCAGCCCAACTCCATTTCAATCTTTTAATTTTTTCAATAAGGTCAGTAACACCTGTTTGTTGTCTTACCCATACATTGCGTTTTAGATCTCTTCTTGTTACTCCCAACATACATCTCTCCATACTCCTTTGAGTGGTCTGAAGTCTCTGTATTGCTCTTCTATTAAGTGTCCAAGTCTCAGATCCATAAGTAAGAACTGATAAAACACATTTGTTAAAAACCATCCTTTTCAAACACATAGGCATATTTCCTTTTAGTATCAAGTTATTTCTACCAAAAGCACTCCAACCAAGTTTCATTCTATGATTAATTTCCTCCATTATGTTTCCATCTGTATTAATAATCTGACCAAGGTATTTGTAACTGTTAACTTCTTCTAATTCTTCATAATCAATCTTTATTTTCATATTTTGAGCAAATCGATTAAACATTACTTTAGTCTTTTTAACATTTATCTTTAGTCCTACTTTTCTACTTTCATCTGCTAACTCCTGCAACATTTCCTGCAGCTCTGACGCATTATTTGCAAAAACAACTACATCATCTACGAAATCTAAATGACTTAAATACTCTCCATGTACTTTCACTCCTTTACTTTTCCATTTTAATCCACAAAATACTTCTTGCAGCACTGCTGTAAAGAGCTTTGGAGATATGGAGTCACCTTGTCTTACACCTTTCTCAATGTTGATTTTTCCAGTATCATTATGTAATCTAATTGTTGCTGTTGCATTTTTATAAATATTCTTTAAAATATGACAATATCCTGGATCTATACCTTGATGATCCAATGCTTTAATCACTGAAGAAATGTGTATAGAATTGAATGCCTTTTCATAATCTACAAATCCAAAACATAATGACAACTCATATTCATTTGTCCTTTCTATGACTTCTCTCAATACCTGGATATGATCTATTGTACTAAAACCACTTTTAAATCCAGCTTGTTCTCTTGATTGGTGGAAATCCAAAGTTCTCTGTAGACGAGTTGTAATTATCTTGGTAAAAATTTTATATAAAACTGATAAAAGGCTGATAGGTCTGTAATTTCTAATATCTTTTTTATCACCTTTTTTAAATATTAATATTATTACTGCATTCTTCCAATCTTCCGGTACATCTTTATCATTTAGACATTTGGTATATAACTTTGCTAAAATTGTTTCTATTCTTCACCTGCTTCTTTTAATATATCAATTATAATTCCATCATTTCCTGGAGCCTTTCCTTTCTTCATACACTTAATTGCATGTCTCACTTCTTCATTTAAAATTCTGGGCAATTCGGAAGATGTAATAGATATAGGAGATACTTGTTCTTTATTACTATATAATTCTTGATAAAAATCTTCTACCAATTTTATGATGTCATCTCTCTTTTTAGTAATAATTCCATCTTTTTTCTTATTGCAGATATAAATTTCCTACCAATACCAAAATGTTGTTTAACATTTTTGAGACTTTTATTTTCTTCTACAGCTTTCCATGCTATTTCACAGTTATACTTTCTTATATCATTTTCAACTCTTTTCCGTACCATTTTACAAAATTCGAGATATTCAATTCTTTTTAATACATCATTTTTGTATATCTTCTTATTCCTTCTTTTCTTCATAAATTCTCTAGTCTCAGTAGAAATTTTATTAGTCAATTGCTGCTTTTTTCTACCAGCTATGTTTGTTGCAGTTTTTAAAAGTGTATCAAAAAAAAAACTGCACAAATATAGCTTTATACAAAAATTCAAAAAAAAAACTGCACAAATATAGCTTTATACAAAAATTAGAAACCATAAATTAGATCCTGTACAAGCTTAGTTAGCATTCATAAATGTTGTCTCATACAAAATAGATCATGTTACACACAATAAACCTCCTCCTTCAAGATTGCTTGCCTTGGCTGGTGACCTCCATAAGCTAATTATTAATATGAACAATTCTGAAGTTGAACAGAACTATTTGAAAGCACTGCCAGGAGCATATAAGGCTACATGTGTCAAACTCAAGGAATATTTATCAATTAAAAAAGTAAACTATACCTTGGAAAGCCCCATACTTGGTAAGGAAATTATATATGGTGGACATTAGGCCAATCACTAGTAATAAGAGTGCCCATGGCAATAAATTATTATTATTATTATTATTATTATTATTATTATTATTATTGTTGTTGTTGTTGTTGTTGTTGTTGTTGTTGTTTGAAGGGATTTGAACTCTGACTTTGAAGCTTCCTACATCTATCTACCTCATTCTATTATTATTATTGTTATTATTATTAAGTATAACTAGATTAAACATATTCACATTTAGTTTCACATGGATAATTCAAAAACCTAATACTTATAATATGCAAATAATATGTAATGTATTTTTCATTAAATTACTCTCATACAAGATAAGAACTGGATTCCATATGCTTTTCTCATCTTAATGAATGACTAATAAAAATTATAATATGCAAAATATTGTAAGAATTTGAATTGTAATTGTTTTATTAATTAATTTTGTATTTTCAGATTTTTTTTCTACATAATAGTAGATTTTTTTTTCTATTTCAGATTGTTAATAATATTTCTATATATATGGTAAATGTACACAGTATATCCTATTAAAAATGGACTTGTTCTTCATCATCTTGTCTGCATATAGCAAGAGTTTAATTATTCATACTTAAATTTTGCGTAATTTATATCAGGAGTTAGACAAGAAATATCACAGTGTGATTCTATTTCAACTTAAATTGGATAAAACTATTTTCTAAATGTTTAAATGATTCAAATTGTGAGAGAATCTTTTCAAATAATTTGAAATACTTTGTGTTGGCAGTTGGAGTATTAATAATGATTTACAACGGTGTAAATATGTTGCAACTCATGATTTAAATTGTCATTATATAATGCATACATTGATTATATAATGTAATACATTATGTAATTGATTACATAATATAATGCATACATTGAATGTAAATGCTTGAAAACAGAAAGGGTACATATAATGAAGTTATGGAAGAATAAATATGAAAAAAGTGATTATACAGAAAGTGGATTATTGGTTTTTATGCTGGGTTTGAGAAAAGATAAGGGGGATTTAGATATAAAGGCCATAGAGTTGACAAAGATTATGTTGTGGAAATGGGATAGAGCAGAATATGGGGAAACTTAGATTGGGGAATAAAAAATAAAGTGGCTAACAGGTTTCTTTGGGCATAATTTCTGAGAGATTCTTGACTTCGTTTAAGAAGAAGCTACGGTACATCACGTCATCTCAAACCTGTTGCCTTTTCGTTTGAACACACTGTGTAGTGTATATTATAAACACTTAAGATTAAAACACAATTAATGAAACTTATTATAGTGCTCATATAAACGATATAAAATTGAAAGTTGTAATATTTATATGATGTGCCAAGGATTGAATTACAAGATAAAAGTTCTTGAAAAACAATATATATATTTTTTAATTCCTTGAATTATTTGTTTACTTGATTCTTTTTGATTCTAAAAAATACAAATTTAAAAACTAATATGCTATTTGAGTACAACATTTTTTTGTGAACTATGCTAATATTCAGGTCTACTTTGATCTGATTATAAATACAAATGAAAATTTATAGATTAAATTAATCATAAAATTAAACTCGGGTGGAATGCTTTTGATAGAAATAATTAGATATTAAAAGGAAATATGCTTGTGTTTAAATCGGTAGTTTTTTAATAGATGCAGGTAACTAGTTTTTACATATGCATCTGAAACTTGATCACTTAGCACAAAAGTAATACATTGTTCCTACACCACACAATGAATTGTGGAGAGATGTATATTTGAAATAATAAGAAGGGATTTAAAGCAAACTACATAGGTGAAAAAATAAATAGATATTATTGATATTATTTTTAAATGGACATGGAATGGAGATCTTTCTAGAAGGGCAATTAATATCTTAAAATAAGTCACAAAAGACTACACTTAAGATAGATTGATGAAATATTCAAGGTCACTGGAATACTGTGGAAAAAGAGGTTATATATATATATATAAAACTGGATTAAAATTGAATAGATCTTTATCTTGCAGCGAATCGATAGCAATTGAAACCAATGGAGATAATGAATTTCTAAAGCAAGTTAATCCAATTTACATGACATCACAAATAAAAACTTTTAAAGAAACGTTTTAAATTATATTTTATTAGGACTGTTATGTTTGAATTTTTCATACGCAAAAACTACTTGTATGTTTATCATCACCATTATTGCTATTACATCCCTGCGGGATTTGCTGCAGTTGGTAAAGCATCGAACTTGGGGATTCATCTAGTTACATCCACCTATATATAATAACATACATCCACAAAAAATCTGATATACAATATTACTTTTTTGCTTGACAGGTATGACATTTTTAGAATTATTCACTAATTTATTAACATTATTTGAAACACAGAATGAAACATTAAACACATTCTTATATATATTGTAACCTTCCCCGCTCCATATAATAATACCCACAACATGCTAAGAATATACTAATTATTCCGGAATTTCTTTACTTATTTATTTCCGGTCAATAATAATTAACATTAATAATAATTCCGGGTTATCTAACTCAGTCTATCAAATATATTATTATAATTAAATAAAATAATCACTAGCTCAGAACTTTATAAACACAGTTATGTCTGTGAAATGAATCAACATAAACATCTTTTATTATTCCCATGAGACCTGGAGCAATGACAAAGGAACAAGCCGAGAGATCATTGAGATACTATCCCAATGGCATAAGAACACTATCCTAAATAATTGACTAATAGCATTCCTACGACTTTTAAAACTTTTATCATATCTTAATATTTTTAAAACAAATTCTAGCTCACATAAATAAATTAATTAAATAAAATAGAGTTAAATTAATCAAATCATATCAAATCAAATAGATAAATCAATAAGTAAATAAATAACTAAATCTCAGGTTCATAACTTGTAATTAAAACTGATTTCATATTGCCATAGTAAACTATGATAAGGGAATTTTATGTTATAGTTCACTACGTAACGAATAACTAATTAATAAGAACAATGACAATAATAAAATAATATAATCTTCTTTTCTTTCTAGATGTATTAAATATTTTCGTGGTAACATTTATTAATCTGATAATCAAAAGTTATGTGGTAACGTTCGCATATATTTTACTTAAATATTGTGGCAATTAACCCATGACCAATACCTGTTCTACTTATACTTCCTTCATTTTATTATGTAAATAAAACAAAATAAATTATTAAAATTTCTAATATTTATTATCCTATGCAAAATCATAAACATGTTTAATTATAAACGTGCGTTGTGATTTCATGCATTTCATGTGTAGGAAAAGCAACAACCAAGACACAAAGCTTACTAATAAAATTTTATAACATTTTATTAACATTATAACAAATAACACTTTGTACATTATTTACAGCGGATATCCCTATTTACTTATCACAAACTTTTATTTATACCCGTTGATGTCTTAACATTATTATTATCGAATTTTATTTTACCCTTTTACCATTAATAATTACAAAAGTATTTTACAATATTATTATTATTGGATACATGTTTTGAGCTTAGCTGAATACACAAAATTTCTATCCATTAAACTTTTCTATTTGACATTATGTCCTTATAATTTCAAAATTATATTTCTATAAGATCTTTACTTTTATGTAAAATTATACAAAATTACAAAATTATACTTATATTCTTGTTAATATGGAATCCTACAGAATTTAATCCTTATGATATTTTCATGTTCCTTTTATTATCAATCATAATATAATTACTGATAAAATTTTGATCCCATCCTTAACTTTATATAGCAATTAACATTATCCACACACTATGTACAAATACACATTTTTGTTATACATTTCTTTAACTCATTTTCCAAATAAACATGCAATCTCTTTTACTAAATCTCACGTACAATATTTTAAAATCTTATTATTGTTTTAAAACTTAATTCTAAGGTTTTTTTTTTAAAATTATATCAGTTTAGCAATTGGCTTTAAAATTATATCATATGATTCTTCATCTTTTATAATACTTATTCTTTCACTTTGGACTTATACAATTCTACTTTACTCTAGTAAATAACTATTCTTACATAACTACTATCTAACTTACTTTCTATCTTATGTATCATTTCTATAAAATTATCTCCCTGACGATGTATTTTCATGAAATCAAGATAGCGAAGATATAAATGCGTTGGATCAAAATAAACAAGATATTATCCTTTATAAAACTTTGACAATCATGGCACAGTGAATTTAAGGACGCCATAGAGGAGTGACTTTTATCTGTCTATCTGCCTCTAGTATTGGAAGGATGCTAAAGCTATTTCTTCAGCTTCATCACATCAGAAAGTTTCAAAGATATGTAAAAAAAACACTGTCCAGAATATATGTGCTCAGTTGTAGGGCGAAGTTATCTACACTGAAGTCACACAAATAATTATGATCCACATATTTCATTCCTTATAGCTTAATAAAACATCCTCTTGGTTTCCTTTGACATCAGTACTCCCAAGTCACTATCTGATTGATTTCTTCAGATTCATCTCTTCATTACATCGACAAATTCTCTGTCTACTTTACTAATAATAATAAAATTCATTTTTATTTAACTATACAGCTATTCTTAAGAAAATTCTTTACTATACTTCTCGTATATTTCTATCTCTACTGTTATAAACTATTTGAATATTTTCAATATAAAACTCAAAAGAATCACATAATTAATATGCTACTTATTATTAATCATTTTTAGATTATTTATTGCATGCACATTTTAAAATTTTACTACTCTCTTAAATATATGTTTGATGTTGGATAAATGTGTACTTATAACTTTTAACATCTTTCATACTTCATTCATTAATAGATGACCTATAAAAAAAAATATATTACATATTACCAATAATATTAAAATTACCAACGATCTCTATCCTCTGGATCGTATTTGTAAACTTCTCCATTCCAGGACTTCTAGTAGGTATTTAAAATTTTCCATACACACATTTTTATTTATACTAATTTTTCTCTCATTCCATTAGCTCGTATATTTAAATATAATTATTATAAAATTTATGTTTATATGTTTCCCTAAGCTAATTCAAATTTTATACTTTAAATACAATAAAAAAAAATAATTAAAACTATATTTACGATACAGCTTTGTTGGACTCGCTTGGAAAATCGTTCATTGCAAAGCTAAAACAAAAAATTATATTTTATTTTCTTCAGTCACTTAATGTTCTAATTTAAACTTTTAATTCTGTTTATTAATTCTTCTTGGACGATGATCCTTAATTTTCTTCATCTTTTTACACTTATTCTTGAGATCTCCTTTACATAGTCTGCTAGCTTTTTCCCCCGCGCGCTTGGTTTTCCTCGATGCATCTTGTAATTTTTATTTTAAAAATTCAATAAATTTTTCTTTATTTCCCTGGATCCATTTTCCTCATTTTAGTGATTAATTATATCTGTTTAAAATAATATTCTTTCCATTCAATATCTTTTCCTTTTTTTTTTCTATGATGAGATAAAAATGTTAGGTTCCTCTTAGTAAGTTCATATAGCACTTTATACAGGACTATGGCTTTTCTTCTATTTTTAATTTAGAAACTATATTTTAAATAATGTTTTTCCTCTAATATAACATACTTTTCTTCCTCATTTTTTTTCTATATACTTGAACGCTTATTATGATTTTTTCTCATAGAGAAATATGACTTAGTTTTAAATACTTATAAAACAAATGTTCGTCATAAGATTCTCTCGATAGCAAATAGTTTCTTTCTTATATTTTCACACAGCTTTTCCTTTGTATTTTCCTAGTTATAGGATTTAATTTCTGGTTGAGCACAAATAATACAAAACTTATACAATTTTCACTCATTTTTCTTTCAATAATTATTTCAATTATTATTCTTGGTATTTCCATTTTATTGTAGGCTGAATGGTCAAATTTGATTAAATCCACTGGTAAGATCACGTAGAAATTAGCAAATCATCTTTCTGGATACAAAATTATATTATCTGTTCAAGACTAACTTTAGAATAATTATTAATTTATAAATTTATATTACTTTTTTCAGCTTCGATGTTACAAGCAATTCAAAAGGTTACCTTCCTCTTCAACTTTCACATTCCATCTCCCGCTTCTGTCTATCTTAAGATTTTCTTGCCAATTTAAATCCGTTGATTGGTCAATATTTGTTTTTAGCGCGAACAATATTAGTCATTCTATTTTGGATGATAAATTGTACTTTTTAAATAAATATTTATGACGTAATGTCTGGAATATTACTTTAACTTAATATTATTAAATTTAATCATAGTTTGATAAAATTATTATTTGATCTTTAAAATAATTATTAAGACAATCTATAATATTTTAAACTTTAATTTTTTATGATAGATGACAATTATATCTAGTTTTAAATTCACAAACTTTATTATTATTTACCAAGTGTGTGTGTGCGTGAAAGCATGTAATATACGATCACGTGTCTATTAACTTTACAAAAAAAATGATCTTTTATTTATGTCTCGGTTTAAATTACCAAAACTAATGTACTTTCTAAATTTTGAAAAATAAATTGAAACTTATAGTACTAAATACAATTCTCACCATCCCAAAGTTTATTAATAAAAAATATACCCTATTAATTTTGACTAATTATAATATTATCTTTCATTTATTTAAACTATTAATTCTGAAAATATTATATTCTAATCATTACTATAATTTTAACTGTCTATAGCTGTGTTATTTTGTATGGCCAGCTTTCACAACCATAAGCAATGATATTAAAACTTTATTTAACTGTTTACTTTTTAAAATACTTTATTATACTGTTATCTGTTAGGTATTTTAGCTTAAAATTGTATTACAAATCTATTATTACTTTTATATCACTTAAATATAACTTAAAATTTAAAATTTTTTTCATAATTGACCTTTCTACCCTACCTATGATCTACAGACAAGGGCACAATATATATATTTAAAATTTCCCTTGTGCATTTCAAATAAATGGAATTAAGTGAATTTTTTTAAGGATGTATATGAGAATTTGTTTAATGTTTCATTCTGTGTTCCAAATAATGTTAATAAATTAGTAAATAATTCTAAAAATGTCATACCTGTCAAATTTTTTTTTGGATGTATGTCATTATATATAAGTACCCGATATGCAGTATTAAAAAACGATTAAAGGAGCATGAATTGTTATATAAACACCTGAAAAGTAAAAATAATAGGGATTTAATGACTGCTTTCGTTTTTTTGGATCATGAAAGGACAAGTAAATATAAATTTAAGTTTGAAATTGAAAGTGTAAAGACTCTTCATGAAAAGAGAAACCATAATAAAAGAAAAATTAAGCAGGCAATTTTAATAAATAGAAATAAAATGAATTTAATTAATAGACAAGCTGTGGGATTCATGAGATTTGAGTCGATGATATTTGCTTTTATTTTGTTATTTGAATTTAACGGCAGTTGAGGCAGGTTAAGGAATTAATTAAAAGTAGTTCTGCAGATTGAAAGACTGTTTATAATAGTTTACTACCGTTATATTTATTATATTTATTGTTATTACAATAGTTTTTAATTAACAGAAATTATATATATATATACTTAATTAAATAAATGGGTGAAAGGATAAAGATTGTACTTACCCAAAACTCTTCCCACAGTTAAATGTAAAAGAAAAAGCAAAAATCCTGGAATTATCAACCTAAAAAATCATTAACCACACATCATGTATGTCATGAAACTAACATTTTGCCATATTTTATCAGTATAAAGATATTACCCTTTCTTTTTAAAAACATGCACTCAGAGATCCTATAAAGCTAGTTTTTTTATTAACAGGTGATAGGGTAAAAATCAAATGTAAACATAACTTTATTTAATTAATACAACTAATACGCAATAAATTACAAGTAAAATCTCTCACTTTTCATTCTAATAATTTCATGGTAAACTAAATATAAGTCAAAAAATGTAAATGTTAACAAATAAAATACTTTTTAGATGTCAGTATAAATGTATAGAAGCTTGGTTAAATTGATCTGTTTACATCTAGATTTAGTTTTCATTTTATCCTGAATTTTATCACATGTCAAAAAAAAACTAGCCTTGAAAGTTCTGGAAAATTAAGAATAAATTATTATTTTATTCTTGTCATCTTTCTGACAAAAAGAATAGGGTAGTATATTTATATCACAAAAATCAGTGCCATTGAATTAGATATAAAAAAAATATTGAAATAAATGTTTTCACAGATATATAATGTTTTATAAATCATGTTTTGGGAGCAATCTAAATTTAAACTAAAATACATAAAGTTTTTCAAGATAACATTTGCCCTCAGCTAGATGAAAAAAACATTAATAAAAATGTTGTTGTGGCATGGGTAAATATTACATGTTTATTGAATAGATTAACTTAAATTTGATAGTATTTTTTTAATGTATTTTTTTACATGAGAAACTCTTCCATACAATGGATAATTTATATACATTATTTTGTTAATGCAATTTGTTTTTTTTTAATATTTTTAAAAAACTTGCATTAACAAACATGGTGAAACAATAAAATTACCAGTTGTAAGAAAGAGTTACCTCATGCAAATAAATAAAAGTTAAAAAACACTACCAAATTTATGTTAATCTATTAAACAACTATATGATACAATTATCTCTGTTACAATCACATGACCATTACTGGAATTTGTTTCACCCAGTTGAGAGTAAGTGTTATTTTAATGAAGTGTTTTTTCTCAAAAATATTCCTTATAAAACAATATATGTATATATAAAATCAAGTTAAATAAATATAATAAAAAATTCTGCAAACAAAAACTCTACAAAATTTAGAATTTTAATAACAAAGATTTACATTGATATAAAAGATCAATCTGTTTATTTGCATAATAGCTGGATGCATATTAATGATAATGCCCACTAATCCTTATAATTTAGATAGTATTATATATATATAATATTACCATTAGAAACAAGTCAACCCTTAGACAATCCCAATATGGATAACTAACAACAATCTCAACTGTTGTCAAGGCAACATCTTTTTATCTATAAAGGGGGAATATCTTATTTATAATAAGGGACTTGAACTCAGACCTTCAAACTATTTACAGCTCTCCAATCCATATTATATGACTGATACATATGACGACATACATGTATAAAAAATGACCTCCAATATATGTATTTCTTGCTGAACCAGCACTTATCAGATGGTCCATATTACTAGCTCCAACACATAACCACTGTTCAGTCTACATTAAGATAGCAAATCTTTAAACTTCTATGGACAAGCTTCAATTCTCTCCCCTCTCCAACTTTCACCCATGATGCTGCACATCCATCTTCTGTATAATTAAATGAACATATTGAGGTCATAAGTATAAGAAGTCAGATTGACCATGGAATAACATGGATATGACAATGATATTAGCATCATCAGAGTCTTTGAGAAGTTCATGCTCAGATTTACAATGATATTGATGGCTGAGAGAAAGGAGAAGATTGAAGCTTGTCCATTGAAGTTTGAAGATTTACTATTTTAATGTAGTCAAAGCAGTGTTTGAGTATATGTGTTAGAGATGCTGATCTGGACTAGCTGATGAATTTTAGTTCAGCATGAAATATGTATATTGGAGATCACTTATTTTATTCACATGTATGTGGTCATATGCATCAGTTGTATAAGACAGATTGGATGACTATGGAAAGTTTGAAAGTCTGAGTTCATGTCCCTTATATTTACATTAAGTTTAGTATAGACAATATATATATATATATATATATATATATATATATATATATATATATATATATATATATATATATATATATATATATATATATATATATATATATATAAACAAAAACTCTGAAATAAACTCTGCAATATTTAAAATACTAATTGATATTTTAAATTTGTAGAGCTTGTTCCACAGCATTAGTTCAAATATAAAATGGTCAGTAAATTATGATATAGTCCAGGGTGAGTGTACAGAGCTCACCCACAGTGAATTTTGGTGATGGCCAATCACCATGATCATCTCATAGTTGGGTAGCCAAATTATTGTAATTGTATGGAATCATAACAAATATCAAGCAGTTGATATTGTACTGCAATCATTTGAAGATACTTAGACTCCAATCACTTGAAAATAGAGGTCCTTAGCAACTATACACAAACCCCTGGTCCAATATTTTGTAGCTATAACTAACTATTTTATTATTCTGGATGGAAGATTAATATCCATCCCTTAAAACATCATGTAGTTCCCACCTTTATAAGATAAGCTTTGTTGTCTTAGAGTAACTTTACCTATTGATGAGAGATTAACCACTAAGCTAGTTCATAAAAAGAATAAATGATTTGCATTGATATTTTATGTGTATCTACCCTTCTCTATATAAATATTTTCTTGTGCTAATACCACACCCATCCTACTTCAAAGGTACAAAAGAGAACTAGACCCCAAATACCTATTCAGACACTAGGAGGTTGTTATGCATTGCTATTTGATGTGTATCTACCCTTCTCTATATAAATATTTTCTTGTGATAATACCACACCCATCCTTCTTCAAAGGTACAAAAGAGAACTAGACCCCAAATATCTATTCAGCCACTAGGAGGTTGTTATATATACCAAATATATATTTCTATGACCAAGATTTTAGATACAATAATTAAAATTACTTTTTTCATCTTTTTACTGTGGTTCATAATGTACTTTATCTGATGATGACTTAGGAGCCACACTTATAAGGAGTCTTGTAATTGATAAATAAACACATATAATCAGTTTAATTTCAATATCTGATTGATGTTTTATTCCAACATTACAAAATAATGAGTACATCTCCAAAACAAAATTAATTATAAAATTACTAAACCTTTAATGATTAATAATAAATAATAATAGGTAAAAAAATGGAAAGCATCTCACATATTTTAATTATGATATTTAAATGTCATTTCACCTAGGTAAATAATTTGGTCTCTTGTTACATTCATTTAATTAATATACAAAATCAAAACAAATGCACATACACACCCCATCTTGTCAATAATATTATAATGTAACTATGATGTAATTGATCTGTATCCATTAATAGTTCTGCCTAATTTCTGCCTTTATTAAATCAACACTAATAATAAAAATCTCTCATCTTGTTACTATTATCATTTCATATCCTCCCCCCCCCCTTATCATTTATTTTAGGCCTGCTTAATTTCTGCCTTTACTAAATGAACACTAATAATAATAAACAAATCTCTCATCTCGTTACAATTATCATTTCATACTGCCATCTATCATTTATTTTAGGCCTGTCTACATGTACATACACACATCGACTAGAGTTTAAACATTTCTCAAAAAGTGTTTACATAAATATTTCAATAAAAAATGAATGTCTATTTTAAAATGAACTTTATCAAAACACATCAACATATGTGTGTACAAATAAATATATACAACACGATTGATAAAACAATTGAAGATATGATAAACCAAGAAAAAATGAGGATAAATAATAACATAATATTTAGTAATAACAAAATCCTTAATCACTAAATCTAACTTTAATATTTGAGGAGAGAGATAGGATTGAAAAAGGAGAGAGGATTGAAAAAAATGAAATGTCAGTAAGTAATAAAATTTGTTTGTATATGACTGATTTCTTGACTTCCTGCATTTATCAAATACTGTTAATTAGCTTTTAAAAACACATTACGGACAAGTATATGTATAGATGACACTCTGATTTACATATGCACACTTCCTTGATAATAATCACAGAGAAGAAAAAAACAAAATGTTTTTAAAGCACTTACTGATTATTGTATGCATTTTTTTTTTAATTAGCCTGTTTACTATTTTTAATATGATTGTTAAGATGATAGAAAATTTAGGGCATATCTGCAAACTAGTTGATGTATAAACTTATTCACAATTTCTGAATTTGAATTAAAATAGACTTATGCTTTTCCCTTCCTCTGATATGTACTTTCAAAATGGATGGAGGCATGAGGCATTGTAGACACAATACTCATCACTTCTTACATGGGTCAGCCCTAAATATGTTTCTCTAAGTCTCTCATTCAGATATGCTTGGATTCCTGGGATTTTCAGTCCTTTGGAACAAAGTGATCTAGTATTCAGCATTGCATATTTTTTTAAATTTTCCACAATAAAGTATTTGAAATGAGTTGGCAATAACAGTCTAAAAAATTAATAATAATGCCCTTGTTTCAGTTTCTCTCTGGTATTTATTCACTTTGTTCTACTGATGTCACTGGTCCCATAATGACTAGCCTCTTGATGGTAATATGTGATTGAAGGTATCTATTATCCAGGTGGATGGTTTGAAATCCCTCAATTACAATGATATTTATTAGACTTGTGATAGTTATAAAACCTATTTTTCAGGATAACATGGTCATCAAAAACCTTTATATAATTAGTTTTATGTATTGGTTCTTATTTTAAATGTGAAGGTGGGTATCTAGCATTTTGCGTGTAAATTTAAAAATAAAAATACAAATCGTTGAGCAAATTATAGATTAAAATTCTCCAAGATTAAAATGAGGTTAAAAATAGATCTTATTCCATTTACATTAATAAGAAAATAGATGTTCATTTTTTAGAATTTACTATTCATGAAATTTTAACAGCTCTTATAATTTTAACTTTCAGGACTCTCATGATAATAAGGCATAGAATTTCTTTAAAGAATGTCTCATGCATGGTAATAAGACAGAATTTCTTTAAAGAGTGTCTGTTATAAATACAAGTAAATCTATTCTTGGCACCAAAAATAAAAATGACGAGTGCTTTTCTAGCAATAATCTTATTTTTAATGCATTGGAAAGATAAAACTTATTTTCAAACGTTTTCAGATATGATATCAGAAACAGCAATCTTTATATTAATAAGATTACAAAGAACTATTTTGATTTTGCTAAGCTTATTATCTTGTTCAAATGCAAATAAATAGAGTGGTGTTGCAGAGTAATTGAACAGTTTATAAACAGCATAGTGATCCAACCAAAAAGAATATTTCAAACATTATGATTGAAACTCACATCACAATTTTTTTTTATTAATTTGTATTAGCAAAAGGAACGGAATAAATTAAACTTTGTAACTTAATTAAAGAGCATCGAACTTAAAAAATACAATATTTTTCAAAGTATATTTATTTAATACAGAGATGAGATGAACATCATTACCGTAAATGTGATTTTGTGAACATTGCTCCCAATAAGGAGAATATCAATAAGCAATACGATCTTATAAATTTATTTAATGCACATTGATTACGTAAGTAATATTTACTAAGGCAATAAACCTATAGCATGTGCGGTTGCAAATGCGAAGGTAGGGACCTCTTTCAATGCATAAGCTTGTGGTTAAGACCTGTAGAGGTCCCTACCTTCGCATTTTCAAACGCACATGCTTTAGGTTTATTGCCTTGGTAAGATCCTATTAAAATTAAATGATGATATTATCAAATAATACTTCATAAAATATTTAAAGTAGATAATTTTAGAAAAATGTATTCATAAATATAGTCTTTAAATTGAAAAACACAATGAATTTTCACACTGTGTTACTAAAGTTGAAAGAATTTACCTCATACAATTTAATGTAGATGAAACGTCATTGATTAAATGACACTAATGAGTTTCAATACTTAAAATAACAATAAGAATTCCAAATTGTGCTAAAGAATTGAGAAATGTTACGAAGATTAAAAGATTTAATTGTTAAAAAAATCTTGTTTTAAAAGGAGAGTAGCTTCAACAAAATCACATACATCCTTTAAAGTAAATATAAAATTGATAACATATATAACAAACCTCACCACTAGTTCTGGATTTATTTCTTAGAAAGATATAAATGAGATTGTCTAGTGAATGCTATTGAAAATAAATTTTAAATATAACATAATTTAATGTGATCATTTGTCAACGGGTAATAAACTGTCAAATGATAAATTTTTCTATTTAATTTTTTACTATGCTAATAAAACATTGTTTATAGATTCTCCAAACATAAATTATCTTATAGATCTTAGTACAGTAAAAATAATTATTGAGATAAGTTCATAACAGACATAAATGTTTAATATTATATACCTAACAAATATTAGGGATATAAAGAATTTCAGGACCAGCTGCAAGGGAGATACCAAGGGTGCATAACTCAGACCCCATGTTATATACACAGCCTCAAACTGCTAAAATTTTGATGTTCTCTCTTATAAAATTTTCTATGAATTTCATAATGAACTCAGCTAACGAAAAAAATTAGTTAAACACTAAAGAAATAGTTGTATTAAATAATCATTGACTTAACTGCAACAACATCAAAACTAACTTTAATGACATATTTTCCTGTCTTTTTATTTTTGTGTTGACATACATTGATGGTTTAATATTATATATACTATTATATGTGATATTTATATCGATTTTGTAATATATTATGCTTTAATAATATTTCGATGACTGGATTGGAGATGAATTAAATTAGATATTCTGAATCGCAAATTGTTGCATAGTAGAATTAAAATGAATCTAAAGGTGCTGCAGTAGAAATTTGTTTAAAGTTCATTTTTAAATTACTTTGATAATTTGTGAAGCTGCATCTGACAGTGTATATGGTAAAAAGACAAAAGAATAACAAAACACTTGTATTATTTATTTTCTGCTTCTACGAAAAAGATGAAAAATTATAATTAAAAAATTGTAAACGTAAAGCTTAAACCATTACATGGTATTCACTGGGAAGCCAAAATCGATTCAGTTAATAATATCTACAGGCATTTTAAATAGATTGTTATGCTCTTTAGGAATTATCAGTGTAATTTATAATAAACTGCTCATGGTCTATCTCCAACTTAAACTGGGTCTACAGGTTCTACACATCTATCAGCTTCAGATTTACTTTGAAAGCAGATACAACTATTTCCAGCCTGATCAATGAAGTACATTTGCCAAAAATAAGAGATCCCACTGCAATGAAAAATAGAAAAGTATAGCTATAATGATTTACTGACTAAATGAAAGTAGAGACACTTCATAATACACAACATAGACCATAGTTTTACAGTGTATTTTGATCTTCTTACTTAGAAGTGCAGTTTGAAAGTTATTGTTGACTATTTGTTAGTCTGCTTTCAGAACAGGTTATATTTACCTGTTCAGTGGGGCTTATTTAAACTTCTTTGTATCAATAACTTCAGTCTCTGTGATTATATTGCTATCTTTAGTGTCTATATAGACCTATTAGAACATAAATAAAGTAGGATTTCCACCTTATTGTCAAAATGGAGGTTGCCTTGACAACAGATTGAGATTATTGATTGTTGTTGATTTTGGTATTGCTTAAGTGTTGACTGCTTTCAATGAATTAACCTTAATAAATATTATTATACTTAAATGTATAATAAATACTTGTTAATTATCTTATTTTATGCACAATATAAGTAATGATAGTGCAATTCTGCATGCAGAAAAATGTTTTTTGTTTAACTGAAAGGAAAATCTCTGATTAATATTTGAGGCTTTAGGTAAACAAATCAGGATAAATTTCTAGTGTCTACTGCAAAGATTCATCTCTTCTTATTGCTGTTATTTTTTGTGATTATTCATATGGTAAATGAGTATATATGGACATCTCGGCAACATGAATCAATTTGATTAGCTTCTTACCTCAGAGTTTAAAACCAATGAATACCATGGTATTTCTTTCTAGTTATCTGACAGTTTTCATTTAAAACAGCAATTAAGTGAATTAAATAAATATGTATGAAAGTTTTGTTTGTTTTTTTTAGATATTTATAATCTGGAAGAAAAAACTAAATTATGGCACATAGAAATGTATAACATCTCCACTCATGGTATTAGTTGATGACTGAGACATATAGTGCTAAAATATCTTGATTGTTGATCTAAGCTGTCATTCAATGATGAGGTTTTGTTTAGTTACCTACAATTAAATAACTTTCATGTGGAAAAAAAATTACATATATTGGAAAAAGAATTGTCTAATATTAAATGGAACATTGTCAGACTTCGTGAAGTCAGAAGAAATAGGGGAAGAGACAATTAATTGATATGAAAAATTTACTTGTACTACTATAAAATCTGAAGGAGTAAGAGTGATAATCAACATTATGAAGATTAATTATATGTCACCTAGAGTGGGAAGATGAAAAATACCATATGCAAATAATTTAGGTTTAGCGCCAACAAGAGGATTTTTAGAAAGTTGTAAAAACGGCTTTAAAGTTATCAAAGGCTTGTCAAGCATTATTAACTGAGAGGTCATCACAGCAGCCTTGCAAGAAAATAGTTGGCTGCAGATGGTTGTGGTTTTGCATCCCGGCCAATGCTATGACATATGAAAAAAAAAAAGTTATCAAAGGCTTTACTATTAAAATTTGAAAAATGATTAAAAGATAAAACTGTTATGGGTAAATACAATTGTGGAAACAGATGTAAGAGAGAGTAAAATTTGTGAAATTTCCAGTAAAAAATTTAAAAACTTTATGTTCTGAACTTTTTTAAAAAAAAAAAAAAATGTTAGTGGACTTGGAAGCATCCAAATGAAGATATAGAAAAATAGAAGAATATTTCAACTATTATTTAACTAACAGAACAAATATATATTAAGATTGTAATGTTTTAATAGATTCAACACAAAAAGTGATTATTAATTAGTGAGACATACGATACTTCTTAATGGAAAAGTAGAGAGATGAAAAAACTATTAAAAAAGACAGTATCAAAACTTGATATTCCTAACTTTCAGAAACACTCCAATAGGTTGTATTAAAATATGAATACATTTTGAACATGGTTCAAACAACATTTAATATTCTCTATAAAAACTGCAACAAAGATAGCTGAAACAAAAATATCAATCCTCTAATAAATTTTTATTTGTAACAAGAGAATATATAAAAAAATGAATAAGAACACATTTTAAAAAATAGTTTATAAAACATAAGAAAATATACTGTGAATGGCAAGAAAATTAAAGAAGGAAATAAAAGTATCAAAAGTATAAAACAACAACATGGTATTGAAAGAAAAATTATTTCAGCATTAATTCGAAGAGAGAGAACTATTACTAAAAAGAGGGATAACATCAAAAATGCTCAGTATATAGTAATAAAAAATACATATTTTGAATTGCCAAAAATTTTAAATGGAAAGATAAAAAATGAAATTATATCCATGAAGAAGAAGAAAATTAAGCAAATGATGAAATTATTATTGATATCTTTAAAAAAAGATGAAGAAATAAAAACAATTGTGAAAATGTACTAAATGTCTACATAATAAGAATGTAGTAGATATTGATATTTAAGAAAGGAAATAAAGAAGTTATTATAATTTTCTGATCAATCTTAGCTTCTATCATTTCTATACAAAATCTTTACAAAAATATTTACAACTCATCTATAGTGAACTGAGAACAAAAATTAAGCAAAGCAAAAAACAAGTTGAAATTGCAAGTGTTTTTCACATAGTGGATCATATTCAAATATTCAAAGAAGTTATAGAAATCACTAATAAATATAAACCTGCCATTATGTTTTGTATTTGTAGATTATGCAAAAAGGCATGATTCTATAACTATTTCCACAGTAAGTAAAATTTTAAATCATCAACATTTGGATCAGCAAAACTCTCCATACAGTAGTGCCACCCTGTGCCAACCAGAATAATCAACGGATGCCAGAAGTCTTGTGCATAAAATCCTATCCAGTGCCTACTTATTCAATATCTCCAGACTAATTTCTGGCTTGTGGCCTTCGTCAGTGAGAAGCCTTGGATCTGAGAGCACTGCACTTATATCTTACGATCTAATGCAACCCTCCAGCCACCACCTTTTATCTCCACTTAACTACAAAACTATGAGAATAAAATTGAAAACATAATAATATTTTCAATCTAAGCTCAATAACTATATAATCTTATGTGTCTGAACTTAGTTCAGCACCCATACATTTTGGTGTCTTTGGCTCAGATCCAAGGCTCCTCACTGACAAAGACCATGAATCAGAAACTAGTCTGAGAATATTGGATGAGTAGGCACTAAATGGGATTTTATGTACAAGCCTTCTAGCATCCATTGATTACTCTGGTTGGCACAGGGTGGCCCTACTGTATGGAGAGTTTTGCCTGTTGAATAACAGTTATGTGCTAGCATAAGAGATGGTGATCATGTGGTGTTTAGTGGTTTAACACCAATCCTGCCTAATAGGATAATGGTGGCTATGGTTGTTAAAGAGCCAAAAACACCAAAATGTATGGGTGCTAAACTGAGTTCAGACCCATATGACTATATAAGCTATTGAGCTTAGATTGAAAATATTATTGTGTTTCAATTTCATTCTCATAATTTTGTAGTTAAGTAGAGATAAAAGATGGCTACTGGAGGGTTGCATTTGATTCTAAGATCTAGGTGCAGTGCTCTCAGATCCAAGGCTCCTCACTGATGAAGGCCACAAGCTAGAAACTAGTTTGGGAATATTGGATAAGTAGGCACTAGATGGAATTTTATTCACAAGCCTTCTGGCATCCATTGATTACTCTGATTGGCAGAAGGTGGCACTAATGTATGAAGAGTTTTGACTGTTTAATAACAGCTATGTGCTAGCATAAGAGATGGTGATCATGTGATGTTTAGTAGTCTAAAGAATAGTTATCAAAATATGACCACTGATTAAATTACATGGTGAGAATATTAAGAAAGGAATACTACAAGATGTAGTATATCTACAAAACTTTTCAGAGCAATTTACAAGAAATATGGGTTAAAATAAAAAGCTAAGCAAATTTAGGTCTTGTAGATTTTTTAGTCATTTGTTTATTTGCTTCAGAGCTTCAGGGAAAAGTAGAAAAAATTACTTAATAAGAGTAAAAAATAGAAATAAAGATAAAAGTTAAAACTACTAAAGCAATGTTCATTAATCTTTTCACTGAGAAAGAAAATTAAAATTTCTAATCAGGAATTTAGAAAAGTTGATGATCACAAATATCTTGGTTGGATTATTAATACAAATGGAGATATAATGGATAAAATTATTCATAGAATTACACTTAGATGGAATGTTTTCATATAGTGACTTAACATTGAAAGTAAAGATGTCTATGTGTTTCAGAAAAAGATTATTTTCTAGATATAGTTTATCAGTTCTTAAATCTGAGACTAAAAATCTTAACATAAAAACAATTTAGAGACTCAGACCACTCAAGAATAATGTGTACTGGATGTAATAAATATGATCAACAGTGAAAATCTTTGCATGGGAAAATGAACAGATATTAGACCTTATTGAAAAAATTAAAAGACTGAAGTTAGGTTGAGCATATTGCAGAAAGGCATAATAATACGAACAGGTGATGTTTTACAGTGGATATTAAGAATTTAAAGACCTAGAAATGGATCATATATGAGATAGATGGTGCATTGTAAAAAGAAAAACTATGGATTGGAGAAACTAGACAAATATGGAATATCACTAAGTGTGTGGGGGGGAAGTGTGGTACTTCTAAATTTAATATTACGTTATTATATATATATCATAAATTTACCATACGCTGCGAATTTATTCAAAATAATTATATTTTAAGTTTTAAGAATATTTACAATTTTTAAATTTTATTGCATATATTATATTCCGTGTCTGTGTAAAATGTTAAGAATGATTAGCGGATAAACGTTATTAAACCACTAAACATTACTTGATCACCATCTCTTATGCTAGCACATAACTGTTATTAAACAGGCAAAACTCTCAATATAGTAGTTCCACCCTGTGAATGAGTAGGCACTAGATGGGGATTTTATGCACAAGCTTTTTGACGTCCATTGATTACTCTGGTTGGCACAGGGTGGCACTACTGTATGGACAGTTTTGCCTGTTTAATAAACGTTAAAAGATTTTCTAAATTGATTACAAATAGTCAATTAAAACAAAATATATGTATATATAATACAAATAAGTTATGACTAAAATTTATTAAAAAAACTTCGAGAAAACATTGAAAACCTAAGGACTTTGGATAGAACAACAAATACGTTTTATTGTTTCAATGCATTTCACTTTAACTCCATTTGATATATGGTTCTGCACAAAAATCTATAAAACAAGGTGCAGAACATCTATGTAAATAGAACTATTAAACTTTCTATTTGTCATAAAACTAATAGCTTTAATTAAAATTTTCTATATTGTTTCAACTTTTAAAACATGTCATGTAATTTTGTTTTGAAATAATTTTAAGAAAGGAATACAGCACAGATATTTTTTTAATTAACTAAGTTATTAATTATTAAATAGGAGTCAAACTTTATTTACTTACAAATAGATACAAAAAAAAAGTACTTACATATTTTTTTGAAAATGAAGGTTTGTAAACGTCATTTAATTTTAGATATACATATATACAAATAGATTACTTTCTTTTATCTGAAAAATAAAAATAATACATATTTTTTTTAGAATTTATAAAACAGATATAAACGTGATAAAGAAAATTTTTATCAAAAAAATTAGTGACACAAAAAATAATTTCCGTTTAAAGAAATTTATTTCCTAATATTTTTTTTAAATTTAAATAAAACGTCTATTGTAAGTAAGTAAAGAGTATTCATTCAGCTTTAATATAATAAGTTATGTTTACTTACCTACATAACTTATAATTTAAATACTTTTTAACCTATAAATGTCTTCTATTGCCCCTTAACAACTTTAATATTTAAAATATAATACACCCACACAGTAAATATATATTTAAAGAGGGTGTCAGGGTTATATATATATATTGCTCTAAGACTTGTAAATAAAATCAAAAGCATTTACACATTACTGAGAAGATTAATATTTGAATAAATTAAAATAAATAAATAAACATATTTTTTAAAAAATTTAGTTCGTTCGATTAAATAAAGTTATTTTCAAACTGTCCCCTGACACAAATATTTTTGAACAAATGTAATGCTTTTTTTAAGGAAATTTAAGTAATAATAATCAAAAATAGTTAGATGTAAAAAATTAAAAAGTTCAAATTATGTTTAAAAAGTATTGGCAAAAATTATTGTTCGGTTTAACATTATTATTTTTAACAATTATAGATCAACTATAGAACGGAGAGTTCTCCACGTTTAATGCAGTTTTTCATTCCCTAGTCTTTCGTATTTATATCACAGCAGCAAAAATCCTTATTTTACTAATTCATTTATAATCTTTTTCTAGGTTCTTTACACTCTCTTGGCATCCAATTCAAAATTTAAACTATCCATCTACCATCATCTCTTCGAACTAGCCCAATTCAATTTGGTCTTTTAATTCTTTCAATAATGTTTGTTTTCACATTTGTACATTTCATTTTTGATTTCTTAATATTATTCCTAACTTATATTTCTTCATATTTTGTTGAGCAGTCTGAGGTCTTTGTTGATCTATTATTAAATGTCCAAATCACAAGTTCTGCTAATAAAAAAAACGCTAATCAAAAAACATTTGTCAAAAATGTGTGTAGTTCCCTTTTTCTACCAAAAACACTTCATCCAAGTTTAATTCTATATTTAATTATATTTATTATATTTTCATCTACATAGCTTGGCACAGTTTGTAGAACATTCGATTTAGGATCTGGAAGATTCCTGGATTGATTCTGGTGCTAGCAGGTCTGGTGTAGAACTTTTTATCAACTCCCTGAACAATAAAACCATGTGCATTTTTTGTTCTTGTATTAATAATATGATCCAATTATTTGTAATTGTTAATTTCTTTTAAATTCATAATTTTAGATTTATAATATTTTTCTGAAAAATTCATGGAACTTTTTTTTAGCACTTATCTTCAGTCCTGCTTTTTACTTTCATCTGGTAACTATGGCCATAGTTTTGAAGCTCTGAAACTTTTTTTTGCAAAACCAGTCATCCAATTTGCCAAATCTAGATGGTTTAAAAGGTCACAGTTTCTTTTAAAACTTTTTACAAAAGTTTTAAAGATATGTAATCATGCTATATACATTATTCTCAAAGGTAATCTTCTTTGCATACAATATATTTACTACTGTAGCATTGTTATTTATATTTATTAGAACACTTTTATAATTGTGGAAATGTTTATAGAATTACATTTCTTTTCATAATCTATAAACCCAAAACATAATGCTAACTCATAATTATTAGTGGTTTATGTAATTACTCTTAATAATTGTTTGTAATCACAGTGCTAAAACTACTTTTAAATCCAGCTTAGTCTTTTGATTAATTGGAATTCCAAGTTTGCTTTAGATGATTCATATAGAACACCATCACATCACAAACCTTCAGGAAAACACTTCCTTAGCATGTTTCTTAAATATTAATATTACTAATGCATTCTTTAATAAATAAGATACACCTTCATTTGTCATATAGCTTTATGAATAACATTTTTATTGTTGATATTTTTTAAAAATATCAACAATAATTTCATCATTTCCTAAATGCATTCAAAGATTTAATTATATATCACTTTTTTTCATGTCAAATAAACATCAACTGAAAAGGTCTAGAAATTGTGGAGGGTATTTTATTATTATAGTTGATTTCTTCTTTATTCCTATGTAATTTTTTATAGAACACTTTCACACATTTTATAATATCAAGTCACTTTTTAATAATAATTATATTTTTTCTTGTTATTTCTGAAATAACATTTTCTTAACAATACTAAGATGTTCATTGAAATGTCATAGTGATGATAGGAGTCCATAGGGATAATAAAAAGATTATTGAGAAGGATGTTTGACAGGATACGTATCTCCAAAATATTTTACAGCAGTTCAAAAGTATTTTGTGAATTGAAATGGAAAGGTAAGAGAGTAAAAGAAAATGGAGATTATTTAAATCAACTAGATTTTGAAAATGATGTCGTTGTTTTAGTAAATAATGCATCAAATCTTCAGTTGCAGGAGATGTCAGATGAAAGTTAGATATATAATTAATACTAAAAAGATTAAAGTATGGTTCAACTGATCTTCTCGGAAAAAAATTAAGATTACTATTATGAATTAAAAAGAAATTAACAAGTCCAAATTCCTTGGTAGGTTAGTAGTACAGTTGGACACATAATGGACTAAATTAATTATAAAATTACATGTCCATTTTGTAGAAGTAATTTAATATTAAAAAGAAATCTGCCTGTATATTTAAAAAGGAAAATGTTTAATAGATGTGCCTTACCAGATCTTACATATTGATCTGAGATTTGCATACTTATTAGAAGAGTAATGATATCAGATCATTGAACAATTTATGAAGAGAAGTCTTGCATTGGTAGCCGAGAGGTATCGCAGCCGCCATGCAAGCAAGTAGTTCGTTGCAGATGGTTGTGGGTTCGCGTCCCAGCCAGTGCTATGACATATGAAAAAAAAATTATGAAGAGAAATGTGTGGAAAGCAATAAGAAGGGATCCAGAATATAATAATTGGGTCAGAAAACAAACAGATATCATTGTCATTATTGAAAAAATTAAGAGACTGAAATCGAACCCAGTTGAATATATCTGTAAAAGAAAATAAGATAGATGAATCTGTAAAAGAAAATAAGGTAGATGAATAGTTGAATTATTAAATTAGATCCCAAATGATAGTCAAAAACTTAGAAAGAGAGCAGTATGTGAAATAAATGAATGAAATATAAAAGTTTGCTGTGATGTGGAGAAGAGAAGCTATGGATAAGAATTAGGGAGAGACTTTTATTCTGCAGTGGATCAGTGTGAAATGATGATGATGATTTATAGAGATCTAATGAAAATGATCATGATAATATTTCTGTTACTACTTCAAAACAAAATTATATTTTAACTTTAAGAATCTAAATGCTGCCTTAGGTGAAATATAAGAAAATACATCATCATCATCAACCATTATCAATCCACTGCAGGATGAAGGTCTCTCCAAGTTTAATCCATCTTCTCCGATCTTTAGCTTCTCTTCTCCACAACACCCCTGCACATTTTCTTATTTCATCCATCCATCTCACATGTGGTCTCTTTCTGGGTCTTTTACAATCTCTTGAAATCCAGTTTAAAATTTCAATTGTCCATCTATTATCATCTCTTCTAGCAATATGTCCAGCCCAACTCCATTTCAATCTTTTAATTTTTTCAATAAGGTCAGTAACACCTGTTTGTTGTCTTACCCATACATTGTGTTTTTGATCTCTTCTTGTTACTCCCAACATACATCTCTCCATACTCCTTTGAGTGGTCTGAAGTCTCTGTATTGCTCTTCTATTAAGTGTCCAAGTCTCAGATCCATAAGTAAGAACTGGTAAAACACATTTGTTAAAAACCATCCTTTTCAAACACATAGGCATATTTCCTTTTAGTATCAAGTTATTTCTACCAAAAGCATTCCAACCAAGTTTAATTCTATGATTAATTTCCTCCATTATGTTTCCATATGTATTAATAATCTGACCAAGGTATTTGTAACTGTTAACTTCTTCTAATTCTTCATAATCAATCTTTATTTTCATATTTTGAGCAAATCGATTAAACATTACTTTAGTCTTTTTAACATTTATCTTTAGTCCTACTTTTTTACTTTCATCTGCTAACTCCTGCAACATTTCCTGCATTATTACATATTTATAATCAGTCAAATTTACTTGTGTTGACTTGACCTTTTTTTAACAATCTAATAAAAAGTTGTCAAAAAGTAATAATAAAAGTTATTCATAAGATGTGCATCATTACTTATAAACAATGTATTTTACCACAGTTTAAGCTAGTTTTGCAACATTATTAATTATTTGAAATAAATGAGGTTAGTTGACCTTTTTTAAAAAATCAGGAAATGAAATCTAATAATTCAATTGTACAGGACATTCAATTCATAATACAAATATTTCCGGTTATTTTTTTACATTTAAAATAGAAGCCAAATTATTCAAAGTTTAAAATAAAAATTATAGAATAAGTTAATTGAAAAAAATTGTCTCGGTTGATCGTGTGATCATTTGGAAGCCAAAAATTAGGTGCTTACAAGTTTTGCTCGCTAGATATTTAAAGCGCGAGCTGTTTGTTAATTGTTTGTTGCTGTTTTTAATACCTTATAAAGAAACTTGTGCAAATTATTAAAAATAAAACATATTATAAATTAAAAAGTATGAAAGAAATTAATAATCTAAAATGTATCAATTATAACAATCAACTAATCTTACAGTATTAAATTATAAAATGGCGGCAGCGACTAAAAAAAAAGATTTTTAATATTTGGAAAAGCTATCAATAAATTATTATTTTTTTTGTTCTTATATACATTATGATATTATTTTTATATTATTTAGTGCTGATGATAGCTTCCGGGAATGTAATTTATGGATTTATTTTTAATCGCCTTCAATATACAATGTCCATCTTGAATACAATACGAATTTGTACGGTGACTGTAGAGACATTATATGTATATTAAAAGATAGCTTACTGTAACTTAAGTGATATGTATGTATATATAAACAGAAATCACTTATCTATATCAACTAGATGACATGATTTTATTAGAAACTAGAGCTGATACTTCTGCTGAAAGCCAATCCATTTTCTTTGTTTGTTTTACTTTAATTTTATATATACATATATTATGTGATGTGATGCACTGTGACTTCTGCTTAAACGAAGTCAGGAATCTCTCAACAACTATGCCCAGAGAAACATATTAGCCACTTTACCTTTCCTTTCCATTCCCCACCCAAAATTTTCCCATAATCTGCTCCATCCCATTTCCACAACATAATCCTTGTCAAATAGAGCAGCGAACTCCTCAAGCAGCATTTATATTACATGTAATCGGATGTCTCATAATATCAAAGTTTATTACTGAAGCAAATTAAAATGAATTAATTTTTAAAAACAGCAATCCATGAACTTGTAAAAGGAGCAGATTCAGAAAATGACAGTTATATCCATTATCTAATCTTTGGATATATTCACACAGTCTTATTTAAATCAATATTAAATCACATTCACAAGGCAGAATCACCAAAATATTAATTTATTCATTTCAATAATATTGAAAACAATTGATCCCACCATAAATATATAATATTAATGATACTAAACAATATATATTATGTTGGACAATGAACTTCCAAATGTCATTTATATTCAGATTATTTCAATATCTCATAGTATCTTTGCATGAAACTTTCAATTTATGAGACAATGAAATAAATTTAATATAGATAACAATTAGAGAACAATAGTTTCCGAATATATAACAATTCAAAAACAGTAGTACAAAGTATAATATATTATTTAGCCCTACATAAATTTATTATCATATGTATACAGATGGTCAAGGTTAACAAAATATGGCACTAAAATAAAATGTAATATGGGGGATTTGAACATAGACTTTCAAGTGCTCTTCTGTCAGCCACTCCATCTCATGAAACTGATACACGTGACAACACACAAATGATAAAGATGAATGATTTCTAATAATACATATTTCATGCTGAACTAGCAGTCATCAGCTGAAGACTGGCTGCAAAAAAGAGTTTGCTATTAACTGAAAGGAGATCTTTTGATTCCTCTTGGAGGTCTTAAAGCAACTGAGCAGAGCAAATTCCTAATGTTCCCTACATACATTCTTGTTGTTGCAGCTATTATTACTATGTGATTATTCATATATCATACAAATATGGATGGGCTGCTCACCAACACACATTCACCAGCATAGCAAGTTTGTTGGCTTTTTACCTCTGAGTTTAAGATCAAGAAACACAGTGGTCTTTCTTCTCAGTTGCCTAATAAGGCAGAATGAATGTATGTGTAAATGATAAATATTTTTCTAGTAGATATCTACAATCATGATAAACAAAAATGAATCATGGCTCTTATTTCCAGGAGGCTGTAAAGCCACCAACCAAGGCAGTGGTTATTGGCCAAAGGTGGAGGGTGTTAAGAATTCCTTGATTGTGGACCCCAGCTGCCATTTGATGATAACTTTTTATTTAGGTACTTACATCTGCAGATTACTTTCAAGTGAAGGAAGATTGCAACAATTAGAAGAAGAACTGTCTTATATTAAATAGGACATTATTGGACTTTGTGAAGTCAGAAGAAAAGGAGAAGAAACAATTGATTTAAAAAGTGGTTATGTACTCTCTATAAAAGCACAAATATTGGAAATACAACTGGAATAGGATTAATTATAAATAAAAAGTGGAAGAACAACATTGTGGAGATCGATGGTGTATTGAACAGAGTGGCAATATTAGTTATACAACTTAATAGCAGACACCAAATGCAGATAATTCAGGTATATGCCCCAATAAAATCTCATAGTGATGAAGTAGTAGAAGATTTTTATATGGATATACAAAAGGGTTTTGATGAGAGTAAACAACATTTTAAAATTATTATGGGAGACTTTAATGCTAGAATTGGTAAACAAATAAAAGATGAAAGTGATGTATGTAATTTTGGCTATGGTAATAGAAATGAGAGAGGATAGACTTGTGGAGTTTGCAGAAAAATAAAAACTTTATATTATGAATTCTTTTTTTAGAAAAAATGTTAAAATGAAATGGACATGGAAGCATCCAAATGAAGGTACAGCAGAATTGGATTATATTTTGACTAACAGAAAATACATATTTCGTGATTGTAATTTTCTTAATAAATTTAACATAGGAAGTGATCAATTAGTAAGATGTAAGTTGTGTGTTAATGCAAAATTAGGGAGACAAAAATTATTAAAACAAACAGTATTTATAATTGATATTCCTAATCTTCAAAAACATTACAATGAATTTAAATTAGAACTTACAAATCGGTTTCAAGTATTAGTAGATTTTGAACATGATTCAGATTTGAATGACATTAATAGGAAAATAACTGATACACTTTTAAAAACTGCAACAGATAGCTGGTAGAAAAAAGCAGCAATTGACTAATAAAATTTCTACTGAGACTAGAGAATTTATGAAGAAAATAAGAAATATGAGGATATACAACAGTGATGCACTAAAAAAGATTGAATATTTCCAATTTTGTAAAATGGTGTGGGGGGGGTCGAAAATAGTATAAGAAATTATAATTGTGAACTAGCAAGAAAAGCTGTGGAAGAGAATAAAAGTCTAAAGAGTGTAAAACAACATTTTGGTATTGCTAGGAAATTTATATCTGCAATAAGAAAAAAAGATAGCATTATTACTAAAAAGAGAGATGACATCGTGAAATGTATAGAAGACTTCTATCAAGAAGTATATAGTAGTAAAGATCAAGTGTCTCCTATACCTATTATATCTTCTGAATTGCCCAGAATTTTAAATGAAGAAGTGAGACATGCAATTAAATTTATAAAGAAAGTAAAGGCTCCAGGTAATGATGGAATTATAATTGACATATTAAAAGAAGCAGGTGAAGAAATAGAATTTCTTTAGCAAAGTTATATACCAAATGTCTAAATAATAATATATATAAGATGATTGGAAGAATGCAGTATTAATATTAATATTTAAAAAAGGCGATAAAATATATTAGAAAATACAGACCTATCAGCCTTTTATCTGTTTTATACAAAATTTTTACCAAGATAATTACAACTCGTCTACATAGAATATTGGATTTCCACCAACCAAGAGAACAAGCTGGATTTTATAGCAGATTTTATCCAGGTATTGAGAGAAGTTACAGAAAGGACAAATGAATATGAGTTGCCATTATGCTTTGGATTTGTAGATTATGAAAAGGCATTTGATTCTATAAACATTTCTTCAGTGATTAAAGCAATGCGTCATCAAGGTAGAGATCCAGGATATTGTCATATTTTAAAGAATATTTATAAAAATGCAACAGCAACAATTAGATTACATAATGATACTAGGAAAGTCAACATTGAGAATGGTGTAACACAGGGTGTCTCCATATCTCCAAAACTATTTACCGTATTGCTGCAAGAAGTATTTTGTGGGTTAAAATGGTAAACTAAAGGTGTAAAAGTAAATAGATATTATTTAAGTCACTTAGATTTTGCAGATTATGTATTTGTTTTTGCAAATGATGCTTTAGAGCTGCAGGAAATGTTACATGAGTTATCAGATGAAAGTAAGACTAAAGATAAATGTTAAAAAAAACTAAAGTAATGTTTAATTGATTTTCTCAAAGTATGAAAATAAAGATTGATTACGATGAATTAGAAGAAATTAACAGCTACAAATAACTTGGTCAGATTATTAATACAGATGGAAACATAATGGATGAAATTAATCCTAGAATTAAACTTGGTTGAAGTGCCCTTGGTAGAAATAACTTGATACTAAAAGGCAATATGCCTATGGGTTTAAAAAGAAAGGTTTTTAATAAATATGTTTTACCAGTTCTTACTTATGGATTTGAGACTTGGGCACTTAATAGAAGAGCAATACAGAGACTTCAGACCACTCAAAGAAGTATGGAGAAATCCATGTTGGGAGTAACAAGAAGAGGTTGAAAACACTATATATGGATAAGAGAACAATCAGGTGTTACAAACCTCATAGAAAAATTAAAAAACTGAAGTGGAGTTGGGATGGACATATTTCTAGAAGTGATGATAATAGATGGGCAATTGAAAACTTAAACTGGATTCCAAAAGATTTTAAAAGACCCAGAAAGAAACTACATGTGTGATGGATGGATGAAATAAAAAAGTGTGCAGGGATGATGTGGAGAAGAGAAGCTAAAGATTGGAAAAGATGGGTTGGACTTGAAGAGACCTTCATCCTGCAGTGGATTGATAATGGTTGATGATGATGATAATGACATCTAGACTCCTAGTATATAAAGAATACTTGTATTTAAAATATTACAAAGAAATGTGTAAATATATTATTTTCTTTTTATATGCAATAAATGTTAAAGATTAAGTGATTGTAGTTGAACTACTAAAGATAAAATCTAAGGTATATTGTTCATCATCAAAATATTCTTTGTCTCAGTCTCTGAAAAACGGCTATTTAATAATATTGACTTAATTTGTTTCCAAATAATTCTTTATTTAGTTAAAGGGAATTTGACACAGATTTTTAAGGTTTCTTAAGCTTTTCTTTCCATCTTATATGACCAATACACATGACCACACACGTAAATAACGATACGTATTCACAATTAGGTAGCTTAATCTTTTAGAATCTAAAAAAAATCCATATCACTTTACGTTTACCTTGAAAGATGGGTGCTCTTTCTGTAATAATAATCTAAAATGATTCCAACGTAGGGCTAAAGCTTGGATTTGGAGAATTGATAAACATACATTTGTTTATATACATATATGACAAATGTATGTTTAGAGATAAAATACAAAATAGCATGAGAAAAGCAATAATATAAAAACTTTATAATGCCATTTATATAAAACAAACATTCAAATATTCTTACCTTTCAAATAAACGTATTAAATTCCTATAAGGAAATTAATATCCAGAATTTTTAAATACCCTTAAGATAATAAAGATATTAACATCCACCTCCAATATAAAATATAATAATGCACATAAATATTTTCTAAGCAGTGCTTTAAAAACAATTTAAATCATAATGTGGTTTAGACTTTAGTATCCAATTAATTTGCATTATTAATAAATGTATAATAATATTATGTATGTATGTCTATGTGTAGATAATATTTTGAAATACAAGCATAATTCATATACTTAGAGTTTAAATGTAATTATAGTGAATCTATAATAATACTGGCATCAACAAGGACTTTGTGCATTCCATCATCAGATTTTCAATGATATGAGTGAGAAGATGGAGTAGATTAAAGCTAGTCTATTAAAATTTGAAGCTTTGCTATCTTAATATAAACTGAACACTGATTATATATATATATATATATATATGTGTGTGTGTGTGTGTGTGTGTGTGTGTGTGTGTGTGTGTGTGTGTGTGTGTGTGTGTAGGAGAAGATAATCTGGACCAACTGATTAGTGCTGTTTCAGCATGAAATATATATAACATTTATTTTTTTCGCATCTGTGTGGTCATATTGATTAATTATATAAGATGGAGGGGATAACTAGATGTACATATATATGTATACATTAAAGGCATAAAACTAAACTAATCAATAAATACTCAAAATTACCCCAAAGTTCACAACTCAACCAGACTAATCAAGAAAAAAACTATAAAATACTACCAATGGTTCCACTGCTACAATTCAACTTCTCAAGTGTAAAGAACTACAAAATAACTTATTTAAACTAAACATTAACCACAATTTCACTTAACTCCTATCTACACTTTCTTTTAATATTAAGGGTGGATAGGAGGTAAGTGGAATTGTGGGTGATTTTTAGTTGAAATATGTTGTTATTTTGTAGTTCTTTACACTTGAGAAGTCTGCTTGTAGCAGTGAAATCAGTTTATATTCTTGGCTAGTCTGGTTTAATTGTGAATTTGGGGTAATTTTGAGTATGTATGTATGTATTGTAAAAGTATGTGACAAAAGGGGTTGCAGGGGTGATGAAAAACATCATCCACAAAACATTACAATCAATAACCCTGAGAAAATAATCAAAGAATAAGCATCAGAATTTAATATAAATAATTAATTATAAAGTGTAATATGGAAATACAAGCAGTATTCATTAATACTCAAAAGTCAATAGTCATCTTCTGTCACTGGAAGACATAATATAAAATCTAGGCTAATCATCAACTAGGCACTGCCAGAGTTAGACCATTATAAAAGCAATAATCAATATTTCACCTGCAGGTACATATAGAAGTGTTAAGAATAATAATAAAAAGAGTCCTATATCAAAAGTACTATGACCATTATATCAATACTGATCATTATTGATGCTCTGGACCATTAGGAATCATGAGAATATTAATAACCAGTAAACTAATGATAATGCTAAAATATATAAATAGAATGAATATCTTTGCACCATTTAAATAATTTGATAGAAAACCTTCTAGATGTTCATTATCCTGACATACATGCTATGGCAGAAAACAAAATGAATACACATTCATTTTATTCTGGAATAACCTACAAATCCCATAAAATGCAACTCTACAGTGAAATCAGTTACACATATGAGTAATTCACAGCCAGAAAAATAAAGATATAAAAAAATAATATCAGAGAATATTATTTTTAAACAATTATTTCATAAAGTTAACTAATAAACAAAAAATTAAAAAAATTATAACATGTTGTTAGATGACTAATGTAATACATATATAATTTTATATAACACATATAATAGCTATCCCCATCTGATTCTTCTTAATTACCATTGAATCTAGTTGAGCTATTCTCTTAAAATTATCAATTGTTGGAAAGTATTTCACAATAAAGAAAACTAACTAGTTTAAATATTTGCCCCTTTTTTAAAAAAAATAAGACTGTTCCCATAAAACTTTAATCAAGTAAAATAAAAAATTTTTCATCAAATTACTGGTAAAAAATAATTCAATATTCTCAATGATTTACTTCCTTATAAAATAACATTTTTAAATATATACACATTAACAACACTTTATATTAATAATTCTCTTAATAGTTGGTCGAGTTTTGTCCTATTTTTTAGTAATGCATCCCCTTGTGAGAATTTTCACAAGCTTTATATTGAAATATGCATATTTTTCTATATACATTATGATATAAAATTTTAGTTTGAAAAATTCAATAGATGGCAAAAGAATCAAATATTTGGCAAAGATAATAGAGATTAAGCTCCGCTTTCCAACTGCTATGGCAAACAGTGTTTTTGGAGAGTAACATCTTTCTGACATCACCATTTTTACAACATTGTTTAGAAAAAATAATTTGAATAACCAAAAATATGTTTATTTGCAATTTTATCACTATTCTAGATTTTTTTATACAGTAATTTAGACAATATATATTAAAAATCAATAAGATAAATTATTAATAATTTATTTTGAACAGAAATACTTTATTTTCAAAAATGTAACATTATTCAACAATGCAAATATACGAAAATGTCATAATTTTGTAATAAATATTGAAAACAAATAACCTTTTAAAACATAATTCATCAGATATAAGAAATAAATAAATATTCATTCAGATTTTTTTTTTAGAAATGGCAAATAATGATGATTTCATTGATTTTAAAAAACCAAAATAATATTTTTAGAAATGATGTCATAATGAAGTTTTTGTTTTGATTACAATCTCATTTTTTTACATATTTTTCAGAATAAAGTCTGAATATTCAGAATTTATATCAATCGTAAAAATATCTATCAAATGAAGTCAACTTTATTATTTTCTGATGTCATAATTATTTCATCTTAAACTTAATGTTGAATGTTTCAAGACTTAGGAAGAACTTATCACATGGTTTTTATAAACTTTTGCAAATGTCATTTTCTTTTTGTTTTTCAAGATTAATCTAGCAACAGATTTCCAAGCTAAGCTTCAGATTGCTTAACTCACAACTATAGAATTCTAGTACCCTTCTTTATCTTTAAAAAATAATCCTGATATCAATCTTTTATTCAGTCACATGGTCATCTTAAAAATGTTACTTTAAGACTTGACCAATTGATTTTCTTTTTACAAAAAAATATTAACTTTTTAAAAATCTATTTTATTTATACACCAATTGAAGAGTAATTTAATTTCTTCAGAGATAAAGATTCCAATCCCTTTTTGTTAATTTAATTAATTAATAAACAACTTTTCATTTTTCAGAGATAAAAATCATACTTTAATTTTTTATTATTTTTTATTTTTCAAAATGAAACTCCACAAAGAAGTATAATTCTTTTTATCTTTTACAACTATATCTAATAAAAAGTAAACATTTACATTAATAATATGTCTTCCCATCCCTTATATATGTATTAATGGATTATGTCCTGTACATAAGGGGTCAGATTGACTTTAGGTCAACATGGGTGTGTCAAGAATCTCAGCCTCAGGGTGGCCTTTGAGCATTACATCATCAGATGTTTAATTGGATGGATGGTTGAAGAGTTGGCATCTGGAGTAGATTGAAGCCTATTTATTAAAGTAGGAAGATTGGCTAGCTTAATGTATATCTGAGCACTTATAGCATATATGTTTAGAAATGATAATCTGGACCAACTGCTAATTGCTGGTTTAGCATGAAATACGTATATTGGTGATTATTTATATTTTCAACATATATGTGTTCAAGTGTATCAGTGTTATGAAATAGAGTAGAGAGTGGGAGGTTGTATGAAAGTCTGTGCTCATATACCCTATATATTAATAATATTATGAATGAAATAATCTCAAAATTTGTCCCAATATTATTTTATGAATGTACATCTTTTAAATCAAGCTAAGGTTATCCTGCAATTAACATGAGAAAATATAACAGAATGCTTCAGCATATTTTAAATTATGAAAAATAAATGCATGAACAGGTTTAGGTAAACATTACCTTTAGCGAGCCAAAGAAATACACACTCTAATATTTGCTGAAGATTATAAGCAAGGACACAATGATTCTTTTTTTTAAATGCCTGTTCTCTATTTGAAAAAATATAATATTATCTATTTTTATTAAAATATAGAGTTAAAAGTTTTTGTTGTATCTAATAATGTTTATATTAATTTATTATTTTGGTTTTAGTTTGTAAAAGTGGACTGACAAAGATTTATCAATTTAATTCCATTAACTATAGAAAATTTAGTTTTAAATATGGTATGTCTGCATTGTAAGGGCCAAAAAATTCTATTTCTCTAAATTTTCTGTGTAATATGGATTTTTTGTTTGAACTTTTAATGAACAAAAGATATCCTACATAAGATGTAATTAATAGATAATGTAATTGAAATTATAACTCTCAATTTCATTTGTCAGTCTGCTTTTACAGAATAAAACCAAAATAATAAAATAATACAAGCATTATTAGATACAGTAAAAACATTTAACTTCATGTTTTAATAAATTTAGGCAATATTAAGTCTTTTTGAATAGACAACAAGCAATATGTAAAAAAAGAATGATTGTTTCCTTGCTTACAATCCCCAGCAAATATCAGACAATGTGTATTCCTTAGACTCACTAAAGATAATATTTACTCATTTGTTCATAATTCAAAATATGCTTTATGATTTTATTATCAAGTTTACTTTTTAATCACTACAGGGCATTTATATTAATTAATTCCATTATCTATATTGTCCCCTTCTTAGTTTACAGTTTCAAAGATAATATTTTCAAGTGGTAGTTTCTTACTGTTATCATATTGTAACTCACTATAAATTGCCAACAAGTTGGTTGATCAACTTGTAATGATAGCATGTTTCTTAAAATTCTTAAGCTTATAGACATGATTTACTTATTTCAAAAACCCCCAAATAAAATATAAAAAAAAAAAAAAAAAATTAAAAAAAAAAAAAAAAAAAAAAAAAAAAAAAAAAAAAAAAAAACAAAACCCCCCCCCCCATAAAAAAAAAAATAAAAAAAATTAAAAAATTAAATAAAAAAATTTTTTCTTTTTTTTTTTTCTCTCAAAAAAAACACTCAAAAAAGTTTAAAAAAAAAAAATTTCTCTTTTTAACTCAACTACTAAAATTCTAAAAAACAAGGAATAAAATATCACCAGGAATAGTCTTTCTATCAAAAACTTCTTTGTATTATTTAATAAATTATTCAATGTAACACCCCTTTTCAAGCAATTTTCTTATTTCCAAACAATTTACTATTTCTACACACAATTTTATAAGAAGACAATTTAAATGGCAAAGAAATAAAATCATATTTTTCTTTACCTTACATCCTTACAAATATTACTATTAAATAAAATACTTTTAACAAATTTATCAGAGTATCCAACACTCAAATAATCTTTATAAAATTGATATTTCTGAAACAAAGCTCCCCACTAGAATATTTAATTTAATATTCCTAAGACAAAACTTAAAGAGCTACTTTATGAGTACAGACTGATAGCTATCAGGTTTAATTATAGATCTTAATTCTTTACTTTTAACTAAATGACTGCACAATAAACAATTAGTTTCTATAATTTTTTGATTTTGGTCAGTACACAGTTTCTTCTTCTTTTGAGGCTTTTGATAAGATTAATAATTTTAAAATGGAAAGTAATTGGGTATTTGGAAGTTTAGATATTGAGAATATGTATCAGCCTGTTAATAGGTTAAGCAGTATTGATGTTCTTTTGTCTGTATTGATTAAGAAAAGTTCTTTATCAAAAAATAAAATTAAGGTAATTAAAGATTTGCTTTTGTTATTGGAAGATTCTATGTATTTTACTTATAGAGGTAATTTTTATAAGATTAAGGAAGGGTGGATAATAGGTTATATTATTTCTCCTTTGGTATGTTCAGTTTATATTAGTTTTATGGAAGAGGAAATTATTATTAAAAAAAATTGTTTATATGTAAAATTATTTGTCAGATATGTTGATGATTGTTTATTTGTAGTTGAGAATGATAAATTGAAGGAATTTGTAAATGAGTTTAATTGTTTTGATCCTTCTATAAAATGTGTGTTAGAAGGAGGGGGGTTAGATTTTGGTAAGTTAAAATTTTTAGATCTTTTGGTGATTAGAAATATAGAAACTAATTGTTTATTGTGCAGTCATTTAGTTAAAAGTAAAGAATTAAGATCTATAATTAAACCTGATAGCTATCAGTCTGTATCTCATAAAGTAGTGTTTAAGGAATTATTGTCATAGGAATATTAAATGAAATAATTCTAGTGGGGTAGCTTTGTTTCAGAAATATCAATTTATAAAGATTATTTGAGTGTTGGATACTCTGATAAATTTGTTAAAAGTATTTTATTTAATAGTAATATTTGTAAGGATGTAAAGGTTAAAGAAAAATATGATTTTATTTCTTTGCATTTAAATTGTCTTCTTATAAAATTGTGTGTAGAAATAGTAAATTGTTTGGAAATAAGAAAATTGCTTGGAAAAGGGGTGTTACATTGAATAATTTATTAAATAATACAAAAGAAGTTTTTGATAGAAAGACTATTCCTGGTGTGGTATATTTTATTCCTTGTTTATTTTGTAAGAAGGTTTACATAGGTCAAAGTAGTTTGAGTTTAAATGAAAGAATAAGGGTTCATAAAAGTAGAGTTAAAAATAGATATCTTAGTTCTGCTTTGTATGTCATGAAAAAGATAAGGACACTATTGATTTTGATGAAGCTAAGGTTGTCTTCTTTGAGAGAAATGAAATCAAAAGAAGAATTAAAGAGTTTTATTATTGAAAATTTATTATTCTGAAGCAATTAATTATTTAGAGTTCTTTTAATATTAAGGGTGGATGGGAAGTGAATGGATTTGTGGGTAGTTTTAATAGTATATATAATGTGTGGTTTTTGTAGTTATTTACACTTGAGAAGTCTGTTGTAGAGTGAAACTTAGGTTGTGTTTTAATATTATTTTTATGCTGGTCTGGTTTAATTTTAGATTTGGGGTAGTTTTGATTTTATATTGACTGGTTTAGCTTTATGCTTGTAATGTTTATTATGGCATGTATTGGATAATGGATGTTTACACATGGGGAGGGGCACAACTCAAAACTTCATTCCAATGATTTTATATTTAGGGATGTTTTTATTATCAGCTGCTGGAAAATTATAATGGAAATTATTACTTGCTAATAATGAACTGGTATAATTCACAATCAGATAAATCGATGGTTATTTCCTGATTTTTCTTTATATATAATATAAGGATCATGCTATTAGTTCTAAACAAGCTTTTTCAATAAATGCCACAAGAAAAAGCAATCAAAATCTTTATGGTGTATCTGAATTTAGTTCAGTCGCATTTAGATATTTCAATTAGATAGGTAGATTTGAAGATGCAGATGTCTGAAAATTTCAGATTTTCTACTTAATAATTAAGTTTTCAATAAATGCTGGGCTTGAGTTTGTATTTTAGATCTAGTGTTTGAATGTCCTAGTACCTCACTGATGAAAGTCATTAGTTCAAAACTGGTTTGGGGATAGGGATAATTCTAGATAGAGACTTTGAATGCTTTCTCTGGCAGCATTTGTTTAAAAAAAACTTGTTTAGAGCTATTAGCATGCTCGTTATATTACATTTGTAAATACAAGCTAATTAAGACACACAATGCATGACTTGGTTTCCCTTTATATATTAAAATAAATAGTTGAATCTAGTTTAATTTCTTGATTAATAATAATTAAGCTATCTATCAATAGTTTTATAATTGTGTTCTTTGGCTTACTTCATAATATTCTCACCTGCACATTGTTTTCAAAATAGATGAGAGCTTTTTTTCTTAATGATCAAATACCAAGATTTTTTAAAAAATCCAATTAAAATTTTACAAAATGCAATTAAAATTTTATAAAATACAGTTACTACGCTTTTCAAATTTTCAAAGTTAGTGTATTGTAATATAATTATTTTATTTTTTTCTAATACTATATTTATCCAATCTTACCCTGTTAGATTATCTCATAAGTAAATAATAAATTGTATTCATTTAACAAATTAATTCCAGCTATAAATTATTAATCTAAATCTGTTGCAATTTAGATTATATTTTTGAAAATTATATTATTAATGAATCAAACTATATATTTCATTATAATGTTATGTCTACTCAGAAAGAATCATGGACCTCTCAGAAAGAATCATGGGCCTCTGTTTCATACCTTTTTGTTAAAGTGGGTAATTTAATACTTTTTATTAGCTCACTTTATAAAATTTATACAATAACGAATTTTTAATCGTTTAATTTAATAAAGTATATTTCATATCTAGCTAATAATAATAATATATTATCTTTCTTTTAATTAAATGCCAAATGCCCTAAAACATAAATATTAACTCAAGTACATAATCTGTAAAAACGGTCATTATCAGATACCTCTACCTCTAAAGCAGACTTATAAATATACAATCCCTATTTTTGTATATTAGTTTTGCTTACAATGTTTCAATTAGATAATCTTTATGAATAAGAAAAGAACTATATTAGATTTCACAGTACCTTCGCCTCTTTTTTGATAATTTTATTTTATTTTTTAATTGATTATTCTTCACAATTTCTTTTTAGTTAATATATTATTTTAGATACTTAAAATATATTATTATTGTGTTTAACTAATACATACCACTTAGACATATAATAAAGACATGTTATATTTTATTTAATCCCTTTTGTCTTGCAATATTATATCACTGATGTCATAATATGTTGAACTTTTTTCAATATGTCTAGAAAATTTTAAACTTTATTTAAACTTGTCAAATGCAACAACTTGTTAGTAATAATGCACAAATAGACAACACAGGTTAGTAATTAAACAATGTTTAGAGTATATGTGGAAAAAAGTATATTGGTGAGACGTGTATCTCCGTTGACATTGTTTGAAAGAACCAAAATATTATATATGTACTAATGAAGATATGTTCAAATTGAAAAATACAAAAATATTGAATAGAGAGGAAAAGGTATGATGAAGAAAATTCAAAGAAGCTGCTCATATGACAATAAAAGTAATTCTATAAATCAAACTAGTATAACAATACCCAATGTCTAGAAGCCTCTAATTAACCTTGCTTTTAGGAAAAATTATTTTAAAAAATTGAAGGACTCATGAGGATTTGAACCAACCCTCATATAAAAATATTTGAAATTTCTATTATCTGTCGCCTTTGACAGAATAGGTCAGTTGGTTAGAGCATTTGCTTTAAAATTCAATGTTCAAGAATCTTAAGGTGTAAGTTTGACTCCTATACTAATATCACCACTGGTCAGGCCAGAAACAACTGAAGAAGAATGGAGAAAGAACTACTCAAAATGTTGGCAGTTACTAACCTGTGTTGTCTATTTGTGTATCATTACTAACAAGTTTTTTTTTATATTTAAAAATTTTAAATAAAGTTTACAATTTTCTAGATATATTGAAAATAGTTCAACATATTGTCTCATCTCATATATCATCATCATAAACCTTCTGGAAAATATATCATTGATTCCCATATTTTGTTTTAGTTGGTTAATTACTTTTCTTAAGCTACTTTTAGCTACATCATTTCTAGATTATGTAGCACTATTGTCTAGTAACCTCCTCCTAGAAATGAGAAACAAATATAGTCATACATGTTGAGCTTAAGATTTATTTTTCTTTATGACCCAATGTATTTAAATGATTTAACTTAAGACTTCTGTTTATTGAGTCAAATCTTGTAATTTATTTTTAACTTTACTTCTATCAAACTAAGTTTATTCAAATATTTTACATGTATTTGGGTTTGATGCAATCTTTCAAGGTTGTCCAGTTAAATGTAGATGAGATGTATTTCAAACTACAATTTAATTATTTTAATAAGGTTTTAATCATATGCAATAGAGTTACTATATTTGTTTAAAAAACTCACTTAATTTAAGGAAGAAATTTTAGGGCATTTATAATTAACTTAAAAAAAAGGAAATGAAGAATGAAATCATTTCTTTTTATATTGTTTCCAAAGATTTGAACTTGTTTTTTTTTAAATATTGACTTTTTTAAGTCTGAGTTCAAATCCCCTAGATTTATAACCAGTTTTAAGTAATTTTATTACATAAATCAAACCCTAAACAATATATATATATGAAATCAAAAACAAGTTATAAATCACGTAACCTGCTATCACTTGCATTTATGGTCAATAGATGGAGCTTTACCAAAATCACCGAACAAGCATGTTTTTGTTTATATAAATGTCAAAAAAGTCAGATTTCACTATCTCTTTCGTTGGCTCCACCTTCAGATCAGCTGATTTCAAGCTAATTTGCTATCATCAGTGAAGGATAGGGCTAGAAACTAGATCTAAACACTAACTCCAAGTGTTTATGCAACAAGTTCCTATCAGTTTGCAAGCATGAATTTTTCAGACATGTAATGTCTTCAAACCCCAGCCTAACAAGCCAGTAGCTACATGGGTCTGATATCAGTTCAGTTTCACCGCATAGTCAAAGCCTCTGCAATATATATTATTGCAAAAATCTTTAAAGGTACATTTATGAAAAACAAAAACAAGTTATAAATCATGTAACCTACTATCGCTTGCATTTATGATCAATAGATGGAGCTTTACCAAAAGCACTGAACAAGCATATTTTTGTTTACATAAACATCAAAAGAGTCTGAATTTACTATCTCTTTTGTTGGCTCCACCTTCAGAGCAGCTGATTTCAAGCTAATTTGCTATCATCAGTGAAGGATAGGGCTAGAAACTAGATCTAAACACTAACTCCAAGTGTTTATGCAACAAGTTCCTATCAGTTTGCAAGCATGAATTTTTTAGACACATAATGTCTTCAAACCCAGCCTAACAAGCCTGTTCATGCTTGCAAACTGATAGGAACTTGTTGCATAAATACTTGGAGTCAGTGTTTAGATCTAGTTTCTAGCCTTATCCTTCACTGATGATAGCAAATTAGCTTGAAATCAGCTGATCTGAAGGTGGAGCCAATGAAAGAGATAGTGAATTCTGACTCTTTTGATGTTTATGTAAACAAAAATATGCTTGTTCGATGGTTTTGGTAAAGCTCCATCTATTGATCATATATATATATATAAATATTAATTTGAATATTCTCACAAATAAATGATGAAAACATAGTATTATTTCTGGGAGCTTCCATGCAATAAAAATATAATAGTTAAATAGTTGACACTTCCATACAATAACAAAAACTTTCCTCAGAGCTTTTTCTTTCCAAAGTCATAAGAATGTGTGTGGTGAGATTTAAAATCATTGTTTTTTTTTCCTTTTTTAGTTTCTTCTCATTCTCAAATACTATTGGTTGAGAAGTTTTAAAAAATATTTTACCCTCCAATAGCTTTTTCTAAATATTGTTAAATTTCTTTAATTCACATTTTTTATTTATGCTCTTAATCCTTTTAAAAATCTCTGTAGCTTTCCTTATCAATCTCTGGTCATATTGTTCATTTTTTGCTAGAATATGTGTTTTATTAAAATTGTTGAAATGGTTAGTTAATTTAAGGAGTGAATAAATGGCTGATGAATAAGATTTTTCTTTATCCGCCAAAATGTGTTCTTCCTTTCTTATTAGGGCCAATCAGAGGGGGGACAGGAGGGGAAGATGCCCCAGGCCTCACAATATTAGGGGCTCAACTTGGCAACTCAATATGTTAAACAAAATATGAAAGTCAAAGTGATGTCACAGCTCATACAACAGCCTTAATTTTACAGTTAAATTGCCAAAAAGAATTTTTGAGAAAAACTTTTCCAAGCAAGCATACCACAGGTCGAAAATGTAAGCCATCTTGGAGATGAGATGCCAATTTGACAACTCTGTGATAAAAGGGGCTGCAGTGCTTGGTGACCAGCAGAACTAATAACCTCAGCCCCCCATCAGACAATTCTGTGCTAACAATGTTTTATGATACTAACCTTGCTAAAGTTAATCTACCCTATCCAAGTGTTATCTCGATCTGATCTGCTTGCTTGTTATTGTGACTCATAACTAACTGCTCCTGGAATAATGTTTTCAGTTCTGTAAGTAAAAACTCTCATTTGTTGTTTCATTACAAGGTAAAAAATAATTATTCTCATAAAAACTTTACCAATAACACTGCATTTTCTAGTTAATTCAAATCAATTGATAAAGAACAAATCTATTAAACGGTTTCACGAAAATGAACAAAATAAATATTATTCTTTTTTTTTTTCATATGTCATAGCATCGGCCGGAAGGCGAACTCGCAACAACCGTCTTCAACCAACTGCTTGCTTGCAAGGCAGCTGCGTTGACCTATCAGCTAACAACATTTGACATAAATATTATTCCTTATTGAAAAAAGTTGATCATTATAAATGTCAGATAATATGTGTTAACAAATCTGTGTTAAAATATAAATATTTTCTTTCAAATATCCCTGTAAATATGACTTTTTCTGATATTAAAAGTTTTCTTGAGAGCCACTTATAAGTTAAAGTTTTGTGTTGTAAAGTCAATGTGTTTAATTCTAAATCAGTTTGATTTTATGTTTGTATTTCCAAACATAAACATCATGAGATTACTTCTTCTTATTTATGGCGTCGCAATACTTGTTTACCTTTTTTTTTATGGTTCTTTGGCCAACTCGTTAAAACGTTCCATATCATATATTTTATCTTTTTTTTTAGTTTTTTATTTGATGTTAGTTTGCTTTAATTTTTTCTATTTGTTGGCTTATTTTAAATTTTTTTTTTTCTATTTTGAAAGTATTAATTCTTTCTATTTTAATATAGGAGAGATGAAAACTAAGTTAAATGTCATAAAATAATTCTTTAATTCTGAGAATTTTGATATTATTTATTGGCTGAAACCTGGCTTTCGAATCATATCCATGACCATTTATTTATAGATTATATGTATAGGGTTCTTCACACTGACAGATATTCTGAAGCTGCTTCAAAGATGGAGATAAATTCCCCTAAAAAATCTTATATATATATTATCAATTCCCCTTTTGTGATTCAACATGGTGTGACAGTTCCTTAAATAAAAGTTGTAGCGTTCTACTGGGTAGTATTTATCTTAGACCAACATTACCTGTATTTGGGTTAAATGAATTGCTTTATTCAATTGATGAATATTTGATTACATTTAAATCTTATATTTTCATTGCAGGTAGTTTTATTATCCCTAATCTATATTTAGGCAATATTCTCTCAAATTATCTTATCTCTAAGGCATATAGGATGCTTCAATTTTGTAATTTTTTAAATCTCAAACAATACAATTCATTTATTAATGCAAATAATCGTACTTTATACTACATTCTTATAATTTTCAAATATTCAATGCTTTTTTGTGTCTTCTATATCCATTTCAATTGATATTCATCATCCTTCATTAGAATTTATTACTGATAATAAATATTCTAAGAATTCATCTATGCATATTATTGGAAACAATTATAAAAAAGGTGATTATTTGAGTATGTGCATTGGGTTCTCTTTACTCTTCCAATGAGTATTTTAGTAAAGTTTTTAATCATGTAATTGATGTATTTACAAGTAAAAAATTTATTACCCAATAATCATTTTCCTTCATGGTTTTCTAAATCACTTAAAACTATTATTAGAAAAAAATTATATCCTGTTAGGCAATATATGCAAACCAAAAAAAAATATTTTTTTTATAATAATTTTATTAATTACAGAAGATTATCAAAGATCATTTATAGAAGGGTCTATCAAAAAATTATAAAAGCTATGGAGAGTAAAATTGTGAATAATCCTAAACAATTTTGGTCATTAGTTAAGGATTTGGGTATCACTAAAAAAAAATACAACAGGTTAATATTTTTTCTTTAAAAGATTATTTTTTTGCATATTTTTCAGATCTCTCTGTACAACCACATTATAATGATCATATTTTGATCAATGAGAATGTAAGAAAAAGTATTTTTATTAAATAAATTTACAGAATATGACATTATAGTAGCTGTTAAACAGCTTATGTTAAATTTCGGTATGAGTCCAGATAATATCCCCATTTTCATTTATAAAGACTGCACTGAATATGTCTTTTCATCAATTTGTCATATTTTCAATTGTTCTATAACAAGCTCTACTTTCTCTACATCTCTAAAAATGTCTAAAGTCATTCCTGTCTTTAAAAGTAGAGATAAAAATAAGGTCTGTCTTGGATACCATTGCAAGAATACTTGAGAGATGCATGTATAATAAAGTAGTACGTAATAGTAGAAAATTATTGGAATCAGAGCAACATGTTTTTTGTGGAAATAAATCAATAAAAACAAATCTTATTACTATACTGACCCATTGCACATGTAATAGAAAAACAGAGTAAAATGAATGTTATGTATTTTGATATATCTAAAGCCTTTGATAAGATTGATCATAACATCCTTTTTACTAAATTATATAACCTTGGTCTAGGAAATAATTCAGTTTGTTGGTTTGAATCTTTTATAAAATGTAGAGCAGTTTTTGATAAATTTAATGGCTGAATATCTGTCCAATATTATTGTTACCTTGGAGTGCTCCAAGGTAATATTATGGCAGCATTATTTTTAATATATATATATATATATATATATAAAAATATATATATATATATATATATATATATATATATATATATATATATATGACCTCAAAACTTGTCCACAATTCTCTCATCTCTTGTGTTATGATGATTGCAATATTTTTAGATGCATCTTTTTATTCATGATTGTACATTGCTTCAAAAAGATATTAATATTTTTTCCAAATGGTGTGAAAAAAATAATAATAGTCAATGTAGACAAATTCCCATCCGTATTTTACTCCAATAAATTTGAAATTTTAAAATTTTAATATTGTATCAATAATTTTAAAATAAAATCTGCTGACACTTTTTGGGCTTTTTAGAATTATATTTTGAAGTAATGGCTTATTTCATCATAATAATAAATAAATCCCTCATGATGATGGGAAATACTTACAGACATGATAATGCTTTTGAATATGTCACCAAATATAAACTTTTTCTACTTTTGGTCCTTTCTATCTTGGAATTTGGATCAGTTTTATGGAATCCACATTCACAAAAAATTATAAGTAAAATGTAATCAGTTTTCAAAAAAGTTTCTAAGTTTTGTCAACTGGAAAATGATATTGTAATATATGTATTTTACCAAAAAGAAAAGCTAGGGATGTGAAATTTTTATACAAAGTCATTAGTGGAAAAAAATATTTTTTATAACATGATTTTAAAACTGCATTTGAATTGTTGTCAATATGAAAATTATGCACATAATTATTTCTTCCTTGAAACATGTAGAAGTAATACTTTAAATGTTTCCGTCTTTTCTCATCTATTTAACACAATTCAGATTTTGTTAGTGAAAAAACTTTTTTCAATTTAATATTAACGAACTATCAAAGGTTTTAAAAATATATATAATGTATGATTAGTGATTTTTTTTATTCCCTCTAAAACATGTAGTTTATACCTTTTTTATGTGCCATCTGTAATTGGACTTTACTTATAGATATGTACATTAAATAATAAATTTAAATGAATTATTATTATTATTGCTATGATTATCACAATCATCATCGTCATCATCATCGTCATCATCATTATTATTATTATTATTATTATTATTATTATTATTATTATTATTATTATTATTATTATTATTATTATTATGCATTTCTATAATAATTGATGCTGTTTCAATTGGTAGCCAATACTACACCTTGATTCATTTGTATATGAAGCCTTACATTTATTTGAAATTTTGTTTAATATTTATCAATCTAGTAATGATAGATGGAACATAAAATGAAACATTTTATAACTTGTGCATTTTGTAATAGTTACTTGTAAAATTTATGACCATAATTAATGGTTAATACTTTTATCAGTTTTATATAAAATTTTTACCAAGATAATTACAACTCATCTACAGAGAACCTTGGATTTTCACCAACCAAGAGAACAAGCTGGGTTTAAAAGTGGTTTTAGTACAGTAGATCATATTCAAGTATTGAGAGAAGTTATAGAAAGGACAAATGAATATGAGTTGTCATTATGTTTTGGATTTGTAGATTATGAAAAGGCATTTGATTCTATAAACATTTCTTCAGTGATTAAAGCATTGGATCATCAAGGTATAGATCCAGGATATTGTCATATTTTAAAGAATATTTATAAAAATGCAACAGCAACAATTAGATTATATAATGATACTGGGAAAGTCAACATTGAGAAAGGTGTAAGACAAGGTGACTCCATATCTCCAAAACTTTTTACAGCAGTGCTGCAAGAAGTATTTTGTGGATTAAAATGGGAAACTAAAGGGGTGAAAGTAAATGGAGATTATTTAAGTCATTTAGATTTCGCAGATGATGTAGTTGTTTTTGCAAATAATGCTTCCGAGCTGCAGGAAATGTTGCAGGAGTTATCAGATGAAAGTAGGAAAGTAGGACTAAAGATAAATGTTAAAAAGACTAAAGTAATGTTTAATCGATTTGCTCAAAATATGAAAATAAAGATTGATTATGATGAATTAGAAGAAGTTAAGAGTTACAAATACCTTGGTCAGATTATTAATACAGATGGAAACATAATAGAGGAAATTAATCATAGAATTAAACTTGGTTGGAGTGCTTTTGGTAGAAATAACTTGATATTAAAAGGAAATATGCCTATGTGTTTGAAAAGAAAGGTTTTTAACAAATGTGTTTTACCTGTTCTTACTTATGGATCTGAGACTTGGACACTTAATAGAAGATCAATACAGAGATTTCAGACCACTCAAAGAAGTATGGAGAGATGTATGTTGGGAGTAACAAGAAGAGATCGAAAACGCAATGTATGGATAAAAGAACAAACAGGTGTTACTGACCTCATTGAAAAAATTAAAAGATTGAAGTGGAGTTGGGCTGGACATATTGCTAGAAGAGATGATAATAGATGGACAATTGAAATTTTAAACTGGATTCCAAGAGATTGTAAAAGACCCAGAAGGAGACCACATGTAAGATGGATGGATGAAATAAGAAAATGTGTAGGGGTGATGTGAAGAAGAGAAGCTAAAGATCGGAGAAGATGGATTAAACTTGGAGAGACCTTCATCCTGCAGTGGATTGATAATGGTTGATAATGATGATGATATATATATAATGTTTTCACGGTTGTAATGGGCTAAACCGTGTACTATTTTCCATTATATACCGATATTTCGACGAAATAGCATCCACCATTGTCAAGGTAAACTCAATGGCATGGCGAACGCTATTATATCGGTATGTAATGGAAAATAATACACGATTTAGCCCAAAAGTAATAATTTATATATATATAAAGTGGGCATAGTCTCTGTCACCTTTGGAGCCTAGCCTCTAGGACTTATTCTGCAATTCCATACTTTTTTGCCAGAGTTTATGGGAAAATATTTATTTCTAAAACTTTTTCTCATACAAAATATATAAAGCATCTTTGAAATTCCAACAGTCTTACATTAAAGTTGGATAAAATTAAAAATAGGTAGGATTAAAAAATTTCCAAAATTATTATGTTACATAAAATCATTACTCATAATTTTTTTGCAAATCGTTTTTGGAAAGATGTGTATTTCTAATTTCTATTTCCGAAAACAGATTATTTATTGTCAAAGAAAAAAAAGATTGAAAGAATTCAATAACAAAGAGTCTATTATCAATTCTTTCCAAATATTTTTTTCCCAAATGACAAAAAAAAACATTGAAAGATTCAAATATCTTAAACTTTTCCAACTTTCAATCGCAACCTAGTGTGATACATAAAATTGTCACCTTCTTTAACTACATAAAGATTCTAGGAGTACACTTAATTTAATGACATTTTTAAAAAACTCTATGAATTACATTTATATATTTAGAATAAAACTCTATAAGTTATATTTATATGTTTTAACAAAAACCATAAAATTTCTTTATTTTTTTTTCATATTAAATAAGCCCACTTTAATTATTTCATAAAATACAGCTTTATTCCTTTTTTTAAACATATACGTAATTGGGTTAGAACAAGTTTATTATTAAATATATATAATTATTTTTTTTATAAAACAAACACTGTTAATTGCAAATTATGTACAAGTATTAACATACCTTCAGGAAAAAAAATATATGACATGATTTGCAGCTTATAAAAAATATACTCATTATGACTACTGCTGGAGGGCAGATAAAGTGATTCAGTTATATATAGATGAAAGTATAATTTATATCATTCTAGAATAATAAACAACTAGAAAAAATATTGTTCTGCCAAATTTTTCTCAGGGTATTAGTTTTAGGTAAATACTTTAGGACATATAAATATGTATTATACCATCTTATTTTTTTAAAAGCATATATTTTTTTCCATGTATCATAGTATCGGTCGGGAAGCGAACCCGCTAGCCCGGGACAACTCCTCGTAAGGCAGCTGTGCTGACCTCTCGACTATTTTTTATTGTTAAAAATTACAAAACATCGAGCAAGGCACATACTTCTAAGGGTGTGAATAATTACAATGGCATTATAAAAATAAAAAAAATTAATGTTTTTGTCAAGCAGTTGTTTAAGATTGAGTACTTTCTTATGAAATACAAATTGTCATAAAGATGAGAAGTATGGAAATGTTTTAAAAATGTATACCATATCCTCTGAATGTCTATTACAAAAGACTATTAATACTTTTTCAGAATATTGTCTTTTTTTATTAAAGATGCTCTAAGTCTACAAGATTTTTAACACCAGTTGGTTCTTTTTTCTAATAATGGCCTGACAGGACAAATTTATCTGGGATTTTTAACAAATTACATAATTTGATTCTATTTCCGTTTCACTAATATATATATAATTTATTGACAAATGTATTATTAAACAGAATAAACAAAAATAGAGAGTATTTTATTTAATGAAAATATTTATTTTTTCACAATTTTAAATATGGTGTAGACATTTGTTTTTATCCTGCAATATTTTTAACAGTACGTTTCAATCATATTGGTATGCCTATCACAATTTATTTAGTAATATATTGTCTCTTGCTGGATTTATACTTACAATATTTCTAGGTGGTGACTTATTGTCTGCGCTGTGTCATTCACTATAAATCCTTGTCGATCATCTTTTTATGTTATGTTTTCTCCAGCAGATTTAACATGACAATTATTTATTCCAGTTTCATATTCACTTCTTCCTAGCATAACAATGCAGATAGAGACTCATGACCCAAATAACAGTTTTATTCAGCAATCGATACTGATAACGATACATTTATAGACCTGTTTTTTTTTATTCATCGCTATTAGAAAAATGTAATAAAAATTACTGCTTCTCAGTGCTAGACCAGTATTTTCAGTCGTTAAACAAACTTATGCTTGTTTCATGATTTTCTTATTTGCCTTTAATACATTATTGCAGATAGTTCTACTTAGAACGAATCTTAGGAATTATGAATAATAATAATTAAAGTAATTCTCATTCTTTTGATATCTTGCTTTGTTTGCTTTTCCCATAACAATTTGCTCATCTAATCATCTGTACCTATAAATCAATAGTTGCTTTCCAAACTGCTACGAATTTATTCTTTTTTTATAAGGTCTTTTTCAATTTTGATTTTAATCCAATTAGTTATTTGATTGGTAAAATTTTTAATTACACTTCTATATAATTTTTTTTCCATGTGTCAAAGCATCGGCTGGGAAGCGAACTCGGGACAACTGCTTGTAAGGCAGCTGTGCTGACCACTCGACCACCAACGCTTGACCACTTTTATAGGATTTTGTTTTGGTTTTTCTCAAATTTACAAAAGCTGATTTTATAGCCCATTTTATCCATTTTATTTTTAAAAGCTTTACAGTTGTTTTTTTTTAATGTGTCAAGGCGTCAGCCGGGAAGCGAACCCCGGGACAACTGTTTGCAAAGCGGCTGTGCTAACCATTCGGCCACCAATGCTTGACAAACCTTTACAGTTTATACAATCTTACTATGTATTAGACTATATCAAATTTAAATAATAAATTGTTCTTCATGACTGCACAATAAGACCTTCATAACATTAACATATTAATTCCAAACGTGATTTTATTATTCCAGGTTTCTCACAAATTACACACTTTATGTAATATTTTTGGCAATATACTATTAATATGCCAAATTTGTATTCTATATAATAAAGCTATGCTTGCGAAAAAAAAAAATTATCTTTTCATACCTTTTCAAAACAACTATGTCATCACTCTTTACTAGAATAATTTAGAAAGTTATGCAATAACAGATTTTAAATTGTTGAATATATTCACATAAAACCAGTCATGAATAATCACTCACACCGGCCCCTTTTTAACTTAATGATTCAAATTGCTCTGAATAATAAATAAGTATATGATCCATGAAACGTTTATCCTAAATAACTTTTTCTAAAACAAATTTATAAGAGTTACACACTCTATTTTATGTATTAATTTTATATACAGTATTTTGCTTAGTTTAACTTTATAAAATGAAAAAGAGCAATAGTACAATACTAGGTCTTTCAACCGCTTACCCCTTTTTTGGACTAACAATATTAGTTTTATTTTTTTATAATTAACATGTTGTCTTAGTTGTCTGAAATCCATTAATACTATTCTTAGATAAAACATAGGAATTCAGACATGCTAATATATTTGTTAATAATGTTCATTATAGTCATGCAAACAGGTGTTACTGATCTCACTGAAAAAATTCAAAGACTGAAGTGGAGTTGGGCTGGACATATTGCTAGAAGAGATGATAATAGAAGGACAATTGAAATCTTAAACTGGATTCCAAGAGATTTAAAAGACCCAGAAAGAGACCATATGTGAGATGGATGGATTAAATAAGAAAGTGTGCAGGGGTGATGTGGAGAAGAGAAGCTAAAGATCGGAGAGATGAATTGAACTTGGAGAGACCTTTATCCCACAGTGGATTGATAATGGTTGATAATGATGATGATAGTCATGCTTTGATTAAGATGCAAGGTAGGAAAGCCTGGCTCATCAAAGTACTGTAATAGTCAATAAGTGTCTACATACTCTAGTAGAATATATTTTCTTATATATATATTTTTAATAAGGTTTCATTTTATTTTTAAAATTAAATTGATAATTTTTTAAAAAACTAAACTAAAATTTTAAAAGTAAATTAAACTAAATTCCTTACATGTGTATAATTCAGGTTATTTTTTATTTAAAGGGGAAGTGTGGCTGAAACTATATAGTCTTGGGATGTTTTGTATGTATATATATATATATATATATATATATATATATGATTTGAGAAAGAGGATGCTCTGAGGAAGGTACTTGATACTGTACTGAAATGTCAGCTTTTAGCTTTTTCACTACACGGAATATCCCACAAATAGTAATGATAATATATATATATATATATATATATATATATATATATATATATATTGTATCCTTTATAATTGGTACAGATAGGTAGGTAGGATTGAATAAGTAGCTATACTTAAAAAAATTAAATTTAGGTTATTTTCTAGCTTATAATGTTGGTATTATAGATGTTAGGGTTTCAAACTCAGTAGATAGGAGCCTATAAAGATATATTAGATAGTTTGAACTCATTTTGAGATGAATTAAACATAAAATGACACAATAAGTTGTTTAAAAGATAGAATTAATTATAATTTATTATATATAGAAAGATACCACAGATATAGTAATATCTTAATTATATCAATAAATATTTTATATTATATGTTTAAAGTAATTATTTTTGCTCAAAATATTATTTAAAGATAGTTAATTTAATATTAGTTTATCACATGATTAGAGTGATTATTTAAATATGTGTGCTTTCAAAAAGTTAGGGAAAGAAAACTTAAATTTTAACTTGTTAACAAAAGTTTGATATATAATAAAGTGTAACAAATATTAAGTCTAGAGATAATATTAGCAAAGTAATGAATAAAATTATTATTTTATTTAGGTGTAGAATTTTATTTTTATAAATCAATTTTAGGTCATTAAAATATTAAAATTGTTTTACCAAGAATATTTAGTTTTTTTTATATAAAGATATTTAATATTTAAAGTATTAAATAATTTGATAATATTTAATAATTGATAACTCATAGTTTTAAAACTTAATTTTAAAAATTATATTGATGTAGTTATGTAAATTAGAAAATTTGTACAAGCAGTATTGACCAATGAAATCGTTGGATTAAGACCAGTATAAAAAGAGAGGTTGAAGTCAATCTAGACAGTGATTTTAGTGATTTCAGTGATTTTTAGTGATATAGTGATTTAAAGATTTGGTTTAAGACAGATTAATTTGAAATGTATAACTATATTTTTTTTATATTGTGACAATAGTAATTTCTTTTAAATTATTATTTTACTTAAAAGTGTTTTTGGAAAATATAATTGGAATATTTATTTAAATAATGATTCACTAAACACCAATTTTCCTGTCAGTCTATTTTTCTTGAAACTTGGCTTAGGACCACAATAATTGTATGGAATCACTAGTAGTTACTTAAATATTGAGTCAATGAATACCAAATGTTAATGAATATACTACAACAAGAGCAGAGAAGATTGACAAAAGAACTTTGAAATTTTTGTGTATAGTATGCCTGGGTGAGTGAACATTTTTTTGCAATAACTTTATTATATTACAATGAAAATAGTTTAGTAATGTCAATTAAGAGAAAATGGATATTTATTAAAAATCTTTACTGTAGTGTTAAATTTGAAAGAAAGAAAAACAAATTAAGATTCTGTATCTAATTTTAAAAACTGAATTTAAAATATTTTATATTATGATGAATGACTATTTATTATATAATTAATAGTAATATCACATTTAATTTGTCTTTATAGTAATCAAAATGGACTTCCGGTTTAAGAATGATGTATTTAAAGACAAATTGTAAAAAATGACTTTTGAATGTCTTTCATGCTTTTAAAAGGACTTGCTATTGATCAAATCAATAAATAAATTATATACTTTTAAATAACTTTATTTGGAATAAATGAGCTGTGATACGTCTTTCTATAAGATTGAAATTATATCAGTTAATAAATGCTTGAATGACATAGCTGTCATTTTACCTGGAAAATAAAAATATTTAATGAAAAAATATAAACTTAAAAGGATAAAAATCGTCAATCCTTTAAAGAAAGAAATATTTATTTTAATTCATAAACTGTATGTCTGCTTATAAACTTATTGTTTGACCTACGTAAAATTCAAATATTACTTATATCATATTTATTGCAATGTATCTGCTATACACAATGGCCAAAATGTACATAAGAAAATATTTCGTGAAAAGAATTTGAATTATTCTACTTAGATATTAAATGCCTGGATAAAAATATTCAAAAAGGACTGAAGTAAACATTTTATCTTTTGGGGATAATTAATATTCTTCTTGGATTTTACTGGATTTTATTATTATTATTTGTACATTTCTTCAAATGGCACTGAGACAAGAGTATGATTTGTGCACAAAGCTGTCCAACTGTAACTAAGCAGCAGTGCAAAATTCCTGACAAGCATTCAGCTTATGAGCATGATGAGGGGAAAAAAATATGTTCATAACTTTAAAACTTTGGCTTTTTTTTATTAAGTCTAACATTAATGTTTAGAATATTACTTTTTTTAAAAAAAAAACTAACATTTTGTTATTATATTTTAAATTTAAGCTTAAAATAGATTAAATTTATTATTATATTAAATAAAATAAAAATGGATATTCAGAAAGTAATTTCCTAAACAAGGTAAATTACAATCATAATTGGTGAGGATTTTAAAACACTGAATGCCAGAATTTTATATACTTTTAAATAAATTTATTATCCTTTACTCTACAATGAATTATAGATGCTATGTATTTTTACAAATGTTGATATTTACTGTTATTTGCCAAGTATTCTTCTTTAGCTTAATTTGATATTTCAGTCAAATTAAAACTTTTAGATAAAATTGCAGGGTGTTACAAATGATAAAAACAACTATGGAGATATAATTATAAAAGTATGAATGCTTTTGTCTTATTCTAAAAGTAAACTATTCAATTGTGATTGTTTTTTTCATATTTTAAAATAGCATTTACAAAATTACCATTGCACTAATTTTGAAATGGATGAAGTGTTTATTTCATCGCTGTTAAAATTAAAAATAAATATATTATATTTATTATAAACTGTGACTTATTCTTAAATATTTTATAAATGGACTAGTTCCATTTTATGCATTTTGACTTCAAATAAAATATTCATGATAACATATTGCATATTAAAATAATATTTGATTTAAGTATAAAAATAGAAGTAAATATCCATGCTTGAATATACTTTATTACTTTGAATATTTTATTGCAATTGAATTATAAAATATTTCATACTCTGTACTTTCTATAATCTGCTCATCATTTTATAATGTGAATTGTTTTTAAAAAACAGCTTTGTTCCTGATAAAAAATTATTTATTGCTATATCAATCTTTACATTGCTTTAATGCAAAATATAAAATGCCTATTATTAATGTTTCATCATTGTGTGAAGCTATGAACTGTTTTTCGATAAAAATGGTATTATTATTATTATTATTATTATTATTATTATTATTATTATTATTATTATTATTATTATTATTATTATTATTATTATTATTATTATTATTATTATTATTATTATTATTATTATTATTATTATTATTATTATTATTATTATTATTATTATTATTATTATTATTATTATTATTATTATTATTATTATTATTATTATTATTATTATTATGTCATACTTAAAATGAATATGGTGTTTTATGTTTTGGATTGCTACAATATATATATATATATATTGTAACTGTTACCTCGGTTGTAACAATTTCCTGATGAGCATATTCTAAGAAGGAACCATCGATTGGCTTTCCCCAATACATATGTCACCCCACCTACAACAATATTTCCTGCTCATCAGAGGATGTAGCACCATAGAGACTGGAAACACCTAGAAATATCTGTGTTTGGTTTCCAAAACGGCCCCACTAGACTTCCATCTCACTACAACCTGACTAATTATGCCAGACATAACTCAAGAGGTATGACAAGTGATGCAACATGAACAACTGGATTGGTTTTGTATAACAATACATTTATTTAACAATATTTATTTCCATAACCATGTTTGGATCATCGGTCCTCCACAGATATTTTGATTATATCAATATTTGGATAATAATTCAACAAAAGTTTGTTACTAGTTCATGTTTGACACAGTTCATCTTTGGGATCCCATTTTCCTGGTTAGATGGATCACTTATTCATCATTGATGATATATTTATCAGGGGTATCCATTAACCCTTGTGTTATGACTCTCGTATAGAATATTATTCTGATCCAGGTACAGATATATTTTACTTATAAGCATTTAGAATTCCTTCAGGCCTAGATATATATTACCTCTCAGCATTTGTAATTATTCCACATATAAACAGATTTGGTATACCAGCATTTATAATTCATCCAGATATAGGCACATTTTATGTGTGAGCGTTTACAATTTATTCAAGTATAGACGTGTTTGGTATATAAACAGTTGTAGTTTATTCGGATATAGACATATTTTATTTATGAGCATTTATAATTCATTTAGTTATAGCTGTACATATATAATATCTCAGCATTTCTAATTCTTTCAGATATAAACATATTTCATATCTCAGCAACATAAACAGTTATACCCCATTCCGATATAGACAATTTTATTTATGAGCATTTATAATTTATTTAGTTATAGTTATATATTTCTTTTTATTTTTTTAGATATAAACATTTTTCTATCTAAAAATATAAAATTATACTTTTTATTTGAAAAATTTTTTTTATAGATTTATAATTTTTTATGGGTGTATAATATCTTATTTTATTTTATTTTATTTATGAGCATTTATAATTTATTTAGTTATAACTATATATGATAGCTCAGCATTTCTAATTCTTCAAGGTATAAACTTATTTGTATATCAACAATATAAATAGTTACAATTCATTCAGATATAGATGTATATTATATGCAAGTCTTTAATATTTATTCAGGTATAGACGTATATGATGTATAAACTGTTATACTTCATTCAGATATAGACATATTTTATTTATGAGCATTTATAATTTATTTAGTTATAGCTATATATAATAGCTCAGCATTTCTAATTTTTCCAGGTATAAATTTATTTGTCATTCAGATATAGATGTATATTATATGCAAGTCTTCAATATTTATTCAGGTATAGATGTATATGGTATATAAACAATTATAATTCATTCAGGTATAGTCATCTTTTATTTATCAACATTTACAATTTATTTAGTTATAAGTATTTGTTTTTATTTTATTTTAATTCAGATGGATATGCCCATAAAATAATAATCATTTATGATTTACTTTGTTAAAAATGTCTTTTGATTATAGATATTTAAGACATTTAAGTATTTATGATTTATCACCAATGAAACGTAATTTCACATAGCTATAATTATTCATGATTTATTTTAAGAAAGAGATTTTGTTTCTTTTTTTTATAAACACATATAAGTATTTAATATTTCATAAAATTGTTACCTTCATTTTTATCCTGTGTGTTCATCCACTTCAGGTTACTACTGAATTTCTTAAAGAAGTAGTTTTATTTAAGCTGAATGGCATTATTTACTTTCCATGCAGGCTTGGATATTCATAGTGACAAACAGAGAGAGGAAGCTATTGCGGATTAACCTAACATCCTTATGATTTTTTTATTAATACTCTCTTTTTTTTAACATCGGCAGTGTGGGTGTAAATATTATATTCCAAAGGCGACTCTGCACTAAAATCAGTGGGAAACTAAACAGCTAAGCAGCACTGAGACAAAACTCTGGAACCCTTTTAACTCTTTAACTTTTTTACCTCTTTTAAATCTCTTAAAATTTCCTGTGAACTTCAAACTCCACTATTTATATCCTGATCTATTCTCTGAATTAATTCAGCAGCACTCCCACTGTACCTGATTTGTTAAACAGCTTTCATTTAAGCCTGAGTGCTTTTCTCTTCTTGATGATTGGACCACTACTTTTAGCAGGATAGATAAGGAATTATTTGGATTAAGCCATGTTTTTCAATTTGATAAGTTTACCTCAAGCGATTATTACACTTTGTACATCAATATCATTTCAAAAATTAAAAATATAATATTTTAATAAATGCCAGCACTAAATATATACTTAGAGAAGTATTTATATCATAATTTAAAATTATAAAAATCAATAATGAAGGTTTATCTTTATTTTCTCTCAATTCTAGAAAATAATGATTTTCTTTTAAATTTAAACCTTTTGCTTTATTTTTTAAAAAAAAAACAATAGGGCTCAACTTCTTTCATATACATCTGTCTTTCTTTAGGTGGAAGAGCAAAATAAATCTTAGAATCTATATGTAAAACAGAGTTTCTGTTTCAATATATATATTATGTTTTCATGGTTGTATGATGTAGATAAATTAATATTTCTGGAAATAAACCATGTATTATTTTGCATTACAATCTGATATTTTGACAGACTAGCAACCGGCATTATCAAGGTTAATTTTTGAAAGAAAAATCATTAGATCTCAAACAATAATGTGCATCAGTGCGAGATGAGAAATGTGATTCAACTTGAAGTAGTTCAGCATTCACAATATGAGGCTTATCAAAATGTTTATTTCCCTCAGTTTTTTTCACCTATTAATTTTAAGTTAATATTATATAAAATGAGAAGTTTCCACATACCTGGAATATGTTGTGCTTTGTCAGCCCTATTTAAACCAGAAGGTCTCTTTAATATTTCAATTGCTAGTTCATCATCAAAATATTGGATTGTAAAGCAAAATAATACATGATTTATTTCCAAAAATATTAATTTATATATATATATTGTCATATTATTTCAATAAATCCTTCATTATTGCTTTGACTGACCTTTAAATTTTATCAGTGCTTAATTAATCTACATACCTCAGACTTTAATTATTTAATTTGCCAATAGTTAATATTCATATCATCCAGATATTTTAATAAATATTTAACATGTCTAAGACCTCAGTTTTGGAACTGCTGTGCTACAAGATGGTATTGTAATCAAGATTTAAGACCTTATGAATTATTAAATGATAAAATGGTTATCAATATTTAGATTTAAGTTTTATTTACATGTGTATTATATTTATAATATTGCATATTTATTACCTATGTATGATTTGTGCTATATTTACCATGGGAGTTCCCAGTATATTACTGTTTTAAAATACAATCAAAAGGTAACATATCTATCCTATATAGAATAATTTATAGTGTGTATAAACGAATGGAAGAATTAATCGAGTAGATGTATATTTTCCTATTAAATTGCAAAGCCATAACTTATATGCCTAGTTATGTTTTGCTATGATTATTATATTTTATCGATTTTTCACATCATATGTTTTTATTGCCATATGAGGTAGTATGATTCATGCTATTTTCATATATTATTATTATCATCCTTGTGAAATATAGTCTATCTTAGGTGACAGGTAGCCTATGATGCTATATTTTATGAAATCTTTTTAGTATATTTGTTAAGATTAGAAACAACGTCATAATTCTTTATGTATACGTTTGGATGTGTTTATTTTTAAGTCTATTCCATCATACTGCCTTTCTTTTATATTTCTTGATGTTTATCTTAAAGACATATTAAGTAATAACCTGTATATTTATACTTTACGTTTGTCTTCAATATAATAATATTAAATCGTGCTTTCATGTGCTTTCTCACCTCCAACTTAAAGCTATAACAACATATGTAATTCTAACCATGTCCTTATTTTGGCTTTTAAATATTAAAGTCATGCGTAATGTCAACCAAGTCTTTATTATTTGCGTTTTATGAAATCAAAGTAGTTTAACTATGTTAATATTGTTGATGTGCCCAGTTCGCATATCTTATGTGTTTAAAAACCTTATAAATAATTTATATGGCTATGAAATTATACATCTTCTTCCAAATTCATCTCTATTAAAATATTGGTAAGATTTATTTATTTAATATTATTAAATATATTTTATATTGAGACATATGGAAATAAAAGTTGGAATTATAAAAGTGAAAGCTTTCTGTCTTTACAGATAAATCATATTGTATTTTTTTTTTTTATAATTTAAATTTTACCTAAACTTGTGACTATTTAATTCTGATCTGATCAAAATATTTAATGATTATCTTTATCGCGTTAATTAGAGTTAGTAATATATTAATTTAAATATTACGCGGAATTTATATCTGTATCATCATATGCATTCTCAGAAATCCAAAATCCCACATATATTTTAATATTAAAGTATGAGTATAAGAAGATTATAACAAACACTTTATTAAATTTATATTGTTGATATTGGATACCAATATTATACTATTTTATTTTGATTAATATTATAAGAGAACTTTTTGTGTGATATGTGGGTAGCAACAAAATCTCTTTCCTACTCAGAGTATCACAAATAACATCCTAGATTTCTATATGCTATTTAATATGAGAGTTTCATGATTAATTTTAAATTAAAATTTATTTACTGTATTAGGATATTATCCAAAAATTGGATCATATCTTATAATTATTTACTCGGATAACATCCATGATTTGGATAAGAATTTGAAATGAAGAATAAGATCATATTTGTTTATTGGAGAATTTATTAATAAAACCCTGTGATCTAATTTGATTAAGAAATATTTATTTTGATTAAGTAATCTGATTTTATTAAGAAAGAATTATTTCAATTAATATTTTGTAGTAAGCTGATTTTATGTGAACCTGCTTTTTAAGACTTAGCTTGGAGAGTATGAGAACTCTTGATTTAGACGAGTTGTTGTAAAACAGTATAGCAAAGGAAGAGCTATCCTACTCCGAGGCTATTATTATTAGATTTTGATCTTAGATACTAATAAAATAGTTATATGTGTCAAATTAATCAACTATTTTGATATGGAAAAAATCTGCATTCTTTTTTAGAGAAGCACTTAAATGCCACATAAATTTCTACAGATTTTACCATGAAATATTTCAGTGATTTTAATACGTATGAGAAATAACGATTCAATTACATTCAACTATTAATCTATTGGTAAAACTTTTAAAGAACTACTTTTCATAATTTTGACAAAGCAAGTGTGTCAATAGTTATTGCAAACCTTATTATATGAACTTCATTTTTTAACTATTTCTCAACAATTTTATGTGTGCGATCTGAGACAATGCAACACTTCAGTCCATTCAACAAGAAGTATTGAGAGATGTCTGTTATGAGTCATAAGAAGATGTTGAAAACAAAATACATGGGTGAGAGAACAAGCAGGTGTTACTAACATGATTAAAAGAATTAAAAGACTGAAGTTCAATTAGACTGGACATATTGCTAGAAGAAATTATAATAGATAGACAGTAGAAATTTTAAAATGACTTCTAAGAGATTGTAAAAGACGCAGAAAGAGAACACATAAGGGATGGATGAAAGAAATAAAGAAGTGTTCTCGGGTAATGTGGAGAGAAGAGACTAGAGATTGGAGATAGATTGAAATTAGAAAGGCCTTCATCTGGTAGTAGATCGATAACGGATGAAAATGATAATGATATGATGATATATATGCGCGTATTTTTTTCATATTAAATAAATAAATGTACGAAAAAAAGATTAAAAAAAAGAATTTCCCAAGAAAAAAGAAGAAAGAGATAAAAAAGTGTATATATATATTTTTTTAGATACCTTAATTTTTTAGAAGCATTTCACGATCTAATCTGAATAATAATAAAAAAGATTTTCAAATGTGTGTGTGTTTGTTGTGTGTATATGAAGGTTAAATTTAGTTTTAAGAAAACTTCTTCGAAGCTAGTTTAAATTGTGTAAAAGTTTAGTCATCACTTATATTATTCTATATCACTGGATTATGGTTGCTAGAATTGAAAGCACTCTATATTATAGTTGCATAACAAATTTTTATTTTTGCCTTTATTTGATAATAATTGCATTTGATTGCATGAAATTTTGAATCTAGTAGTTCTGATAGCAAAAGGTCTCATTTCTTGATCAAAAGCTTACTTTCAGAGAAGTTACTTCCTCATTTCATCATAATTATTACTTTAGGGATGATCATACTTATATGACCTTGGTAGGTCACATCTTGAAATGCCACTACAGTTTATTTATTAAAATGTTTTAAAATTTAAATAAAATGTTTTAAAATTTAAATAAAATATTTTTAGAAAAATTATGATTTTAATATACTCCTACATATATTTAATATTTAAACTTTACTATATCTGTGCTTTTGATGATGTGCAAGACCCATATATAAACTGCTATGTACTATTTGATACGGCTGTTAGTTGCGATGACTGGTTAATAGCAAAATGCAATAATTATTATGAAAGAGTGTCAATATCAAGTATGTTTTACTTTACATATGTGTGATCGTCATATATCCATTCCAATATTTTGAGATCACATATGCATGCTTGTTCACACACACACACACGTTTTAATACAATAAATCGGTTAAACTGCTTGGAACATGTTTTTTTTCTTCTCCTTAAAAATAGGGATATCAGATTAAATATTTAAAAAATAATTTATTTTTTTAGATATAATAAACTTATGGAAGATACTTTTATCATTTATCATTTTTTATAAGATCTTAAACTTGGAATTAATCTTATTTTCTTCATCGAAGGCATCAAATATAAATTAAATAAAACAATTTTAAAAAAAAAATAAAGTAAATGTTTAAAATTGACAAATCTTTCTAATGCATTTTTTTATATATTTAGTGCTGTATTATTTTTTAATTATTTTTGTTTTTATGTTTGACTTACTTTGTGTGTGTATGCGTGCACTTGTTGAACTTAATTATTTTGATATCTTCTCCCTAAGAGTCTCGATTGCTTGTTATTAATAGTAAAATCAGCAAAAGTGCAAGGTAGTGCGCCCATCTTTTATTCATTTTTATGACTAGTACGTGTAATACATTATATTGATAGGTATATAGATTAGAGAATTCTCTGGATAAAATGTAGGAATATTTTAACTGCATTATAATATGAAGCTACTCTAGGAAATATTTCTTCCTAAATCAAACAATTACTTTTTAAAATATCTTTAACATGATATTTTATTAACAAATAAAGGTTCGTTTTATATCTTTATGATCTGGGTTTAAAGTTTTAAACAATAAGTTGAGATATAGAGCGCAGTGATGTATTATCTTCTTATCTCAACCGAGTTTGATCCATTGTGTTAATACTTCACAAACTGCGTAATTTTATTTCTCTCTCTTTACGTAAATCTTTATCAGCATCAGTAAATAATCCATTACGATAAATTTAGCTAATTGAATGTGAAGTTATTAATTCCTTGACGTAAAGTTAATTGGACAGATTAATTTATTGTTAAAATAAAACTTTAATGTTTCTTTTTTAGTTATAATTAATTTGATAAGTTCATATATAATAAAAGTAAATATTTATTTATATAATTACTATTGATATAATAAATTTTACAAGAATAATTACGGCTTCTTTTAATTATATTGGTATTGACATTATATATATATAATACCCTTAAAATTGATCAAAAAACCTTTCGCTGATTCTTTTAGATAACATTTTAACATTAATACTCTTTAATTTATATATGTCATGTTTCTTTTATATTTAATATTAAAAATAAATCCTTAGGATGAATTATCTAAGCTACTTACCAGTTTAGTTTCAGAATAACCTACAAAAACTGGATAAAGGCAATACGCTTTTTTTTATTATTAATGGTATCTTTTATATGTTAGGGAATGACTTTTTAATAAATTTTTGGCATGATTAAACAAAAAAATGTCTAAATTATTTGGAATGTCATCACTCATTTAAAAATAAACAATAAGAAAATAAAATGTAAAAAAAAATAATGAAAATATTTTGGTTACGTTTTCGAATTGTTTTAAGAAAGATTTTATGAAATATAAGAAAGAAGATGAAAGTGGTTGCCGACAACAAACACGTGACTACATTTCTTTTTTTTTTTTTTTTTTAAGTTACCTCAATTTCCCGTAAGGCCATTGTTACACATATTTACAAGGAGAATTGACAAATAACCTGATTTTAAAAATTAGAAAAATAAACTAAAATGAAAAATACTTATCAAAAATGTTTACGTTATTTTTACATACTTAATGGTAGAAATAACACATCTTTCAAAAAATAATTTAGATAATCTAAAAATTGTATTTATGGATTCATTAGTATGTATCATCATCATTATTACTTTCAACCATAATCGATCCACTTCAGAATGAAGGTCTTTCCAAAATTCAATCCATCTTCTCCTCCACATCACCCCAGCACACTTCCTTATTTTATTCATTCATCTCGCATGAGGTCTCTTTCTAGGATTTTTCCAATCTCTTAAAATCCAGTTTAAAATTTCAACTGTCCATCTATTACCATTTCTTTTAGCAATATATCCAATCAGACTCCACTTCAGTCTTTTAATTTTTTTCAGTGACATCAGTAACATCTGTTTCTTCTCTCATCCATCCATGTTTTTTTTCATTTTCGATCTCTTCTTATTACATACTAATATAATTAGCATGTACATTTGTCTTTAAACAAATAGTGCTTTCATTTTTTAATTTACCTAAATACTTTTTTGTTTTTATATTTTATAGTTTTATTATATTTATGCCTAAGTGTTTATAAATGTATTTTTTAATTTTTAATTCATTTTTTTTTTTTAGGTTTTATTTCTACGTATGTATTTTTATTTATCTATTTACTGATTAAACATCGATATATTAGTTTATTAATATCCATCTAAATATACTTGACAAATGATATGGTTTTTCACCTAGTATTCATATGTCAATGTTAATTTTTATATTATAGATATATAAGAAATAGGAGTTACAGGTATTCAAATTTGATGTTAAACTATAAAAATGTTGTTAGTAAAAGCTTGAATACAAATCTTAAAATACCCATTTTTAATATCATAATTGATTAGAAATTATCATTAATCTTTAATAGCTATTTCTACCCCTACCCCCCCCCCCATTAAAAGATGAAAGATAAATTTCACAAAAATTAGAGTTGAGTTTGGTGATGAATATATAAACCATTTCGATAAATGTAACAAGTATATTTACATGTTAAAACAATTCAAAACAAAACTCTCCATATAGTAGTGCCATCTTGTGCTAACAAGAGCAATAGTGGTCAGGTGATGTTTAGTGGTTATATTTACATGTATTATATTGTACTTTTGTAATTGGTTTATTAGACACATCGCAATGCTATTTTTTAACCTTTTCTGATTAAAACTGCTCTTTTTAAAATAGTTTTAAATCTTCCATAAATATAGTTTTTCATTATATTATAATTTTCAGATATATTTTCCCATTGAAAGTAATTGTCAGTACACTATTTTAGAAAGAATGTGATATAATATGTCTAATATAAATCAATTCTGTCTCTTTCATGGGTGCCTCTTACTCTTCATTCGTTTTGCAAGCTTAATCCAATAAGGATTTACAATTGAAGTTTCCATATCATCGCATATAAAAACCTCAAGGTAATATTAATTAGATTTAGAATCTTGTCTTTTCATGTTTATAATGCATCCTTAAATGGCAACTTTTCATTATTTTCTATATTATGACTATACATATATTGATCTCCTTCTACATGCATGTTCTCTGCCTGTTCTTAATTCCAAATTCATTTAGCATCTTTTGCATGTAAAAATATTTATATCAATGTATGTATAGCAATAGAATTCTATCAATGTCTTATAACTTTTATCATTTTAATCTTCCATCAATATAAGACCTTGGAAAGCAGATGGGAAATAATATAAGACCTTGGAAAGCAGATGGGAAATAGATTCGTCCGTAAAATGAACTGAACTTTATACTAAGGTTTTTGCATCAATATAAACTAATGCTAGAGATTTTTTGCTTCAAATCATAGACTAAAATGTTTTCCCTTGTGATAATTTTAGAGTGAAAATGAAGGCCATATATAGAGCTAACATATGCGCGTTCATATGTTTATAATAAAAAACAAATGTAATCACCAAAATGAAAAAGATATTTGAGCAAAAAAAAAAAAAAAAACGTTGAAATTTTAATTCTGTGGGAAGTAAAAGCTTTATTGAAACAATTAAATGCTCAATGTCAGAAAATGTAAAATAAAATAATAAAAAGTAGCCAGAAATATTAGACGAACATCCTGAAATATATGAGTGCTGCATATGGTCTGGATTATGGATTCAAACAAGGGTTTCAATATGAAAGTTGTTCAAATATTAACCCTCTTTCTTCAATGATTACTATTTTATTTAATACAATAGCAACAACATATAATGAAAATAGTACCAGGGAATATTTACTTCACAAATCGAAAACATTTATCCCAATTTAATTATAATCGTTGTACTTTTAGAAAGTATGACTCTAAAATAAATTGCTTAAATGTTCATATTCATACATGGAATCATAATTCAAAATTCTTATTTAGTAGGGTCAAGCATTTAATAGATGAGAACAAAATTTATTGACATTAGAAAAAAAATCTCAAGCAGATTTTATATTGAATCTTGTAATTTCAACATAAGGCACACATTGAATATTGTTCATGTTTCAGAAATAAAATAGATAATTGTTTGTTGTAAATATATATGTATATGCATTTATAGGTAAACAGTAAAATTACATAATAAAAATGTAATAAAGAAAATTTCATTTTAAAATGATTTAGCTCTATTAATAGGAATGCAAATATAGATAGTTTTCATATTAAAAAATAGAATAATTATTACATATGTATTTAAAGTTTTAAGATATTTATTTTGAACTTTTTTTTTAATTTTAAAAATAAAATATTTGATCACTAATATTTAAAACTAGCATTCCTTTTTTGTTTTTGATGGATAAAAAAATTTTGTTAATATTATAATAGAACTTTAACTCTTCAGTGCATAAACCACATTTTTACTGTGGTCATTTGTTTGGAGATAATGCTCATAGTTGTTTCATTTTGAATCACTTTCTTGAACAAGATTTAACATTATTTTTTGATTTCTATGCTTAAAATACACTAAAATACAAAAAATGTAAGTTATATTTTAGCTTTAAAAAAATTCTGAAGATGTCAGTGATTTCTAGAGGTGGCAAAATCTCCACTTGCTTGATGAATTTACTTCAATATTATCATCCTGTTTTAAGTGCATTCATAAAACTACTTGATATTTTTAGGATATTAGTGATGGTTTTACACAATAATATAACAATTATTAAAACAAAAGAATGCATGTATACACTTTGATTTTATTTGTATATATTTTATTTTTAAAAATAGAAGTTCATATATTTGATTGTAATTCTAGCAAAGAAAATTAAGGTTGTAATACGATCATATCTTATGAAAGTGATTTATAAATGCATTTACAACCATGGTACTAGGAGTTTTTGTAATATTTTAAAAATAAATAAAAATTTTAAATGTAATTTATTAGATTTTTTAATAGTTTTGCATTTTTATTTTATTTACTTATTCCTCTTTAAACATAATTTTACTCAACAAAGATTTCAATAAAAAAAATGTGGGCTGCAACTTTATTGCATTCCTGATCAGCATCCAATGAGAAGAGAGTTCTCTAAAATCACTGTGTACTGATTTTATTTATTTTTTAATATTTTCAAATCTCAAATATGTTTTTAATGTATTTTATTTGTAAACTTAAATTACAAGCATATCAAAACCTAATTTATTAAATTCTAATATACAATAAAAGTTTGATTTTAAATCAAATGTTGAACTTTAATAAAAGAAAATATCATCTGGACAAGCAAAAAAATGTATTTTTAAAGAATTAACCAAAGGAATATATTTTAAGATTAAAATTATTTATTTTTTCAAAGTTAAAATTTTATAAAATTTTCCTCAAACTCTGAGTTTTATATATATATATAAAGTATAATAATTGATCAAAGAATATCAAGCTATTTACACAGAGACAAAACTTTCCATATTGTAGCATCACTCAGTGCAAGCCAGAGTAATCAATGGATGCAGGAAAGTTTGTGCATAAAATCGCTATCTAGTGCCTACTCATCCAATATCCCCAGACTAATTTTTAGCTTGTGGTTTTCATCAGTGAGGAGCCTTGAATATAAAAGCACTTCACCTAGATCTATGTGCAAGGCTCCTCACTGATGAAAGCCACAAGCTAGAAACTATTATGTGGATAGTGGATGAGTATGCACTAGATAGGGAAAATTATTTATTCATTGATTACTCTGGTGTGCACTGAGTGGCAGTTCTGGGTGGTGAGATTTGCCTGTATAAACAGCTTGTGTAAGCATAACAAATGGTGATCATGTGATGTTCAGTAGTTTAATATCAAGCTATGGATTCAATGGTTTTCCTTTTTCAAAATTAAAATATCTATCTGCCTTGTTTTTTTTTTGTATAATTAAAATTCCAAGTAAATATGTTTTCTAAATTTATAATCAACAGACAACATATTCTATTAAAATGATTTTCTTTATATCAATAGGAATATTTTTTACACACTGTGTGATAAAAGACCAAGCAACATTTCATGTATATTTCCAAACAATATCCAAAATTAAAGTATTTTATAGGATTACTACTACAGAGAAATATTGTTTTATGCATAAGTTATATATTTAATTATTGACATTTTTTCCCTAAATTATTTACATATAAGTAACTACCCTTCCCAAGGAGAGTACCAAACTCTTCATACAATAATGCCACCAAGTGCACGTCTTTGTAAACAATGAATGCAGGAAGGTTTGTGCATAAAATGCCCATCTAGTGCCTATTTATACAACATCCCCCTGACTAGTTTGTAACTTGTGACTTTCATCATTGAGGAGCCTTGGATTGAGAATACTACACCTAGATCTTAGGATCTAATGCACTTCTCCAGCAACCACCTTTTATCTATTTGGTTAACTATAAATCTAGGATTCCAAGATGAAAACATCATAATATTTCCAACTCAAGATCATTCACTTGTATAGTCATATAGATCTGAACTCATTTTAGCATCTATACATTTTGGCATCTTTGGTTTTTCAAAAACCACAGTCATCATTATCCTAAAGGTGATCGTGTGATGTTTTGATGGTATTATAGCTTCCAATAAACTGTGTAAATGTCAATCAAATACAAAAAGGTAGAATGATAACAATCTATTCTTTAGTTTTGTTGGTACTTAAACTCAGTTCATTTATGTTGTTCTAAATCAGTATTTTAGGCCAATATTACACTGGTAAAAGTCATATTGGTATCATCCTGCCTTTTTGTACTTGATTAACATTTAAATAACTCATTGGAGATATAGTAACTGTCTTTAAATTGCATACCATTAAGCTACAGTAATTTATTGTTATATATATGACTAACTTGTTTTTATTTTTCATATATATATATATATATATATATATATATGTGTGTGTGTGTGTGTGTGTAATTTATAGAAGTCCATGTTAACTTCTAGCACCACTTTTTGATTAAATTGATCAGCAAATTTGCAATATGTTATCATTCAATTACCTTTGCAAATGAAAATAAAAGTATTGTCTGTATTTATTATGTTTAAAAGATAATTATTTTTTTTTGCTTCCATTTTCTTTTTTTAGAGATGGATGAATAATGAAATATTACAACGTTGTTCTTTGATTTAATGAAAAAGGTAGTATTAGAAGTTAATGTCATCTCATATTTGTTACATATTAAACAAATGCCATTATAATATTATGTAATTACTGAAACTATAATAATAAAAAATATTAGTAGTAATAATTATATAATTCACTTTATTAAACTTATTTATTTTTAATTCGCATAATTAATATACATTTTTGGATAAATTTAGAAATACTGGTTAGGAGTGAAGCTCAAAATGAATATTTACTTTGTACTGTTTGAAACAATATTTTTAAACTACTAGTTTAAGCTTCTTATTGTACAGCAGTAGTTATTCAAAGAAAATTTAAACTATACTAAATGAATGATAAAAAACATCATGAGCACTAGATCAAATCTGCACAATGCTCTTAAACATATATTTCATGGAAGCATATATTTTTGATACTGTTTATAATGTTAATATTTTTAATTTAATATTGTATATACTTTTAAAGACAAATGTAGTATACAATAAGAAAGATAAAATGTGATCGCATGTTCAATACTAAAATGCATGAGAATAAAAATAAAAGAACTATATAAAAAGTATCTGTGTAATAACTTAAGAAAGAAGGACAATTAACTAATCAATTCTGAGCTGTGTGATGTTGCAAAATATTTTTGGTATGGTACTGCTGGGCTTTGACTTTAAATCAAACTCTAGTGGTTATTTTATCATTCTTTTAAAACAGTGATGTGATGTGATGTACTGTGGCTTCTGCTTAAACGAAGTCAAGAATATCAGCAATTATGCCCAGATAAACCTGTTAGCCATTTAATTTTCTATTCCCCACTCTCTAAGTTTTACCATATTCTGCTCCATCCCATTTCCACAACATAATCTTTGTCAACTCTATAGCCTTAATATCTAATTCCCCCTTATCTTTTCCCAAACCCAGCATAAAAACCAATAATTCACTTTCTGTATAATCACTTTTTTCATATTTATTCTTCCATAACTTCATTATATGTATCCTTTCTGTTTTCAAACATTTACATTCAATTAACAAATGCCTAATATTTTCTATTCCTTCCTTACATAATTTAAAAAATAAATCACCTATATTTTTCCATTTACATGTATATTCTCTTGTAGCTAAAGATCCCGTTCGAGCCTTAAACAATAAACTACTTTCCTTACTATTATCATATATTAACTCGCTTCTAATATTCTGTTTATTTCTATATATATTTAAACTCTTTTTACTCTCCATACTATTTCTCCATCTCTCTAACTTCCTATTTTTTATTAATAAATCTATTCTTTTATGCCATTCCTTACTACTATAACACTCAACAATCCTCTTAACACAATCATCCCATTTTTTGTACAAATATACTGATATAAATTTTTTATCCAAATCTTTTGCATACCACATTACCTTTCTCACCCATCTTGTTACCTAACCTTTACTCATAACCCAATTAAATACTATTTTGGCTATTCTTTTATTATCCATAAACTGCAATCTACCAAACATTTTCATTTTACTTTTTGCATCTCTCATATGAAACCTTGACCATCCCATTTCTCCTTGAATTGCCTTCTTTGCTGTCCATACATCTGCATCCAATGCATGTATTCCTACTTCCCTTTGAACTTTTTATAAATAATCTAATACCCATTTACTAATACATAATGCATCATTACCATATGTTAACTCTGCTACTGCAACTCCCTTCCATATAATTCTAGCTACATCATATTTATTATATGAAAACAATGTTAATTTCTTTATCAATCCCTTTCTTTTCTTTGCTTCATTTATCAATTTTTTCTCCCATTCATCCAAATAATTTTTCTGATTACTTAAAATAATCCCCAAATAACTATATCTATTCACCACACTTAACTTAATATCTCCCAATAAAAATTCTACATCTTCTCTTTCTCCAGTATTAACCATCATTATATTTGATTTTTCTTCACTAAATTTAATCCTCATTTCTTTACCCACCCTTGCACGTGTCATCAGCATAACTTCCATATCTTTTCTTTTTTCTGCACATAAAAAAATAGCATCTGCAAAAAAAAGACCAGACAAAATATATACTCCCTTACCACCTATTAACGGTATCTATATCCCCCTTTCTAATCTTTCTAGTGCTCTTTCCATTTCACTTAAATATAACACAAACAAAATAGGTGACATAGGGCATGCTTGCCTTAGTCTCACCCCATTTTTAACTTTAAATGATTCAATATTCCCTAATTGATATATATAATAATTATTTTCATATAATTTCTTAATAATATCCACTAAAGCTTCATCCACTCCCAAATTTGCTAAACTTATCCATAATCTATTTCTATTTACTCTATCATATGCCTTCTTTATATCTATAAAACTCATATATAACTGTTTATGCCTACCTAATCTAAAACCTCCTTGCATTTCTCCCACTACATTATTCCCTTCAATTCATTTTACAACACTTCTAGCCACCATATATGAAAAAACTTTATATAAAACTGATGATACCGCTATCAGTCTATAATTATTTAACTTTCTATGATCCTTACCCTTTCCTTTAAATAATAATTTTACTTTTGTATTACTCCAACTACTGGGAAAAACTCTATTTTGTGTCATCTTATTAAAACAAGATAATAACTTTACTTTTTCCCTATATCCTAAATTCATCACCATCTCTACTGTCCATTGATCTAAACCTTTTGCTTTTCCACTTTTCAATTTCTTCTCTACCTCATTCAGTTCATTTTTTTGTAAACTTAATATTCCCATTACTATATGCTTTCTTGTTTTCTATCACTCTATCCTTCACATCTAACATCTTTTCTATATTCATTAGCTATACTCTATTCCATCATCATCTAGTAATACTATCTCTCTCCCCCCTATATTTCTCCTTTTAATGTAATTCCAAAATTTTTACTCCCATCTCTTCCACTTTTATTAATCTCCAACAATTTACTATTCAATTTCATCCTCTCTCTATAATTATCTATTTTAGCCAACTTCTTTTTTTCTGAGTATTTTTTTTCCATTTATCATTAATATCTTTTTCACTTTCCTTGTTCTTAATGGCACACTTATATTCTCTACATGCTTCTTTCCTCTCTTTTACACTTTTACTAATTCTTTTTTTTTCTTTTATTATTTTGAATATTCTCACCTAAAACCCTATTTGCCACTTTTTCTACTTCTTTACACCAGTCCTTATACTCATCCCCAATCAACTCTTCCATGATCTCTTCAACTTGTATTTTATACTCTTCCAACTTATTTTTATCATTCACTCTCTATCCACATCTTTCACTATTATTTCTACTTTTATTTCTATTCTCCATCAAATTACTAACCATTTCAATTACAATAAAGTTATGATCACTATTACATACAGTAGTGCCACATATTGAAAGCCTTAGAAAGCAATGAATGCAAAAAGGTTTTGTGATTAAAATCCTTATCTAGTGCTTGTGTGTATAGGAAGTGGTAATCAGGTGCTGTTTAGATGTTTAATAGCATTATTTCTCTGGTTTTGCATTCATTTGACTGTAATGTTAAACCAAAATAATATTGATTTATTGTCAAAAAATGTTTTCAAGATGTTAGCATTGTTAAGATATTTTTTATAAACAATGTGATAACCAATGTACAACATTGCTGTTTGGTTGTTTCTAATTATTTTTGCATAAGGGTGCATGAAAAGGGTCTAAGCATATTCATTCTTTTGTTATAATTTTGAAAATTGATATTGGTATATTTATTTTTTAGAGAAATAATGTGATTAGATTCAGATTTTATTTGAAAATATTTACTTTTCAAGAAAGACAAGTAAAGAAAAATCAATATCATATGATCACAACTTGTAATTGACTAAAAAAAGAACTTTCATATTGATCATCACCCATTTATTTTTATTGTTTTCTTTCATTCTATCAAACTAAATTAAAACAATTCTGACTTTTTACCTCAATATTTTTTATGAGAAATGCAGTAACCATCCAATAAGAGAAAAAATATCGTTCTTTATAAATATCCTACTATATATTTCAGTGTAATTTTCTTTTTATATTTTCAAAGTTGAAATATTTTTAAGAATATTTTTTATTTATAAACATATATTTCTAACAAATAATTCAAATTTTCTGAAAATATAATAAAGAATAAAAAAATTTTTGATTATATAAAAATTGTAAATTTAATTCAACTTTCTATTAAACAATCTCAAAAAATATTTACAATTAAAGAGTTAAAAGTTCATTCCTACAAATATAGTTTATTGAAAGATTTGCTTAATTAAATATATTATTCATATCTGGAACTAACTGGGAAATTAAATGACATTTTCAGACAGAGAAAAAACTACCATATATAATTACTAATCTGGAGTTAACAGATTGGATTGAGGTTCAAATATTAGACTGATTTGAATTTTCAGCTTTATAGATTGCATTGACAAATGGAATTAAAGATAGTTGGAAGATGCATAACTTCATAAATTTTTATCTTCCTTATTGAAAGCAAAAACTGTAAAGTGATCTGAGATGGGAATTTGGAAATACTAATAGTGTCTGGTAATCAATTACATTAGAGAGAATAAAAAAATATTTTGTTAGAGCATTTTAGTCAGTATTCTTTGTGTTTATTCTTTCAGTACAAAATAATTTATGTGGTTAATGTTGACAAAAATAAAAGGAAGAGTTAAACATTTTTCTGTACTAGAAGATCATTTTATCATCACATACCATTTCCTATATTTACACAAGCTTCTAAACAGCTCCATACTGTAGTACCACAAACCTTCCTGCATCCATTGATCATTAAGACTACCATTAATTGGTACTACTAATATGTATATTGAAGCTAAAAAATATATAATGGTAAAAATTGGCTTTATAATTGGATATTTCAAATTTTCGTAAAAAAATATTGTAATTTGTGAAAATTTTAATTGTTGTTTACAAATACTGTAATGATAAGTTTATGAAGAATCTGATTAGGTTAAAACACTTATCAGACTGTTCCACTAGGTTTACAGGCTAAACTACTCCTCTACTATCAGAGTCAGCAAACTGCCAATTGTGAGCCACATGTTACTCTTTGATTCCATTCTCATGGCTCTTTTTATCATAAGAAACACAAACACGTTTTTTTTATTTTTTTTTTTTGTAATTTGTAAATAAATATTTTATAAACTCTAGAAGAGAAAAAATGGGCATTACAATGCAATTTCTTATATTCAGCCTTACTATAGAATAATAAATATTGTGTATGATGAATACTTAAATATTAAAATCTGTGAATAAATCAAACTATCAAAGTAATTTTTTGTTTTTATTTTCCTTTTTTCGCATGTGTATGGTCATGTGTATTGGTTGTAAGAAATAGAGTGGATAGCTGAAGAGAGCTTGAAAGTCTGTGTTCAAATCCCTTATATAATTACATTGAAAACTTTGACTATATAAATTATATTTATATTCAATCAAGTATTACAGATTTAGCCTGCATTCTGCCCATCCTTCTTCTGTATATTTAAATGGATAAAGTTCTATAAATGAGGGGTCAGAGTGACTTAAGGTCAACATGGGTATGACAATAATATTGGCATCAACAAGGGATTTGGGTGCTTCATCATCAGATTTTCAATGAGATGGATGACTGAAAAGTTGAAGGGTGGAGTAAATTGAAGCCTGTCCATTAAAGTTTGAAGATTTTTTCCTATTTTAATATAAAATAAACTATATATATATATATATAACTCTATAAATAAATATTTGAAAATACAGTAATTAAAAGTCAATAAAAATTATATGTATAACTATAACTTAGAAGCGCTTTCACTATGTTGTAGCTTTGTCAACTATCACATTTAAAATGTCAACTTTCCCATAATTCAATGTCAACTTTCCCATAATTCTGTTATCTTAACGTTTGCTGCTTGCCGATTAATTAAATTTTTCTTGTATTTATATATTAACATCGCCTCTTTAATTTTTCTTTTATTGTTATTTCTTTCAGTATCCAATATTTTTACATTGTTATAATCAAAATCAAAACCATATATACATGATTTATTATGGTCATAAAAAACAGAAGCTGATAAATTCTCACTATTTTTAAAATTTTGTTTCGATATGTGCTCTTTTGTTCTTTTTTCCAATGTGCACCTCGATTCACCTATATATCCACTACCACACCTACATGTTCATTTGTAAATGATACAATTTTTATTTGTCAATAACGTTTTATCTTTTGAATTGTTTATTAATTTATTCAATGTAGGTGGTGCATAAAATGCTATATTGCATATTCCTTTATAAGTTTTTTTAATGAAACTTGCCTGTTGATTTCATTAAGAAAATTTATAAAGGAATATGCGATATAGCATTTTATGCACCACCTACATTGAATAAATTAATAAACAATTCAAAAGATAAAACTTTATTGACAAATAAAAATTGTATCATTTACAAATGGACATGTAGGTGTGGTAGTGGATATATAGGTGAATCGAGGTGCACATTGGAAAAAAGAACAAAAGAGCACATATTATTGTTTAAAAATATTCAAAATACAAAACAAAATTTTAAAAATAGTGAGAATTTATCAGCTTGTTTTTTATGTCCATAATAAATCATGTATATATGTTTTTGATTTTGATTATAACAATGTAAAAATATTGGAAACTGAAAGAAATAACAATAAAAGAAAAATTAAAGAGGCGATGTTAATTAATTGGCAAGCAGCAAACATTAAGATAACAGAATTATGGGAAAGTTGACATTGAATTATGGGAAAGTTGACATTTTAAATATGATAGTTGACAAAGCTACAACATAATGAAAGCGCATCTAAGTTATAGTTATACATATAATTTTTATTGACTTTTAATTACTGTATTTTCAAATATTTATTTATAGAGTTACGTATAATATCTTGAAGAAATACAGACATCGATTTGTAATATTATATATATATTGAACCGTGTTCGAATATGTGAATTCAAAACACCGGTCTCTTAGGCAGAGAAGAACATACTCGAAGAGTATGTATGCCCAAACGATAGCTATAAAGTATATAACTAACGTTACATTTCCAGGACATAGCTTCTTCTCGGCTATTGAGTTGAACACCACATCCAAAGCACTTTTTTGTTTGTGTATAGCCACGGGTGCCAGCTGCTTATTCTAAAAGAATACTAAAAGAATAGACAATGTACTTTGAACAGTGGCCACTAACTCAACGCCTAAATCCACGACTAGCTCAGTTGTTTGTAATCACTAATAGATTATACTTAATTAGTGGTTAAAAGAATTGATAAAAGAATTTGTTAAAAAGAATTGACTGGCAAATAAAGTTTAATTTTAAAGATAATTTATTAACTAACATTTATTTACTAAATTTAAACATTTTATACTTCTAATAAAACACACGTATATTTTAAATTAACATTCTAAACAGTTTAAATATTCTTGAATATTTTCATAACAGAACACTAGGAATTTATCTACTTTGACTAATAATATTGATATAAGGATCACGCACATATTAACTCATACACACACATAATAATGATAATAAAGGACTACATAGCATTTGAAATTTAATCACACATATCAATAGTTCATTTATGTATGATATCGAGTTCATATAATTAGACTCTTGGAGGATTCGCACGAATTAATGAAATGCAATGGCTATTACAGTATAACGAAAATAAGCAAATGTTTTACCTAGGATTTTGAACGTAGATTTAACACTTTGTTTTCTTCTTGTTTGTTGTTTCTTCCAGTATGAATGGTTCCAGTATGAATGCTTCCAGCCAGCTGGGACGTTTCCTTGATGAGTTTCCTTATTATTCACGATTATTACTATTGGAGACAATTAGATACTGACGGAGATTTTCTAAGTTGTTACGTTGACATTATTTCACAGGCAGATCTTGCTGTTTTCATCGGACTTTTTAGGCTGTGGAGAGGCATGAATTCCCAAAATCTTCTCAGCACTGCATTTTGTTTCTGGGTATAATTAACTCAACTGATTCAATTAATTTGTGAACTGCACTCACTCAATTAATTTGTGAACTGCACTCACTCAACTAATTTGTGAACTGACTGTCCGATAAAAAAAAGTCTATTTATACCTGCACCTTGTTGTCTTTCTAATATCTCCGGCAAAGATCTGTTGTCAAATTCCAGTGATAATCATTCGATAAACGTGTTTTGAAAGATTGCTTAATTAGTAATAGCCATGCAATAAAATGTGTTGTTTTATTTTATTAATAGCCATTGCCATGTTTTTAATGATAATCTTTTATTTCACATACATTTTATTTATTTACCTATATTGATATAGGCACATATAATTTTATCTAAAATTATATTATTAAAATAATTGTTCATAAAAGAAAAACATAAAATTAAACATTGAAGAGTTTATTGCAGTTTGTTTTAGAAAAGGATAAGAATCAAATAGTTTTCTAGCGTTAGTTTTGAAATAAAAAAGCTACAATTAATTAATCAGAAGGGGAGAGGGGTGTTTCATTTGAGAAATTAAACTAAGGGTTATAAAAGGAAGTAAAGAGTTTTATTAGTATTCGTAAAAATATAATTTAAAAAGTTAAAACATACAAATCTCTTTTCATTCAAGTTTAATTAAAGAAAAAATAATGTTAAAACTAAATAGTAAATTGTATTAAAAATATATGTGCGTATATATGTGCGATTTGTAAATAAATAAAATGTATGTGAAATAAAAGATTATCATTAAAAACACGGCAATGGCTATTAATAAAATAAAACAACACGTTTTATTGCATGGCTATTACTAATTAAGCAATCTTCCAAAACACGTTTATCAAATGATTATCACTGGAATTTGACAACAGATCTTTGCCGGATATATTAGAAAGACAACAAGGTGCAGGTATAAATAGATTTTTTTTATTGGACAGTCAGTCAGTTCACAAATTAGTTGAGTGCAGTTCACAAATTAATTGAATCAGTTGAGTTAATTATACCCAGAAACAAAATGCAGTGCTGAGAAGATTTTGGCAATTCACGCCTCTCCACAGCCTAAAAAGTCTGATGAAAACAGCAAGATCTGCCCGTGAAATAATGTCAACGTAACAACTTAGAAAATCTCCGTCAGTATCTAATTGTCTCCAATAGTAATAATCGTGAATAATAAGGAAACTCATCAAGGAAACGTCCCAGCCAGCTGGAAGCATTCATACTGGAACCATTCATACTGGAAGACACAACAAACAAGAAGAAAACAAAGTGTTAAATCTATGTTCAAAATCCTAGGTAAAACATTTGCTTATTTTTGTTTATACTGTAATAGCCATTGCATTTCATTAATTCATGCGAATCCTCCAAGAGTCTAATTATATGAACTTGATATCATACATAAATGAACTATTGATATGTGTGATTAAATTTCAAATGCTATGTAGGCCTTTATTATCATTATTATGTGTGTGCATGAGTTAATATGTGCATGATCCTTATATCAATATTATTAGTCAAAGTAGATAAATTCCCAGTGTTCTGTTATGAAAATATTCAAGAATATTTAAACTATTTAGAATGTTAATTTAAAATATGCGTGTGTTTTATTAGAAGTATAAAATGTTTAAATTTAGTAAATAAATGTTAGTTAATAAATTATCTTTAAAATTAAACTTTATTTGTCGGTCAATTCTTTTTAACAAATTATTTTAACCACTAATTAAGTATAATCTATTAGTGATTACAAACAACTGAGCTAGTCGTGGATTTAGGCGTTGAGTTAGTGGCCACTGTTCAAAGTGTGTTGTCTATTCTTTTAGTATTCTTTTAGAATAAGCAGCTGGTGCCCATGGTTATACACAAACAAAAAAGTGCTTTGGACAGGGTGTTCAACTCAACAGCCGAGAAGAAGCTATGTCCTGGAAATGTAGCATTAGTTATATACTTTATAGCTATCGTTTGGGCATACATACTCTTCGAGTATCTTCTTCTCTGCCTAAGAGACCGGTGTTTCGAATGCACATATTCGAACCCAGTTCAATATATATATATATATATATATAATGGGAGATGATGATATGGACCAACTGATGAATGCTGGTTCAGTACAAAATATATGCATTGGAGATCATTTATCTTTTTCACATGTGTGTGATCATGTGTATCGGTTGTATGAGATAGAATAAATAGCTGAAGGGAGTTTGATTGAAATACATGTTCAAATATATTCAAAATATATCCACTGCCATTCAGAAATTTGTAATTGAACATATTCTATTACTGAAATAAATGTTCACATTAATCCATGGGCATTCAGAAATTTGTATTTAAACATATTTTTGTTTAGTTTCTTGAGCTTTTTAATAGGGGAGAGGCATTTTCCCTTGCAGCTCTTTAATGAGGGAGGAGAGAGAAATAAAATGGCTCTATGCGTTAAAGCCATACCCACCCATGTATTAGTGGAACATTTCTCAATAACATTCCTAAGCACTTATCATACCTACTAGTATACTTTTTTTACATCTGACTTAGATCTAGGTTGTGACTGAGACTCCAAACCTAAAATTTAAACTGCAAACAAATAGTCATGCATATAAACTTTGAAACCTATTAAAATGGACCGATATTTACTATTATATTGTTAAAACTAACTGTTTTTCTCTTGCATGAATTAAAATACAAATATTTTAGTTTTTATTTTAATCAGTTATTTCATTCTCTGAGATAAGTATAAAACATTACTGAAATATATTTAGAATTTAAAGATAACCTTTTTAAAATATTTCATATTATAACTGAACCATTGAACTTAATCCGATATTCCTAATAGTATTGCTTTCCTATTTAAATTTATAAATTATCATTATACAATAGATCTGATTTCTTGCACCATTATGATTTAAATTATTTTGGATTATCTAAGAATTTACCACTTATCAACAATATAATATAGTTATTCAGTGTGATCTATTTCTCCATTTAACCTTCAATTTTTAATATTATTCTAGCTATGGCTGCAAATAAATGAAAATATACACAGGACTTAACGATTCTTTTTGAAGATTCATAATAGGTCAGATCTTTAGACAAATTTTTAACTGAACGATTTAGAATACACAAAACCCTGATTCGTGTCTCTGACATTTATCCATAACATGGTATATATAATAATGTGCTTGATTCCATCATTAACACATAATACAAGTTTTTAACTACTAATAATTAGATATCTCTATAGACATAAATATAATATATGCGTCAAGAATATCTTTACTTGAACTTTCAATATCACAAGATACTATGAGAAAGTGGATAAAAAGTGAATTCTGATCCTATACATAAAATGGCAATATTATTTGCCTCATGTCTAACCAATATTTACAGATAAGCACAAATTAACAAGCATAAATGATAATCTAATTCTATGTGCTCAAAAAGAATCATTATATATAAAATATATGAATCATTCAGCTTATTACTCTGCATCTGAAACATAAAAACCAGTACCATATATATATATATATTTCTTTCAATTTTTTATCACAGAACTCACCTACATTTTATAAATATTTATAAATTAGGCACATCTGACGGACTCATCATTACAATATTATATAACATGACAAATTCATGCCTGACAATAATATTGATCATATATGTAACGCAATCTAGCTTCAACACTGATACATATTGCAGACAAATTCTTATTCTCAAATTTCAATATTTTTTTACCATGATAAAGTTATAAATCATAAATAAACTCAAAAGGTATTACAAATGGATGTATAATAACTAAAACTCCAGATCAATCATTTTATCTATAGATTTCAATTCTACGTCTCTACTTACAAATCCCCATATTTTGTTTTATGTCAAGAATTGATGGGAAAACAAGTAATATATTTTGTAGGATCATTTAAACTTCAAATATAAGACATTTTTCAGAAAAATATTATATAATTCATTCTTTAGCTTTTCAGTTATCATTAAACCTCTTTAAAGAGCTATTATTATTTTACTCTCAATTTATTATAATGTAGCTTTAATTGGAAATTTGAATTCCTTTATTTTGAGGTCAGATATATTCACCATTAACAAATTACCTTCCATTCAAACTTCAATTACTCATTTTGAAGTGTTACAATGGTTTTGTTATCGTTTCAGATTTTATTCATTATTTTGTGATTATCTATAATGTTAGTTTTTCCATTTCCCATTTGTTTGTGGTAGAAATTGGAACTAAATTATTAATTTAAAAAGTCTAAAGATGTCAGTAATATAGAGATGTCTTACACATTTCCAATTCAAAGGAAGCTGACAATCATAAGATTATTTGGTCTCAGGATTTAAGAGCATGCTTTTAATTTTAAGAAAAAGTGTAATTTTTAATCATTTATTCACTATTTAAGTTTATCTATGCATTATATTTATAAAATATTTATTTTCAACCAAAAAATTGTTATTATGATTATATTTTATTTTGAAAATAATTAATTTTAAAAAGAGAAGTCATTAAAAATGTAGTTTAGCAAATTTCTCTATAGAATATTGCCACCTAGTGCAAGCCATAGTAATCAATGGATACCACAATGTTAGTGTATCAAAATTCTTATCTATTATCTATTGCCTATTCATCTAATATCCTCAAGACTATTTTCTAGTTTATGGATTTTATAAGTCAGAAATCTTGAATTTGAAAATACTCCATCTAGGTTTTGGGATCTAATGCATCTATCCAATAGGCACATTTTACTTTTGTATTTCACTATAAACTATGAGCTCAAATGAAAAGCACAATAATGTTTTAAATTCAAGCTAATTTGTTTATATAATCATATAGAGTTGAACCTAGTTTAGTATTTATATATTTTGTTATCTTTGTGTGGAGAAAGTTGCTACCATGTTAACAGATTGTGTATGCATAAAAGATGATAATCATGTGATGTTACAGTACTTTAAATCTGTAGTTATGGTAATGCAACTGTTGTGATTATTTATTAATATCAGTGAAGAATTTTTTGGGAAATTTTAATAATAATAAACGTACTAAATTTTAAAACATTTTTATTGTTTTATGATGTCTCAACTAAAATTCATTTCTTACTTTAAAAATGAAATTCAAATAAGAAATATTTTATTCAATAATTTTTAAAATGTGAAGATTATGATGTCATATAAAAAGATCAATTGTTATCATTGCATAATCATTTTAATACTTTATTTTTTTATTTTACAAAGCTCAAATATTATTTTTTAGAATGTCCTTCATTTGTAAACTTATATTTTGAATAAACAACATAAATATTGTTGTTTTTTTTTATTTTATAAAGTTCAAATATTATTTTTAGAATGTCCTTTACTTGTAAACTTATATTTTGAATAAATAATGCAAAGATTATTGTAAAAAATGCTGAAAATTAAACCTAAATTTCCACTAAGTGTTTTATTAAAAGAGTGGGGAAAACTAACAGTAAACTTGTTAAAGACTAAACATAAAATTTATCTTTTTTTAAAAAAAAAAAAAAAAAAAATTAGTGTGATTCCTAGAATAAAACTAAAATATGTATTGTTAAAAAAGTTAATATATTTAAGAAAACTATTTAAATTAATTTATACAGTGTATTTTCAAAAATTCACTTTCTCATTACACAATTCATGAACATAAATATATTCAAATTATATTACTTTTTTTTCTATATTTATAAAATAATATATATGTTGTAAGATACATTAAACTTATCACACATACATCCATTTTAAAAACTAAATCTACCAACATAATCAAAAGCATATTATTAATTATATATTAATAATTTTGTCTAAAATTGTCAGTTAAAATTATACTCTTGACAATACTGACATATATGTATACAAAACCTGTAAATACAGGCAAGCAAAAATCTCAAAAAACAAAAGAAAGAAATAACAGTTAATGTTAAATTTATTTGTTTATTAATACAGCATAAAATTCTATAATTATATAAAAATGACATCAACAATGAAAATAAAAGTGCAAACTTGAAACTCACACATCACTAAATCAGACATAAGACAATATAGAACAACTTGGTTCTTTTTTTAGGCAAATAAATTATATCATCAAGAAAATTTATTTTTAAAATTCCAAAAATTAATTTAATCATCTTAACTATTCTCAACATTAAAGCTCATAAGCCATTACAATCACAACTTGAGAAAGTTGATTAAAAGACCCACCACTAATCCTATAAAGCTTATATTTTAATCTAAGTTACGAACTAAAAAAGAACAAATCAACATGGCTAGGAAGTGACAAAAAATCTTGGATATGGAGCTGTTCATCATATAACCATGAATTCCAAATACAGTTATAATTTAAAAGCAACATTATGATGACCACATTAGCAAAAAGATCCACAACATGCTATGAGCAAAGAAATTATCTCAGCACAGAAAAAATAATCTGAGTCACCATCATGAAGATCCAAGTGGTGACTGAAGACTGTCAGATGAATTATTATCCAGTCAATGCAAAGGAACTTTCCTAAAGGCAAAGATACTTGGATGTTTTACAATATGAATTATTAGATTTTGAACTGTGACTATACAACATTGGATTAATATCCCATAATTTTTTATTATCATTTTGCTTATTAAATTGATTTCTTCTTTTGAAAACAAAGAGTCAATTCATCCAGTCATCAATTAGACTATAGGGATGGGGAGTCATCAATTCTAATATTAATTTTTCCTTTAATAATACAATATAGGGGCAGACTCTCCAGCTTGCTTGCTAATAAATCAAGTAATCTACTGACTTGAAAGATGAAACTTTATTCTTATACAATATTAAGCACTCACACTCTGATGAATGCAATATTTGATGCTAAATGTTTGTATTCAATTAACTTAGTTATTAATTATTTATTATTCAGAATGCATGACTAAATCCTTGAATGATTGGTCTGTTCTATCATAGATCTATATGACACCAGAATAGGAATAGGCTCAGAATATAAAAACAACCTTCAAAAAATTGTAAAATATTGATACAACAAATCAGAAATTAATGATCAAATGATGACAGAAAGTTTAGTTAGCAAAGAGATAATTGTTAAAATATAGTTTTTAAATTGTATTTAATGTAAATTTGAAATTATTAAATTAGAATGATGGATAAGCATCTTTTATGGGGATCAAGGGTATGGGTTATTTAATAGTTGATAAATACAAATGAGAGATGACAATGCCTATACAATTATTAAATTAAGCAAAAACATTATTTTTGTTATAAAACAATCATGAATAGGAACGATCATCAAAATTAATCTGTTAAATATTAAATTGGTTGTTTGTCATTTTATTTGTTTATTTTTTAATTACTCACACAATATGCATATCTAATGCACATGTTAATCATGAAATAATCATATCTTAAAAAAGAATACATGTACATTCTTCTTGAGTTTGAATTCTGTCGCATATTGAAGATCAAGAAGAGATGTAGTAAGGGAACTTATGCAAGTGTGAATTCTAACCCACTTAGTCATTAATCATCATAGGAACACTTCATAAACTAGATAAATCATCAAATAACTGATTTATCATGTTTAATGCTCTACCTTGAAGAACCAGTGAGTGACCATAGCTAAATACACCTCTCATGAAGAAAAAGACCATCTCATTACATTTGGCACAGCCAATCATTGGGCTTGAAACACATCTAAATATTAAGTGGTCAGATTGTCCCATTACATATGATACCACCAAACATATGCAATTGAATCACAGATCATCCCATTGCAATATATATAAATTTATAAGTAAATATTATGAAATACAGTATTTGAAAGTTTATAAAATATATCTATAACCATCACTTAGAAGCGCTTTTAACTATCTTTGTAGTTTTTGTCAACTAATACTTTTAAAATTTCAGCTTTCCCATAATTCCATGATATCAACTTTCCCATAATTCTGTGATCTTAACATTTGCTACTTTCCTATTAATTAAATTTTGCTTATATTTATATATTAACATGCTTCTTTAATTTTTCTTTTATTATTATTTCTTTCAGTTTCCAATCTTTTTACTTTACTATAATTAAAATCAAAACCTTATTTACATGATTTATTATGATCATAAAAGACAGAAGCTGATAAATTATCCTTATTTTTATAATTTATCAGCTTCTGTCTTTTATGACCATAATAAATCATGTATAAATTGTTTTGAATTTTAATTATAGTAATGTAAAAATATTGGAAACTGAAAAAAATAATAATAAAAGAAAAATTAAAAAAGCTATGTTAATATATATAAATACAAGCAAAATTTAATTAATAGTTAAGCAGCAAACGTTAAGATCACAGAATTATGGTATGGTTGACATCATGGAATTATGGGAAAGCTGACATTTTAAAAGTATTAGTTTGACAAAAACCACAAAGATATATCATTTTTTCTGGAAAAAAAAAACTACAAAGATAGTTGAAAGTACTTCTAAGTGACAGTTATAGATATACTTTTATAAACTTTCAAATACTATATTTTATAATATTTATTTATAAATTTACGTATATTATTTTGAAGAAATACAGGCATCGATTCATGATATATATATTAAATAAAGTTTTTTGTAAAATTTATATAAAGTTTATAAAGTTGGTGCAGGATTTATATACTCCTTGAAGATTTGCTAAAGCAATCTCACAATTATTTTAATATCATTAGGTAAATGTTGATTTATAATTTTTATGGACTTTTTTCATTCTCATAATTAATTTTCCTTTTTTTTTTTTAGAGTTTTGATCAGAGAACCAAGCAGACAATTACTTTATTTCTTTTCAACATGGATTTTTTGGTTTGAATGTGAAGTTTCCATTGATTTTTTATATAATAATTCCATTTTATAAAGATTCATTAGTTCAGCACATATATGCATTATTAAGTTGGGATCAGTGGTAAAACTTTTTTTTCCAGTTTCATGGGAAGAGTGCATGAAAGCTTGCAACTAAAAGGTCATTCTAATGAGGATGTTTACTCTCAGTCCCTGAGAAATCCTAGATGACTAACCAGCCATTTGAAGTACTAATTTCATATAATGTTTGCAAATCTTGCAATAAATATTTGACAAATGTGGCTTTAACCATCACAGCTGAAGCACACACAGAATTAAAAAATTCCAAGTTATATTTAACCATATCTGTTTTTTAAAAAAATATTCCTTAAAATATTTTTAGAATTTTTTTCTACTATAGTCATTAAGTGAACTGTGGAATATTCTATTTTTTTTTGCATTCTTTTACTAATGATTAAACTAATTAAATATAGTTTGACATAATAATCTTAGCCTAATTCTGTTTAATATCAAAAGCCAATTATCTCTAATTACCTTAATAGTTCACACATTCATATTCACACTGTTTTTAATTTAATTGGGTTAATCAGTTTTTTTCTTTTAAAAAATGTTTACCTTATAAAAATAATAATAATAAATGGAAATGAAATTTACTAAAAGAAATGGTTTAGAAATTTTTGAATAAATTTTGATGTTTTCGGTGCATGTACTTACATATAATAAATTCTTTACAACAGCTATATAAATATCAAATTTTTTTTATACATTAAAGCTTTTTTCAGCACCTGATTTGGTGCCTTTTTCGAATGTTAATAATCTGTTACGTTAACGAACTATTTCAGACATAAAACCATCTAGTGTTTAATAATGAAATTAAAACAACCAATACAAATCATTAAAATAAATCAATATCCACATATATAAATCCAGTAATTACAAAATAATTGGCTATATCATAATAATACAATAAATAAAATAAATTACATGCATTTTTTTCTTTTTTACTTTTTTAGAATTATATATATGTCAAGTTATATAATTTTTCATTCATTTTTAATTGATCAATTATTGAATACTAGATGGATTTATGTCTGAAATATTTCATTAACGTAATAAGTTATTAACATTTGAAAAGGGCACCAAATCAAGTGCTGAAAAGGGCTTTAATGTATTAAAAAATGATATTTATATAGCTGTTGTAAAGAGTTTATTATTTTCTGATTATTATTATTATTTTATGGAAGAACAGCATAAAGATATTTATTCCTTTACAATTTTGATGACATATCTATATATCGAATTAAATATTTCCATGGATTGTTATAATAAAAAATAGCTTCAGGGATTGTCAGTTAGTAGTAATTGATAATTTCTTGGCAATATCAAAGTTAAAAGTTATCTCTATTTAGTATATGGATATTATCTCCTCATTTTTATTCTTTATTATAATGACAACCTATGTAAATATTTAATTCAACATGGACAAGATTAAAATATTATTTGCAGAATATCAAGAAAAATGTGGTTTTTTTATATTCTCATCCTATAAAAAATAGCTTTCTGTTGGGTTTAAATCTATATAAGAACTTGAATTTGAAGTTCTTCAACAAAAAACTCCAACAAATGAGCTATAATAGATTAATAAGAAAACTTGTTTAGTCTCAGAGATAGTTGTAATTAATAATTTTTAGGCAACATTAAAGGTTAAAGGTTATCTCCATTTTTAGAGAAAACAACTAATAATTATGCATTAACACTTTTTTCGATGACGTTCTTCCTTCTCTGATTTTATAAAATGTCCATTTCAGTGTTTGTAATTAGTAATATCATATCATTTACACGTGGCAAATTATTAGAGCTATTTTATAACTTATTGTAAAATTATATATTTCAGGTTTTATTTGTGTGCATTTAAAGAATGTTTTACAGACTAATATTTTATGCATATGGATGTTTTTAGCAGCGCCGGCGCTGGGTACTAGGCGCCCGCATGCAAATTTGATTTTGGTGCCCCTGTCAATATGTATGTTTACTAAGGTGACCCGACCGTGTCCCGTGGCGTTTTTAAAAAAGTCATGATTTTTAGAAAGAATGCACGATGTAATGCTATTTTTGATATCAAAAATAGCATAAAATTGATTGTTAAATTATATATTATTTCATACAAACCGTTTGTATGAAATAATATATAATTTAACACGGCAAATTTAGATTTTTTTTTTTTTAAAATTTCATATTTATTATTTGCGTCACTGTCTGTTTTTAACAAACATGATCTAATATATATATATACGCATATACATACATAAGTTCTAATTTATAATACTTTTAGTGTGTGTTTATTTATATATTTGCTAGCAGAAAGTTACTTATAGTTTACTATAAGCAGTACTATATATATATATAAACATTACAATATGAAATTTGTAATATAATAAACTTTATGTTTAGCTTATTGTTCATGATAAATAATAGATTTGACTGTTTTATATTTTTAATATTAAGCAGAGCTTGTGTGCAGGCCTGCTTGTGTGTGTCATTTAATAAGATATAATATGACTTCATATGATTTTCAATAATCTACTCTCAATAATTTTTGTAAATAAACATTTGAGAATAATATTCTTCAAATGTGAGTATTTTTGTTAGTAGAGTTTTAATTTCTCAGGGATGACGCCTTCTTTTTCAGATGCTAATCTCTCAGTGATGGCGCCTCCTTCTGCCAGCGCCCGCATGCCTAGCATGCGTTGCATGCCCGCTTCCGCCGGCCCTGGTTTTTAGCATATAAGGAAAACTAACCATCGGAGATGCCCATCATTGTTCAATATCTATCATTTCCTTTTCCTTGGTGCTGAATTCAGAGTTATAGAAATATATTTTATAGAAATATGTATCGATGTTATATTTTTTCTAAACTAGTGGGATTTTTTTTCACTTATCATTGGCAAGCCATAATCTAACCACCATATCTCGTCATATGGATATTAAGCTAATATTAAATAAGTTTTAATATTTTATATAATCACGAAAATTAATAACAACAAAGAGAAAAAACGAAAATTGAAGGAAATAAATGATTTCATTAAATATGTGCTCTTATATGTATATATTCTGGCGAAATTATAGTAACATTTTACTAAAATAGAATAAACATCGTGCAAAGATAAATTGAGTGAAAAAACAATCTTTGCAATTTAAGGAAACAATGGGGTAGATTTCTTATACACATATAGCTATAAATTATAATGTTGAGTTTGGTCAGTCTTAAAATTTAAAGCGTACATTATTAAGAACATTTGACTAATAATAATAATAATAATGTATGATAAAAATTCATAAGAAATTTTTAATCTGTAACTTAATTTGCTAAAAGAAAAATTAATGATTCACATGCATATACAGCCATAATGTGTTAACAAGTATAAAAATTGAAAAAGAAGGATTATAGTCTCATTTTAGCGTAGATCAAATTAATTACGTTCTTTTTTTAAAAAAAATTGTCATTATGTATTATTTAAAAGTGAATTTATCTGGCTCATAAGTTATTTACTAATAAAAATTCATATTTCTATATTTGACCACACATTTAAAAATGGAGAATAAAAACAATATTCTGTTTGATACCAAAAGTATTTGATTGGTAGGCTCGTTCCTCAAATGGTTTGTAATTATTGCTATTTTGCTTTTTATATTTTATCTTTAATAAATAAGTTGTTGATTTTAAACTTAGACTGTCCATACTTGTTGCACACAACTTCTTCATAAATTAAATTTTATTAAACTCTGGTTTATGTAGATATATTTAAGCTCAAAACAAGAGGCCACTTGGTTAATAATGACTTAAGTGGAAGAATAGAAGGACATAAGAAATAAAGTCACTATCAATCAATATCCTCGTTAGAATGTTGAGACATTTTTAAAGGTGTTGGTTAATAGTTAAGCAATTTTTAAAAATACTCCAAATGCTAAATAAATAAAAAAAATGGCATCTATGCCATCATTTGATTCTCACTTATATCCAATAATGTTTTCAAGCATAATTAATTTTTGTTACATCATGTATAAGGTCATTGCTTTCAGCATTGGAATTTGGAGCTATGATGGGAAATTTAATAAATAATATAAGATTCAATCTTAAGTTTTACAATAATTCTCAAGGAAAGAATTGACACTTAGTATAATCCTTAGCACAGTAAGCTGCAATAAATGTCTATCCGTGATAAAATTAAACCGTTCACAACATTTTATTTTTTATAGGTCAAATGATTACCAAGATATGAAACCAATATTATATAAGAAATTGTTCTCAAATAATTTGATATTGAAAAATAGTTTATTTGATCATCATCAATGCTATATTCATTTAGAGGTCACGACATTTGGGGAGTATTTATTTGAAAATCCCCCTCTCTGTTACAGAGCTTGACTACAATAGTGAATATTTTTGTCAAATCATCATTATTTCCATTATACATTGTACTCTTGATACCTTTATATTTTCAAATAATAAGTGGAATTGTAATATCCATATTGTCTTTAAAGCTACTATTTCAATCATAGTTTATTTGTACTGTAATTTCAGCGATTAATAAATAAATTGTATGTTATCTATAATTTTTAAAAGATTTACACTCTTAGCATTTCACATATCTCTGTTTATTTTATGTTATCTTTTGGGAAAATATTTGATTGATCAAGAATTTACTGTGCTAGTATAAATGAGTTCACTTTAAGTTCTTTATTAGCTAATTATTTAATTGCAATATAAATTTTAAGTAATGATCAAATAGAAGGTGTTTAAAATACAATCATTTTCAATAATAAATATAGCACTATACTATATTAACTATAATATGAAGTATGAATTATTTGTAAATTATTTTACTCTAGGTAATTGTATAAATAAATTATTATTATTACTATTACTATTATTATTATTATTATTATTATTATTATTATTATTATTATTATTATTATTATTATTATTATTATTATTATTATTATTATTATTATTATTATTATTATTATTATTATTATTATTATTATTATTATTAGTAGTAGTAGTAGTAGTAGTAGTAGTAGTAGTAGTAGTAGTAGTAGTAGTAGTAGTAGTAGTAGTAGTAGTAGTAGTAGTAGTAGTAGTATTAGTAGTAGTATTAGTATTAGTAGTAGTAGTAGTAATAGTAGTATTATTATTATTAATATTATTATTATTATAACTACTACTACTACTACTACTATGACTACCACTACTACTACTACTACTACCACTACCACCACCACCACTACTATTATTACTACTACTATTATTATTAAATTTTAATTAAAAATAATTTACTATGATATATATATATAATTTATATAATAATTTATAATATAGTGATTTATACACATATAAAATACTGTGGAAGAATACTACTCTTCACACATGTTGTTAATTTGACACACTTTCCCATCAATAATGTTTTAAATCATAGTGGTTCTCCTATGCTCAGATTTATAAAACCATCAAATCATCACATAATCACCATTTTCTAAGTTTACACAAGCTGATAATAATAGTATCAAACTCTTCATACAATAGTGCCATCTAGTTCAAGCCTTAGTAATCAATAGATGTAAGAAGGTATGTGCATAAAATTCCTCTCTAGTGTGTACTCATCAATATCCCCAGACTAGTTTCTAAGTTGTAACTTTCATTAGTGATGAGTCTTGAATCTGAGAGCATTGCACCTATAGCTTAAGATCTAATCCAACACTCTGATAAACACCTTTTACATATTTAATTATCTATAAATCTAGGAGGTGAAAATGAAAGGAATAAGGTTTTCACTCCAAGCTTAATCACTTGTATAGTTATATAGATCTGAACCTAGTTAGAATTTATACATTTTGGTATCTCTGATTTTTCAAAAACTACAATCACTATAATTCCAAGGCAGGACTGTTATAAAACCATCAAAACAACACACAATCACAATTTCCTATGCTTACACAAGCTTATTACTGCATAGAGAATTTGATAGTGTTAATAACAGCATGTGTAAGCAAAGCAAATTGTGATCATGTGATGTTTTGTAGTTCTATACCAATCCTGCCCATGGGATTATGATGACTATGGTTTTAAAAAAAACCAAGGATACAAACATGTATAGATACTGAACTGGGTTCATATCTATATAAATACACAAGTGAATGAGCTTGGATTGAAAATATAATTGTGTTTTCACCTTATTCTCTTAGCTTTACAATTAATTAAATAGGCAAAAGATGGCTGCTGATAGTTTGCATTGGATTTTAAGATCTAGGTGCAGTCCTCTCAGATCTAAGGCTCCTCACTGATGAAAGCCACAACCTGGAAACTAGTCTGGAGATATTGGATGAATAGGCATTAGATATACATTTTATTCAAAAACCTTCTTCCATCCATTGATTACTAAGTCTTGCACTAGGTGGCACTACTGAAAGGAGAGTTTGATTGCATAATTAAAGCTTATATTTTGAATAAATCAATATTTATTGATAGTGACAAAATTAGGGTTTGAACTTATTATGAATCTCTTTTCTAAGTCAGCATATTACTTGCACAAACTCAATTTATATATATCACAGGATTCTCATTTATATATTTACATGCAATACTGTGGAAGGAAACTATTCTTTACATTTCACAAGTAGTTAAAAATGTGGAACATGCTTTTTCTTGTGATATATAACTTGAACTTGAGCAAATAATATGCTGACTTAAATATCAGGTTCACAATAATATCAAGCCCTAAATATATGCATGATCAATAAATGTATAGTTTATTTAGACAATAAGTTCTAAGTGTTAGTGTACCACCTACGTTTTAAAATATTGATAGCTATTTAATAGCTCATTTGTGAAGACAGTTGTATTCTACCATATTTTATATGTACATAAATCATTATATTATTAATTATTACAAATATACCAGCTAATAAGCTTTAGTGTCACAGGTAAAACTGATAAACTTTTATTTTTTCTGTGATATATAATTTGAGTTTAAGCAAGTAATATCTCATTTAAAAATCAGATTCGCAATAAGATCAAACCCTAAATTCCGGCATTGTTAATAAATGTAGATTTATTTAAATAAGTATAGATAAAACACCAATGCCTTTAAAACATTTGTTGATAGAAAGTGCATGCATATTTAATAATACATGTGTTAAAAGTAGCTTCCTTCCACAATATTTCATAGAATATATAATGCATTTTCTTTATAATTGTTAATTTTGTAATTATTAATATTGTATTAATAATTGTGTATTTTCGTTATAGCAGAGGTATTGAAATATACATAATAAATCTTGAATTATTATTATTATTATTATTATTATTATTATTATTATTATTATTATTATTATTATTATTATTATTATTATTATTATTATTATTATTATTATTATTATTATTATTATTATTATTATTATTATTATTATTATTATTATTATTGTTGTTGTTGTTGTTGTTGTTGTTGTTGTTTTTATTATTATTATTATTATTATTGTTGTTGTTGTTGTTGTTGTTGTATCTTTTGGATTTTTCATATTTTCATGAACTTGGCAGTAATTGTTTTTTTAAGTTTTTTAGTAATGTCAATGATATACATTTGTTCTCTCTTAAAAGTATTTTGTTTTTGTTTTTTTTGTTATTCCCAGTATACATCATTTCATGTTTGATTGAGCTCTCTGAAGTCTCTGTACTTTTTTTTGTTAAGTGTCCAAGTCTCGGGTTTAATAAATAAGAACTAGTAAAACATATATATTAAAAATCTTTTTCAAAACATATCCATATTTTCTTTTGATATTAAATTATCTTTACAAAAAACCCTCTATCCACATTTAGTTTTATGATTAATTTTATCCAATACGTTTTAACAATATTAATCAGACCCAAACATTTATTATTGTTAACTTCTAATTTTCGTCTTCTGCGAAAATCCATTATAACGTTACTTTAATCTTTTTTTAACTTTTGTGTTTTGTTCTATTTTCATACTTTCATCTGATAACTCTTGAAACCTCTACTGAAGATTTAAAGCAATATTTGATAAAGCAGTCATATTAATATAATCGCAAAGTATTACCAATATCTAAAGCGTATTAAAAAATATATAATATACATTACACAGTCTAGTATATTTAAATAAAATATGTATATGTAAATATGGTTATAAATTTGTATAAAATAATCTCTATTTCCCTCTTAAGTTTGGGAAAAACTATATGAAAAGTTGTTTGCAAAATACATATATTATTTGTATAAAACAATTTTAACTTATATATATATTAAATCAATATAAACCAATGGAAGAATATTTAAACAGCGCTATCTGTATTTACAAACACAAACTCTGAAAGCAGCATATGTAAAAGATATGCAGTTATTGATTTATATATATATCCCATTGTTGTCTTTAATATTTATAATTGTTTGCATTTTACTAATGGTAGGCTACGAAACTCCACTTCAAAAAGTCATGCGAGTTATAATGTATCTAGAGATCTATCATACGTAAATCAAGCAATATAAAATGACCAAAATCTATTGAACAAAAAAATGTCTTTTTTTTTTTTTTTAGACATTCACATTACGTATTAACTTGAGTTTTGTTGCTTGAGTTTTGTCTTTACATACTAAACTTATTTATATATTATACTACTACTGCACGAAAAAAACAGTTTAAAATACTGCTTAATACTTTACCTATAATTTGTCAAGATTAAACTCCCCGCACATCTTATTCTTATAATATGCAGATTAACAGCGTTCACATAAAACGTAAATGATGAACCTAATAACACAAATAACACGGATTTTAAATAATAGAAAAAATACATTTATTAATAATTGGTTATAAAAAAGATAATACAACAAAAAAAAAAAAAAACAATACAACAATTTACTGATCTGATTAACTGCATTCAATCAAGAACAATTATAATATCCTGCCTCATTTCATTTGTCATAACTGAGATTTTTAAGTCTTTTACCTCTCTAGGGTTTTTTTTTTCTTAAGGCAAGAATAAAACTAGGAAGTAATATCATCCCATAACCAAATAATAATAATACATTCTGATTTACAAATATAATTTATAAAACATTTTTTACAAAATAAAAATTTTAAAAAGTTAATCACAACTTGAATTTGCATCATTATGTACAAACCTGTTATTTTAATTTTTACTTGAGATATAAAATGAAATTATTATATCGTAGTTAAATTATTAAAGTACTATGGTTATAGCTATTTATTATATATTGTAGAACAGCTGCGTTATTGCTACATATTATTTAGCATGACTGAGTCATTATTTTAACTTCTCAAATCTAAAATGAAGTTTAAATGTGGCTTAAGTTAATTACAGTAGTGTTTTATTTAGATATACCACAAAATCTTTACAAGTATTTAGAATAATTGGATAATGCCATTAGAAAAAGGCAAATGACCTTAAAACACACTTCTGGATGAACCAGTCATTTTCACATGGTCTAGATTGATCCTTCCACATGTTTACAGTTATTTTCAAAACATCCTGTAAAAATCATCATCTTATTGGTCAAACTCACTATAAAAATAAATTGAGTAATTAATTACTAACAAATTCATAAAAAGTTTGAGTCCTAGAATCGTCAGAACTGGAACTTGATCCATGGATATTGAATTCCAATCTGTCATTCTATGACTGCAAAAGATCAAAGTTCACTGTTCAAAAAAAATTCAAAAAGCTCCTCACTGATGAAAACCATAAACAGAAACTAGTCTGGGGTTATTTGAATATGAACAATTGATAAAGATTTAATAAGCACTATTATTTGGCATCTCTTGATTACTAATTGCTAATAAATGTTTCTAGTCTCCAATCAACCTCGGATTTTGCTTCCGGGTAGATGAACCATAGTCAACTCACATAACTATATCATCACTTATCCTTAAATGATTCTATATCTATTGTTAGCTAGAGGTGAAAAAAACATCTCTTACTTCTTGCCTACCTTTTTTTTTCCTGGAATTTATTATTATTATTATTATTATTATTATTATTATTATTATTATTATTATTATTATTATTATTATTATTATTATTATTATTATTATTATTATTATTATTATTATTATTATTATTATTATTATTATTATTATTATTTTTATTATTATTATTATTATTATTATTGCATATAAATTATGTGGATGTGTATTTTAGATAAAATTTATCCTTTTTTTTAGATATATTAAAGGTTTACATACCTGTTTTTTCTTACTAATGTAGCAATCTGAATTTTATCTATGTAGTATATATTATTTTTATAGAGTGATGTTTTTACTCACAGTCAATAATTTAAGCGGTGTTTACAGATTAAATAACAGTTATGTAAATTAGAGACAATTAAAAATTCATGTTTTGAAACCTTACACAAATTACAAATTATTACGGTATATATGTCAAAATATATATATATATAATTTTGTAAAGGCTTTGACATTAATTTGTATCAATTAATTTTTCCTCGCTTTATAATTCTTTTTTTTTTTTTAAAAAAAAAAAAAAAGATTAATCTATTTGGAATAATGCCAACCTATCACTATAATGTTAATTAACAATCCGATTTCTTTTCCTATATATTTATTACTAATTTTGTTCTCTTTTTAAATTAATCTAGAATTCTAGAGATCTCTTTTACATGCTAGCATAATACTTAGGAATCCATATGTAATTAGTTTTTATCTTATAAATTTCATAGACAAGTGGTTATATATGTTACTATATTTTGTATACATATTGTTACTTATATATATATATATATATATATATATATATATATATATTGTAACAAAATTAAAGGTAGATCAAAGATCCAGTGTATTTAAATGAGATCTGGTTTATTAAAGAATCAAAAAAATTCAAGTATTGTAAAAATCTCAAATATTCCAGTTTTGTTAAAAAAATGTAACTTAATAAAGATGATCAAACGATCCAAATGTAAATCTTTATTTTATCTCAAAAAGATTCTAATATAAATATTTAGCCTAATAAATGAAAAATGCATTGTAGATTTTTATATCAAAAGAAAAGCATTATTTAACATGAGTAGTGGCTATTAAACCAAAGATCAGACTGAGTTATCTATCATATTACAGGTCATTGGATGAAATGAAACATATTTCTATCATTAGATTTCTCAAGATATCCCACTATCAATAATTATAAGCAAATTATTAATAACAAGTATTATAACTTAGGTATATGAAATCACGTGAGGTGAGTACACTAGTAATTCAATAAAATATAACTCAGGTATACAGACAGTAGATCTTATCCACTTTCATTTCTTGGTTTGATGTTAAGTGCATGTTTAAACAAATACTAAGTGAATATGGTCTAGCAGGGCGCCACTAGATTATCTGAATCTAGACACAGTTATATCTAATAACCTTTCACATGTACCGGGTTTGAATCCCCTTTTGGTACTTTATTTCTAATAAAAATGGGAGATTTTGCTTTTTGAGCCATATCACTATACGCACTAATATTTAGGTAAAAGTAAAACATCTTTAAACCAAAGTGGAGTATATTAGACATAAATCATTTCTTAGATCTTAGCATAACAAATGTGTTTCAATATTTTTATAAGTTTACTAGCTCAGATTATATATAACTAATTTAGGATGGCAATTCACTCATCCTTGCATGAAATAGATGACGGGATGTGGTTATAATAATACTAAGAAATCACTAAATATTATAAAATCAATATTTATTTATGGCCTTTAAACAGTTAAACAGCTCATTAATTAAAACGTTGATGATGATGATGATGATGATAATAATAACGATAATGACAAGGGTTTCAACTACAGCTCTAGGACTAAGCCTAAACATAAAACTAATTTTTATACAGAAATTCATAATTATTGCTTAATTTTAGCATATTTACTTATATCTTAAATAACTAATATTCAACCACTGATGATGATGAATGATCACACTTAACAAAGACTACACTTAATGAAATATATACACCTCATTTAATAAAACAAACTAATATTTATTACTGCATTTCTAACATATACATAAAAATTTCTAGATAAACATGAAAATTGACATGAATAATAATAATAATAATAATTGATTATATAACAATCCTCAGATTAATTTCAAGTTCTTCCCCCTTTCCCTTCAAATGTATATTGTATTAAGTTGGATGTCACATTGACCATGATTTTCACTCCATGAGAAAAGTATTTCAAAAAAAAAAAAATATTATCCGCTCATTAGCACACATACTTTATAAATCTAACATGTAAGTAGAATGTTAAAAAAAATGTTAATAGAAATTAGAAAAATCAAGTTCTTAGAAAAGAGTTTTAAATCATTATCTCCCCCTCCCTTCTAAGCGCTGAAATCTATACTTTCTCAAGACAAAATAATTTAATATTTTAACACCACCTATTATTTCACATTCACTCGCAATTATACACATATAAAATATTACTATGTATGTGCATGTTTTATCCCAAGATCGGAAGAACATGTTTTATCCCAAAATAATAATAATATATTAGTTAAAACTAAAATCATAATACCATAAAAAAAATTATTTTACACATTAATATTTCATAACTGTAAAATTAATAAACAAATAAATTTTGATACATTCAAAATCATTTATGTAGTTCAAAGCTATTATTATTAAGACATTCTTGGTTTCCATCGATCTGAATTGTCTTTAAAAGTTCTTTAAATAAAATATGTCACTTTATTACTAAATTTTTATTAATACTCTGATTTCATAAAGAAAATAGATATAAAAGTCATATTACCGATCCAAGGGTTCACTTGTCTTGTATACTGTCTATACTTGGCAGCAACAATTTCCGTGTTCTTTGGAACAATCACTTTCTTGAAGTATATAATTATTTGATGATGAGGATCCTATTGAGGTTATTTGCTTTAGTGGATAATTTGGAAATCATTATATCAATTTTTCTTCTCTTCCTGTCAAGCATTATTCTTTTAGTGAATGAAATACAGCAGTTGTTTTCACATTTATAAATTTTCTTGAGTTTAAACTCAGTTGTTGGAACAATTAATTGGACTTGATGATTAATATTTATCGGTAGATTAATTCATCTTTCATCGAATGCAGGTGAATGCTTTCTTCCTTCTATTAAGAACATCTTATTTCTCTGGTCAGTTGAAAGGTGTAGAATATTATTTTAGACAAAACATCTTTTCTTTCCTATATGATGTGCAGCTTCCCAGATGGTCAGGCAAAGATGGGACATACATATAATTTTTCTAGCCAGTCATTTCTTATATTTTCAACATTCAATTTAATAGTCTAATAATCTGAATCATAATCACAATAATAATAATTCAACTGATTTTTCCAGACAGCTTTTTATATCCAATTTTTGAGCTAACTTAACCAATCAGAGATAGCGTCACTTGCTATTTTTGGACAAATTCATTTTAATTAGATCTCTAATTTATTTTCAACTAAATTATTTTTCAACTGAAAAGTTTAATCCTTTTTCCAGACACTTTTGTTTTAAAAAAAAATAGACTTAATCTTTTTTTTTTTTACACCTAGGTAACATTTCAAATTTTTGAGCTTCCTTCTTTAGATCTTAAGATAAGACAATTTCAAAATTAGAGTTCCCACCCAGCTTAAGCTCCCAAAGTGACAAACAATCATTTACAAAAACAAAATTGCTACAAAAATAGATATCTGATTCAACAGATTTCCTCTTTTAACATAAAATTGTACAAAAAAATAATTTGACATATTTAACCCTTCAAAAAGAAACTTTTCTTTCAATATTTAATAAATGTAAATTTCTGTATGTAATGTACACACATACTTCATTATTTCAAATCATTCATAAACTAACATTAAATAATATAATTGCTAGCTTAGTAATTATAACCCTATTATTTAATTAAATCTGTAACTTTTAAATCCCAATTACAATTATAGAAAAGCAAAATAGAAGTATAGAATAAGATATTAGAATTGATCAAGCATAGGTTAGTTTTAAAGAAAGTCAAAGTGTTTAATATTTGAAATATAAAACAATTAAATAACTTACACATACACTGCTTATACGTATGCATTATAACTTTGCTTTTTAACAGAAAATTTAAATATTAAATGTGTGTACTGCTCTTTTTGAGATTTATTAACACACAAACAAGTAAAGCATATAATTGCTGTCCCACTCTCTTTCTGTCTAAAGCTTTTAAAATTTTGATCTGGTAGGGTTTGAACTTGGATGCCCTACAGCTTCTTTTATGGTTATATAAAAATGTGATGATGATTTTGTTTTACATTTTCTTACATGCACATTACTATAAATTTAGCTAATGACTAAATTGTAATGGCACAACTTTCCCCCCCTTCGGATAAAATCATCAGCACCTTTGTTTTAACTATATTTAATAAAAAAATCCTAACTAATAAAATACACTAATAATAATAAACACACTAATAATATATAAAAAAAAAATTTCTAACTACTGGTAAATATCATATTTTTCATTAGAAAACTTAAAAGTAATTTATTTGGAGATCTTTGCCAAGCTACTCTGCTGAAGTATAAGGGATCAAACTCCTAGCATTATAGGTTCCCTTATTCCCATCAAGAGTAGCAAGCATAAAGGCATTCTCTCCTATTTTTTTGGTAATTTGGAATGGCTTTTTCTTTTCAAATCATATTGTGGTCTGCATAAAATTGCACATGTACATCCAGTCCATTTTTAATATTTCCATTTTTCATCTTGACTGGGTATTTATAAAACATATCTGGAGGATTTATTTTATATAACCTCCTATTACAAACTCCATTTAGAAATATGGACTCTTGGTACCATACGTAATATGCCTTGAAGTTTTTCAGAGAGATTGACTCTCTATACCATACATATTTTATTTTTAAACTTTCCAGAAAGATTGACTCCCTGTACCATATATAAGGCACTTTGAAGTTTTCCAGAGAGATTGGCTTTCTATACCAGATATCATTCATCCTTAAATCTTCCAGAGAGATTGATTCTCTGGGCCATATACAATTTATTTTTAAATTTTCTAGAAAGGTTGACTCTTTGTACCAGACATAATTTATTTTTAACTTTTTCATAGTATTTAAATTTTTCAGAGAGGTTTGGACATTTACATTTTTCAGAGAGATAGATTTTTTGTACCATATATAATGGACATTTAAACTCTTCAGAGAGATTGACTCTCTGTACCAGATATAATCTGCTTTTAACTCTTTCAGAGTATCTAAATTTTTAGAGAGATTGATTCTCTGTCTGATACACACTGGACATTTACATTTTTCAGAGAGATTGCCTCTCTGTACCAGATATAACTTATGTTTGACTTCTCCAGAGTAGTTAAATTTTTCAGAGAGATTAATTCTCTGTACGATACACACTGAGTATTTAAATTTTTCAGAGAGATGGATTCTCTTAATTTCATCACCTCATCTGGTGTGTGGAGTTTTTCCTCCCATTCTCTTTTCCTTCTTTTCACTTTATGATCTACCCCAATCTGCTCTTTGGTCATCATCTCATTTACTCTCTTTACTGGGAGACTTGGTTTTGCAGCTACTATTGGCCTTTCTACTTCTGGGAACTTATCCTCTATCAGTGTTTTAGCTGATTTACCTATTTCTTCCTCTAATCTCTCACTCCTTTCTCTATTATCAGTAGTCTGACAATCTAGCTTATCTTTTAACACTAGTGAGCTTTGACTACCTTCTATTATGCTCTCTATGGATTGACATATCCTTTGTCCTAGACTTTCCATACTTTTATTATTTTTCTCTATCTTTTGTTCTAGATTTATCATCCCTTGCTTACTATCTTCTCTTAGACTCTCTATATTGTGCTTATTATCTTCTCTTAGACTTTTGAACATCTGCATTATCATTAATTTCATGTCTGAGAGTTCTTTATTTTTTATCTGAATCTGGCCAACTTCCAGATCCTCATCTACTTCCACACTTGAGGCTGTATTATTGCTACTAACATTAAAGGCATCTTCCTCTACTTCCTCTCTTTCCTCTTGTGTTTGTTTTAAGAAAACCTCCCTATCCTCTTCTTCAGTATGAAAATGATCACTGATTCCTGGTATTGGGGCACCTTCCTCTTCCATAACCTCTTCCATACTATAATTTAGTTCACTCATGCTATAAAACTATATATATCCCATCTGTGCTTCCCTGACCATCAAAAACCCACACATCCTTTCCTTGTCTGACACCTATCTCTTTGACTAACTGACTGATTTGCTTTTCACCTTATCATGCATTACAAATACAAAAAAAAATTTAATGTCCTTATTTGATGAACTACACAACAATAATCTATATAGTGCATGTCTGTCTGCAATAGCCCAAATTATACATTCATCCATTCTCCCAGAAATCTGACAGATATTGACAGTCCACAGAATGACTAGCAGTTCACAATCTTGAGATAAATGAAAGAATTCAGTCACAGCACTATAATCACACAATGTATCATGAGCACTCAGAAGATCATCCCAATTCGATCACTATTAACTACCACAACCCTTGATTGAATGATGCAAACTCTGTTGCAATAAAAGAAGTATTAAGTCTTAGGGGCTAAAATAGATAAACTATGCCTTGCTCTCTCTCTTGGAGTCTTATGTGGCAAGTATCAAGGAATGCCCTGCTTATTATAGACTACAAAAACGAAACCTTTCTCTCTCTCTTGGAGACTTATAGGCTGATATCATGGCAGGACTACTGTTAACTGCTTCATGATAAAATAAGAATAACATATAAACTTGATTGGAAAACTATGCCATGCTCTCTCTCTTGGAGACTTATAGGCTGGTATCATGGCAGGTCTGCTGTTAACTGCTTCATGATAAAATAAAGATAACATATAAATTGGGTTGGAGCAGTGAATGGGTTTGATCATTCATAAGTTACATGAAATACATAGCATTCTCAAGGCAATGACAAAACTCTCCACTCATCATCAAAACTGCAATCTAACCAACCAAACTCCAATGATCGGAAGAGCACACGTCCAATCATAGACTTTTTTACAAAATGAACTCCCCAAACACACATGAGACTACTATTCCATAATTCATCACTATTACTATGCCTATCCTATCTGGCAATAAATCATTTTAATGTTCCACAAAAAAATCTATTATTTATTTCACCTTTGTCTTAAGTTGTGATATTCATCTCTATTTTCAAAATTGATAAAACAAAACTAAGCTGTTTTATGGCTGTACCCATTTTATCATCATCAATGAAAAATTAAATCATATTAAACATCATCATCTAAAATAAGACTGTTTGGCCAAGAAAATTTTGTAAGACAAAAAAAATTTTTACTGAAAAAAAAAATTTTACTAAAAAAATTTCTCTCTTTTTAACCACACATCTCCTATCATTCTATAGACTCCCTTTTTCAGGTATATGGTAAAATATCAAGCCCCAGTTGGGCATCCATTGTAACAAAATTAAAGGTAGATCAAAGATCCAGTGTATTTAAATGAGATCTGGTTTATTAAAGAATCAAAAAAATTCAAGAATTGTAAAAATCTCAAATATTCCAGTTTTGTTAAAAAAATGTAACTTAATAAAGATGATCAAACGATCCAAATGTAAATCTTTATTTTATCTCAAAAAGATTCCAATATAAATATTTAGCCTAATAAATGAAAAATGCATTGTAGATTTTTATATCAAAAGAAAAGCATTATTTAACATGAGTAGTGACTATTAAACCAAAGATCAGACTGAGTTATCTATCATATTACAGGTCATTGGATGAAATGAAACATATTTCTATCATTAGATTTCTCAAGATATCCCACTATCAATAATTATAAGCAAATTATTAATAACAAGTATTATAACTTAGGTATATGAAATCACGTGAGGTGAGTACACTAGTAATTCAATAAAATATAACTCAGGTATACAGACAGTAGATCTTATCCACTTTCATTTCTTGGTTTGATGTTAAGTGCATGTTTAAACAAATACTAAGTGAATATGGTCTAGCAGGGCGCCACTAGATTATCTGAATCTAGACACAGTTATATCTAATAACCTTTCACATGTACCGGGTTTGAATCCCCTTTTGGTACTTTATTTCTAATAAAAATGGGAGATTTTGCTTTTTGAGCCATATCACTATACGCACTAATATTTAGGTAAAAGTAAAACATCTTTAAACCAAAGTGGAGTATATTAGACATAAATCATTTCTTAGATCTTAGCATAACAAATGTGTTTCAATATTTTTATAAGTTTACTAGCTCAGATTATATATAACTAATTTAGGATGGCAATTCACTCATCCTTGCATGAAATAGATGACGGGATGTGGTTATAATAATACTAAGAAATCACTAAATATTATAAAATCAATATTTATTTATGGCCTTTAAACAGTTAAACAGCTCATTAATTAAAACGTTGATGATGATGATGATGATGATAATAATAATAACGATAATGACAAGGGTTTCAACTACCACTCTAGGACTAAGCCTAAACATAAAACTAATTTTTATACAGAAATTCATAATTATTGCTTAATTTTAGCATATTTACTTATATCTTAAATAACTAATATTCAACCACTGATGATGATGAATGATCACACTTAACAAAGACTACACTTAATGAAATATATACACCTCGTTTAATAAAACAAACTAATATTTATTACTGCATTTCTAACATATACATAAAAATTTCTAGATAAACATGAAAATTGATATGAATAATAATAATAATAATAATTGATTATATAACAATCCTCAGATTAATTTCAAGTTCTTCCCCCTTTCCCTTCAAATGTATATTGTATTAAGTTGGATGTCACATTGACCATGATTTTCACTCCATGAGAAAAGTATTTCAAGAAAAAAAAATATTATCCGCTCATTAGCACACATACTTTATAAATCTAACATGTAAGTAGAATGTTAAAAAAAATGTTAATAGAAATTAGAAAAATCAAGTTCTTAGAAAAGAGTTTTAAATCATTATCTCCCCCTCCCTTCTAAGCGCTGAAATCTATACTTTCTCAAGACAAAATAATTTAATATTTTAACACCACCTATTATTTCACATTCACTCGCAATTATACACATATAAAATATTACTATGTATGTGCGTGTTTTATCCCAAAATAATAATAATATATTAGTTAAAACTAAAATCATAATACCATAAAAAAAATTATTTTACACATTAATATTTCATAACTGTAAAATTAATAAACAAATAAATTTTGATACATTCAAAATCATTTATGTAGTTCAAAGCTATTATTATTAAGACATTCTTGGTTTCCATCGATCTGAATTGTCTTTAAAAGTTCTTTAAATAAAATATGTCACTTTATTACTAAATTTTTATTAATACTCTGATTTCATAAAGAAAATAGATATAAAAGTCATATTACCGATCCAAGGGTTCACTTGTCTTGTATACTGTCTATACTTGGCAGCAACAATTTCCGTGTTCTTTGGAACAATCACTTTCTTGAAGTATATAATTATTTGATGATGAGGATCCTATTGAGGTTATTTGCTTTAGTGGATAATTTGGAAATCATTATATCAATTTTTCTTCTCTTCCTGTCAAGCATTATTCTTTTAGTGAATGAAATACAGCAGTTGTTTTCACGTTATAAATTTTCTGGATTTAAACTCAGTTGTTGGAACAATTAATTGGACTTGATGATTAATATTTATCGGTAGATTAATTCATCTTTCATCGAATGCAGGTGAATGCTTTCTTCCTTCTATTAAGAACATCTTATTTCTCTGGTCAGTTGAAAGGTGTAGAATATTATTTTAGACAAAACATCTTTTCTTTCCTATATGATGTGCAGCTTCCCAGATGGTCAGGCAAAGATGGGACATACATATAATTTTTCTAGCCAGTCATTTCTTATATTTTCAACATTCAATTTAATAGTCTAATAATCTGAATCATAATCACAATAATAATAATTCAACTGATTTTTCCAGACAGCTTTTTATATCCAATTTTTGGGCTAACTTAACCAATCAGAGATAGCGTCACTTGCTATTTTTGGACAAATTCGTTTTAATTAGATCTCTAATTTATTTTCAACTAAATTATTTTTCAACTGAAAAGTTTAATCCTTTTTCCAGACACTTTTGTTTTAAAAAAAAAATAGACTTAATCCTTTTTTTTCTTACACCTAGGTAACATTTCAAATTTTTGAGCTTCCTTCTTTAGATCTTAAGATAAGACAATTTCAAAATTAGAGTTCCCACCCAGCTTAAGCTCCCAAAGTGACAAACAATCATTTACAAAAACAAAATTGCTACAAAAATAGATATCTGATTCAACAGATTTCCTCTTTTAACATAAAATTGTACAAAAAAAATAATTTGACAGATTTAACCCTTCCTTTTCTTTCAATATTTAATAAATGTAAATTTCTGTATGTAATGTACACACATACTTCATTATTTCAAATCATTCATAAACTAACATTAAATAATATAATTGCTAGCTTAGTAATTATAACCCTATTATTTAAAATTAAATCTGTAACTTTTAAATCCCAATTACAATTATAGAAAAGCAAAATAGAAGTATAGAATAAGATATTAGAATTGATCAAGCATAGGTTAGTTTTAAAGAAAGTCAAAGTGTTTAATATTTGAAATATAAAACAATTAAATAACTTACACATACACTGCTTATACGTATGCATTATAACTTTGCTTTTTAACAGAAAAATTAAATATTAAATGTGTGTACTGCTCTTTTTGAGATTTATTAACACACAAACAAGTAAAGCATATAATAGCTGTCCCACTCTCTTTCTGTCTAAAGCGTTTAAAATTTTGATCTGGCAGGGTTTGAACTTGGATGCCCTACAGCTTCTTTTATGGTTATATAAAAATGTGATGATGATTTTGTTTTACATTTTCTTACATGCACATTACTATAAATTTAGCTAATGACTAAATTGTAATGGCACAATATATATATATATATATTATATTGTATATATATAGATATATATATATATATATATATATATATATATATATATATATTAGTTTACGGTAACTGTAAGACTGCAGACATAAAATAAATCACAATTAAATATTGTATAAGCTATTTTAATAATAAATATTATATAAAGTTAATTAAATCAGAAAGAATCCCACCTGAATAATTAATTACTATCTGGAACCCCGACTGCACCAATAATAAGTAAAGTATTACACTGGGCAATTTTTTTTTTTCATTTTCTGTTGCATGAGGTTTTAGAACTTTTTCTATATATTTCTACATTGCTGATTCCAAATCTGAAATCCATTTTTTAGTGCATGCTCTAGTTTTTATGCAATTTTAATCTCTTTTTGTTACAGTTAATGGAATGCATTGATTTTCAAATTGGAGTTAAAGGGCAACAACTCTTGGATTAAATATATCCCCAAAGCAATTAATGTTTTACAAACATCACTTTTACATAATTGTAGTTGTTTTTAAATGTAAAAAATTATTATCTGATAAAAACACCCACTTATTTTGTTTTTAATCTGAATCATGGCTTCTTTGAGTAGGCATAAATGTAAGAATAGACCTGACACCTTCTGTTATATATGTAGCTGTTACACACTTCAACATCAAAGGCATAATATTTCATCATTTATGACACATGCATATATTGCCTATTTTCAAGTTCCCCTTGGCAATCAAGACAAGAATTGGGCTCCTCATACTGTGTGTCATAATTGTGAGGAAAAGCTTCATGACTAGATAAAAGGAAAATGCAAAGGATTGCCTTTTGGTATTCCAATGGTTTGACATGAACATAAGGACCACAGCAGTGACTGTTATTACTGTCTGATCCATACAAAAGGCATCGGCAAGAAAAAACAGCATATGATCACATATGCTAATATTTCTTCAGCAATACGACATATCCCACACACTGAGATACTCCCAGTTTCAGTTTTCAAATATTTTATTTCTTCTAAGGACAAAAAAAGTGAACATGGTGATCAAGTGTATTTTAATAAGAAGCATAATAAAATGATTGTAGAATCTGAAGGGTCTTCTTCTGATTCCAAGCAGTCCCTAACCCCTCAGCAGTTTAGCCAAACCGAATTGAATGACTTAGTCAGAGATTTGGGACTATCAAAGAAAGCAGCTGAGATATTAGCTTCCAGGTTTCAAGAAAAGAATGTACTTCACCACTCAGCTAAAGCGTCCCATTTCAGAAAGGGTGAATAAATTTTTGTTGACTTTTTTTTCTGAAACACTTTGTTTATAATCATGATATCAGTAGTCTTTTCTGCCAGCTAGGTGTTATCACTTGCAGTCAAACAGAATGGCAGCTATTTCTTGACAGCTGTAAATAGAATCTGAAATGTGTTCTCCTACCCAATGGTAATATTTATGCAGTGGTTCCAATTGGTCATTCAACTCATCTGTAAGAAGATTATAATGACCTAAAGAATTGTCCTCAACTTACAGGATGAGATAACTGAATCATTTCTGTGGATTTTAAAATGGTAAATTTCCTGCTAGGACAATAGAGAGGTTTCATGAAGTATTCCTGCTTTCTGGGTTTGTGGGACAGCTGAGCTCAGAAAAAATACTGGATACAGAAGGAGTAGCTGAAACATGAATCTCTGGAAGTAGGGATGCAAAATATTGTGAATAAACCTGTAGTTAATTGAGACAGTATCATTTTCCCCCACTTCACATTAAACTTGACTTAATAAAGCAGTTTGTTCAGGCTTTGAATAGAAAAAATGAATGCTTTGAATATATTATTTCTGCTCTTCCTGCCTTGTCTTTCAAGAAGATAAAAGCAGATGTATTCGATGGACCTCAAATTAGAATCCTCATATGTGATGAAGAATTTCCCAAGAAGATGAATAAGGAGAAGGAAGCAGCATGGCAGTCTTTTGTGGCAGGTACAAAGAACTTCCTTGGCAACAAAAAAGGATAAAACTGTGAACTTCCAGTTCAAATGATGCTGTTGGTTTTCTGTGTCATTAATGTAACATGAGCATTAAGATTCACTTCCTGAACAGTCACCTTGATAAGTTTCCTGAAAATCTTGGAACTCTTAGTGATGAGCATGAAGAATGCTTTCATCAAGATCTGAAGATGATGGAAGGGGCAATGGGACAGAAATATAATGGCAGACTACTGCTGGAGCATCAAAGGAGGTTGTCCTCAACAAGTACACAAATTTAAGAGGTACAAATGCAAATTTTTGCCAGAATAAAACTTAAATGAGTTTTATGAAAATTTTATGATTAATATAACTGTTTTAATGTGTCCTATTTTGAAATTGTAGACAAATTCTGATGCAATCATATCTTTTAGTGTATTTACTGCATTATATAAATTATTATATTTTCACAAAGATGATGCGAAGACATTCTACTTCATTATGTTAAACTAAATGGTGAAAATTTTATAATAAGATGAAAACTTAAATCTGGAATTGCAAAAAAAATTATAGATTACAAAGAAAAACTAATGTCAGATTTGAGATCAAAACACTCCAATTAAGTAAGAACAAGTATTTTTGTGGCTGCAACAAAAAATTTTCCCGCAGTGTTATTAATAATTCTCATTGGTTATTAGTACTAAACATTCATTAAATAGGGAGGGCAATAAATTGGGACTGCCTTTTAGCTTAGCTTTTATCCATTCTTGATTGCCGATTAAGATCATAGCCTATTAGCATCAAGAATGTGTTCTTGGGAAGAAATTCACCATCTGATAAACCAAAATAAATTTAGAGAAATTCTGTGTAGGTTGCACTAACCTAAATAATTATTTGAAAAGCAGTTACTCAGGTAGAAATATGTGTATTAAATTATTGATTGAGGTTATGCACTCTTCCAAATACTAGGAATAAAGTATACAAAATTACTTAAATCATTTTCTCATTACTTGAAATGTGATAGTAGTTAGTTAATAATCATTTATCACATAATCATATTCTTGGCTGCAGAAAGGAGTTTGCTATTAACTGAAAGGAGACCCTTTGATTCCTCTTGGAGGCCTTAAAGGAACTGAGCAGGGCAAATTCCTAATGTCCACTCCATACATTCTTGTTGTTGCAGCTGTTATTACTATGTGATTATTCATATAGTATACGAACATGGATGGGCTGCTCACCAACACACATTAGCCAGCATGGTGAGTTTATTGGCTTTTTATCTCTGAGTTTAAGATCAAGAAACACCATGGTCTTTCTTCTCAGTTGCCTGATAAGGCAGAATGAATGTTTGTGTAAATGATATTTTCCCAATAGATATATACAATTATGACAGACAAAAATAAATCATGGCCCTTATTCCCAGGAGGCTGTAAAGTCACCAACCAAGGCAGCAGTTGGTGGCTGAAGGTGGAGGGTGCTAAGAATCCCTTGATTGCAGACCCAGGCTGCCATTTGATGATGACTTTTTATTTAGGTACTTACAACTGCAGATCACTTTCAAGTGAAGGAAGATTGCAAGAATTAGAAGAAGAACTGTCTTATATTAAATGGGACATTATTGGACTTTGTGAAGTTAGAAGAAAAGGTGAAGAGACAATTGATTTAAAAAGTGGACATGTACTCTATTATAAAGGCACAAATATTGGAAATACAAGTGGAGTAGGATTCATTAAAAATAAAAAGTGGAAGAACAATATTGTGGAGATTGATGGTGTATCAGACAGAGTGGCAAGATTAGTTATACAACTTAATAGCAGATACCAAATGCAGATAATTCAGGTTTATGCCCCAACAAGTTCTCATAGTGATGAAGTAGTAGAAGATTTTTATATGGATGTACAAAAGGCTTTCGATCAGAGTAAACAACATTTTAAAATTGTTATGGGAGACTTTAATGCTAGAATTGGTAAACAAATGAAAGATGAAAGTGCTGTAGGTAATTTTGGTTATGGTAATAGAAATGAGAGAGGGCATAGACTAGTGGAGTTTGCAGAAAAAGAAAAACTTTATATTATGAAATTTTTTTTTGAGAAAAATGTTAAAAGGAAATGGACATGGAAGCATCCCAATGAAGGTACAGCAGAATTGGATTATATTTTGACTAACAGAAAATACATATTTCAAGATTGTAATGTTCTTAATAAATTTAACACAGGAAGTGATCATCAATTAGTAAGATGTAAGATATGTGTTAATGCAAAACTAGAGAGACAAAAATTATTAAGGAAAACAATTTTTACAGTTGATATTCCTAATCTTCAGAAACATTCTAATGAATTTAAATTAGAACTTACAAATCGGTTTCAAGTATTAGTAGATTTTGAACATGATTCAGATTTGAATGAAATTAATATGAAAATAACTGATACACTTTTCAAAACTGCAACAAAGATAGCTGGTAGAAAAAAGCAGCAATTGACCAATAAAATTTCTACTGAGACTAGAGAATTTATGAAGAAAAGAAGGAATATGAAGATATACAAAAATGATGCATTAAAAAGGATTGAATATCTCGAATTTTGTAAAATGGTAGGAAAAGAGTTGAAAATGATGTAAGAAAGTGTAACTGTGAACTAGCAAGGAAAGCTGTAGAAGAAAATAAAAGTCTCCAGAATGTAAAACAAAATTTTGGTATTGGTCGGAAATTTATATTTGCAATAAAAAAAAGATGGAATTATTACTAAAAAGAGAGATGACATTATGAAATGGATAAGAAAGAAAAGGCTCCAGGTAATGATGGAATTATAATTGATATATTAAAAGAAGCAGGTGAAGAAATATAATTTTTTTTAGCAAAGTTATATACCAAATGTCTAAATGATAAAGATGTATCAGATGATTGGAAGAATGCAGTAATAATATTAATATTTAAAAAAGATGATAAAGAAGATATTAGAAATTACAGACCTATCAGCCTTTTATCAGTTTTATACAAAATTTTTACCAAGATAATTACAACTCGTCTACAAAGAACATTGGATTTTCACCAACCAAGAGAACAAGCTGGATTTAAAAGTGGTTTTAGTACAGTAGATCATATCCAGGTATTGAGAGAAGTCATAGAAAGGACAAACGAATATGAGTTGCCATTATGTTTTGGATTTGTAGATTATGAAAAGGCATTTGATTCTATAAACATTTTTTCAGTGATTAAAGCATTGGATCATCAAGGTATAGATCCAGGATATTGTCATATTTTAAAGAATATTTATAAAAATGCAACAGCAACAATTAGATTACATAATGATACTGGGAAGTTCAACATTGAGAAAGGTGTAAGACAAGGTGACTCCATATCATCTGCAAAATGCTAAATGAGTTAAAGTAAATGGAGATTATTTAAGTCATTTAGATTTTGCAGATGATGTAGTTGTTTTTGCAAATAATGCTTCAGAGCTGCAGGAAATGTTGCAGGAGTTATCAGATGAAAGTAGAAAAGTAGGACTAAAGATAAATGTTAAAAAGACTAAAGTAATGTTTAATCGATTTGCTCAAAATATGAAAATAAAGATTGATTATGATGAATTAGAAGAAGTTAACAGTTACAAATGCCTTGGTCAGATTATTAATACAGATGGAAACATAATGGATGAAATTAATCATAGAATTAAACTTGGTTGGAGTGCTTTTGGTAGAAATAACTTGATACTAAAAGGAAATATGCCTATGTGTTTGAAAAGGAAGGTTTTTAACAATGTGTTTTACCAGTTCTTACTTATGGATCTGAGACTTGGACACTTAATAGAAGAGCAATACAGAGACTCCAGACCACTCAAAGAAGTATGGAGAGATGCATGTTGGGAGTAACAAGAAGAGATCGAAAAATGCAATGTATGGGTAAGAGAACAAACAGGTGTTACTGACCTCATTAAAAAAATTAAAAGATTGAAGTGGAGTTGGGCTGGACATATTGCTAGAAGAGATGATAATAGATGGACAATTGAAATCTTAAACTGGATTCCAAGAGATTGTAAAAGACCCAGAAAGAGACCACATGTGAGATGGATGGATGAAATAAGAAAGTGTGCAGGGGTGATGTGGAGAAGAGAAGCTAAAGATCAGAAAAGATGGATTAAACTAGGAGAGACCTTCATCCTGCACTGGAATGATAATGGTTGATGATGATGATGATGATGAATCATATTCTTGCTAAAATCCCTATTATACTATTGCAAATTATATTAATTAATTTGTTGTTTTATATAATTCTACTTGTATATATTGAAACAGACAGATCGAAGAACCGATCTTAGTTTCATGTGTTTGTTGAAGTGCGGTAATTCGAACTACTATTTGCCCGCAATGAGATTTTTCTATTTCAAGTCACATAAAAATTGGGATATATTTTATGTTTTGTAAAAAGATATGTAAAGATTCCGTGTATAAATATCACAAATCATGAAATAATATTTGTGTGTGCGTGGTTTGTGAATTTATAGCAGCTTAATTTAAAAGTTTCATTGCGGGTGTATTTGTTTAAATTTTGGCCTTTTAGAATTATACAAAGTCGTTTAAAAATACTGATCAAAAGTCACATTCCTTTGATCAGTGTTTTTAATTAAAATCTGTATTGTACAAATGTATAGAGTAATTAATTTGTATTTGAAAATTAGATAAGGAATTTATATTTTGTAATTACTTGGTCAATTTAAAATTGTGTATTAAAGTTAAAGATAGCTGAAAATGGAACAATGGAAATGGATAATTGATATTGTATGGTCAAGCTGGATTGCTGAAGGCTAGAGAAAAGTAGGCGGAGCCTAAAACAAAAACCAGGCAGAAAGGTCAACCGTGGCCATCTTAAGAAAAAACTAACATTCTAACTTTTGACGTGGTTGAGAGTAGATAGTCTCAAGACAGCACAGCAGTTGCTAGAGAAATCGCTACAACTCTTGTTAAGAAGTCCACCAGTAAACCGTAATGTCGATGGGCTAAGTGCCAGGAGCTGATCTCTGTCCTGCCAATTTGAATCTTCGTGCCGCTGTCTGATCATGCTTTATGTGCTTCAAAATTTCCAGCTTCCAATCTCCAAATTGACTATGCCTTTCAAGTAAATTTCAAATGCGCGCCTACGTTCATCAGAAATACCATCGTGAGAAGCCAAGCCGGATGAAGAAAGAAGGGTAACTGTGTTACATGAACTTTTAACTTTCTCCCGAGCTTAATGTTATAAGTTAATCTGTCAATCAAATGAATCACATGTAAGTTTTTGTTTCGTTTATAATGCTACTGTTTCAAACCTGTCAGTAAATTTTCTTTTCTCTCCTATTCCTCTGCTCTAGTCTTTAGAAAATAATTTATAAATATTGTACTTAATACTAATAATGATTCAAATGAATACATTTATATTTTTTTCCCCCTTTTATTACTTATGCTATAAACAAACGATGCCAATAGTAATATTTCCCAACTCTGTTTAAAGCTAGTTTATAATATTGATTATAGTTATTTTAAAAGTAAGTTCGTTGTTTTGAATTAAAGATTATTTCATATGTTGAGTTGGCAGATATTAAATCACTTTATTATGATGTTTTCGTATTTTGTCATACTATTGTAATCTGAACGTTCAATCGTAAATATGTAAAGGGTTTTAAGTTTATTATCTTAGTGTCATACCTGAAATGAGAAGTAATTCTCAGTGTATAATTTGATACTATCGCTACCGCCTGAACAACCTGGGGGTTTAGGGGTTTCAGAGTAAACTTAATTAATTATTGCTTTCGCGGTCAGTTTAATTCCGCCATGTTTTATTGGAATAGTTATATCAGCTGTTGCGTAGAAATAGACGAATTGATTACCAGGTTTGGTATAATTCCTTTTCAAATCCACTTCAAGCACTCGTCCTCGATGACTGTGGCAATGCCTTTCCTTCGCCGAAGTTAGCGTCTCGCCATACTACCATATGGGGAAGAAAGCAATTCTTTCCCAGGTAATCTCTTGGATCACCGGGTTTCGAAATGATCCCGGCTGGTTGTAGTGTCCCGGATCTACTTGGGGGCATTAAGCCTTGTCAAAGTACAAGCCGCCCGGTATTCCGTTGATGCACCGCAAGTGATTACTGTAGGGCTCTTTAATCTAGGCAACCACTAGTACATCAATCTTAGATATCATATTTATACGAAACCACCCTCCAACTATTCGGAAGAGCTTCCGATCTGGCTCGAATCTATTCGAATAAAATAACTTAATAAAAATAGTAGATAAATATTTTCAATGCCCCAAATACTCTGATTCCCTTAGCCACCCGTCAATCATTTTAACTACACAAATATTGGCATGAGTTTGTTTACCAGGTAAAATGATTACTAAAGACTAGTAGCCAATTATAATAGAATATTTATGGAAGTCTTACCGTACTTTTGAATAATATTTGTTAATGCTTTCTATTTATTATTAAACAATTTATTTAATCTAATTTTGTGTCTTCCACCTCATTACTCTCGAAGTCTATTTAGTCACCTACTGTCTGTATTGGCAACTTAAATATATACATTACATTAATGACCGTACCAATATCCAGAGTATAATAGATCTATATATAATTAACTGTAAGTAATTTAGTCTGTGTTCTGAGTTGAGCTAGTAAAGGGATAATCCCGTGCTGTTATAAAGTCATCATCGGTTGGTCATACCGGGGTTTGGGTTTGAATTTAGTTGGCGTTTTGGAATTTATTCTTAAACGTGGACTGGGTTTGAACTCGGGTACTGTGTATGAGTAAGCGTGGTGGATTTATACCGGTACAATATTCTTGTACATATGTGTTAATAAATATTATAATAATTTATATCAAAAAAAAAATCTATTCAAATTCTTGTTTTAATCTGGTAGATAGCAAATTTATTTATTGTCTGCATTTTCTGCAGCTAATATTATCAGCCACAGATATACATATAATGTAACAACTTGGTTTATATGGCACACAGCAACATAGTTGTGTGTGCATGTATACTGACGCAGAAAATATGTTACACACATTTTTGCTTCACTGTCTAGTGATTCAAAACCTTGAATCAGAGGTTTAAACCCAGCTATATATGTATTAAATCACTAGAGAGTGAAAGGACACACATACAAGTTTTAAAACCTCTTTTGTTTTGGTTGTTTAGTAAGTTAAACGTTTTATTATAAAAGAATATTTAATAATTTTAAGTCAGAAATAATTAAATTTCCATTCCCTTTAAATAATCATGTACGTGTGTTCAAGATTGCAAAAATAAATATTGATAAAAAATAATTTTTTTTTATTAAATATTATGCATATATTTATTTTTTTATTTTATAGTTCGCGTGATTTTATTTTATGATGCAACGAAAGTTCTAGAAAGTAATTAAAATAAATCTGAAACTTATAAATAAAAGAATATTCTAGATTTAATTTAAAAAGGGTAATTAATAAATTAAAATCCCTTAGCAAACATAATGTTAATGGAAATTATATTTTTTGAATCTATTTCCATTCTCGAAATAGATTAAAACAATACTCTCTAGAACTTGTTGCATTATCATTGAAAATAAAGAATAGGTGCATTCAGGCCACTTAATGGACATCCGGGCCTTATCAAGTGGAAAGAGAGAATATTCGAGAAGGTCTTGCTTACATATAAATAGAACTGAAATTTTAGGCTAAGTCTCTTAATGCACCATTTTAATCAGTGTTACAGAACTGATCCACATCAATTTAAATTTTGCAATATGAATCCAGAATAGAGGTCTAAATTTGCTTCCCCTTTCTTCTCCAAAAATCATTTCCATACTGCTATGTTAAAATGCCATCTCCACTTATAGACTGCCTAATTTAAATGCTGAAATAACTGTCTCAAGATGCCAGCCATTATTTTTCCAAACTTTGCCTTGCTAACCGTGTTTTCCTCATTTTATAATTTTACACTTACCAATCATATGGATGTCACGACATCAAGTAATGAAAGGTAAATTCTAATCATGCTGCTAATATGAACTCTTTCAAAACTTTCATTTTAAAACCTAAATTATTTATAATGTAACTCTCTTTCTATTTAAACGTGGTGTTGTAATGCTAATTGTAACAATTCTATGAAGTAATGACTTTCTCTTTCTGTTATAAAAATCTAATGCACGAATCTATATATTTTTTTTTAATGCATTTCTTTAATGGGTTTCTACAATTTCTATTTTTAATATTTTAAATGTGGCAAACTTTTAATTTCAATATTATAAATTTTGTATGCTTTAATTTATTATGCTAATAGTGCAATCTAGTGAACCAATCCTAAATTTTGTTATTAGATATCCTCAATATTATGGTATTATGGGATGTTAAATCGTAAATGTAAGCTTTCTTACCTAACTAAAATTTACTCGATTGAATAATATTTTTAAGTTATTCTTTTGCTTAGTGGCAGATTATTCGCTGCTACATTTAATCTATCACTTTATTACCATGTTCATGCTATTGATTTTATTTTCATATTATATTTTAAAGTAAACTTAATGACCTTACCTTTGCTGTTTTTTATTATATGGTTAATCATTTGCCCATCATGCCATCTAGCATCAGTAATTATTTTATGGAATTAATTACTAGTTAGTGTATTAATATTTGTTTAATGAAGGGAACAATATTTCCTCTTTTTATGTTATGACATCCTAACTAATATTAAAGGTCATTTGCGTACCTTTCTAGAGAAGGATCAAATTATTTCATATCATTACGCTAGATTCTATTAAATTA